>OX457026.1:61340742-61672489 GCA_949752745.1 Protula sp. h YS-2021
AATTTTATTAAAATAACACTATTACTGAAAAAAGTAATATTCAGAACATAATTAAATTGTAATTGCATTCGAATTGGCAATAAAATATTAACAAAAGCCCAACAATACAGCTCAAAGTAAAAAAGAAACATACATGTAATAAAACTACAATAATATCTTCCATTGTCTACTTTTGTCATAACTAATCCTTATCTTTATAAACAGGCGTTGCCATTGTTACCCATTAATGATTCTGATGTTTCTTGGAAACAGCTTTCGCGCAACTCATATTGAAAATTGTTCTTAAAAGTGGTTCTTTGGCTTGTTTAAAAAAACCGGATAACTAGCCTACATGAAGTTGAGGTTTAATACAGAGCAGTGCTGAAAGTTGAAAGTGGCAAAAAAAAGTCAAAAATCAAAGATTCACATTTTAACGGTAATATGAAAGTGTACATTGCAGTTGGCGGCCATTTTGAAAATCGATAACTCGAAGTTTTTTTTCTGATCTCTAGCATTACATCGTATCAAATATATACTGTATGATAAAGTTGCTTTTGCCAGAGCATACGCCTAAACAGTTCACTTATCTCTTTAAAAAACTTCACAATATACAACATATAAAAAATATATATGTATTGTTTGTTTGCTTGGAGTTTAACATCCTATTCCACAACTATGACGGTCATACTGGGGCGCTCTTTCTAAAGGAACAAGAGGAAAAAAAGAAGGAAGAATGAAAAAATTGTAAATGAAGAGCCGTTAGTTAGTTATTTGATTGGTTTAACGACACCGTCAACCTATTGCAGGTCATATTGTGTCATTCTTTGTAACTTTGTCGCATTTACACATGACTGATTAAAAGTCAGTATAAGATAAAATCTTGAATACACTAAAACGCTAGAATTAATGGTCATCTAAACAGACGAATACATATTTATCTCTTTTTAAAATAAATCTCTTTTTAAAATTAAAATGAAGGAGGAATGAAAAAATAGTAAAGGAAGAGCTGTTAGTTAGTTAGTTATTTGATTGGTTTCACGACACCGACAACCTATTGCAGGTCATATTGTGTCATTCCTGGTAACTTTGTCGCACTTATACTTTACTGATTAAAAGTCAGTATAAGATAAAATATTGAACACACTAAAACCCTAGAATTAATGGTAATCTAAACATACGAATACATGCTAATCTCTTTTTAAAATTCTAAGACCTTGGTTAAATTTACTTTTTCCAAGAACTCTCTCATAAAGTCGACTCGGGAACGGGAACGGGAACGAATGTGATTGAAATCTATACAATTTATTAAGATGTGTTTTAACGTATACCGTACCTGACAACTTATACATTCGGGTTGTGGTTCATCTCGTAAGAGGTGTTTGTGAGTAGTATAAGAATGTCCTATTCTTAATCTGTATATTACCATATCGTCGCGAGGACCGTTTAGGGAGGGCAATTTGCGCCCTACCACAGGATTAATTTGGTATAGTTTATTTTTGGTTTGTTCATCCGAATGCTGTTGCCATAGATTTTTGACATATCTAGAAATATGGCATTTAACATCTGATGACGGTATAAGGAAATCTTAGCAATCTTGGCTTCTTTGGCGCCTTTGTCTGCTGCCTCGCTGCCTGGGATTACAACGTGGCTCGGCACCCAGCAAAATGTTATCTCTTTGTCCGTTTTTACCACTTCGTCGTATTTTTCTATCAAGTCCAAAATTAGTGGGTTACATATCTGTAGGTTTTCTGGTGTTTCTAGCACTGACATGGAGTCCACGCAGAATATAAATTTTTTGTAACGGCTAATCTTGACAATTTGTATACCTAGCTGTAAGGCTCTAACTTCTGCAGAGAAAACAGAAGAGCCCTCAGGGAGCCTGGTTTTCAATGTATTACTTTCTGTGACAATACCTGCTGCAGCCTTGGAGCCATCGGTATATATGAAATGGTAGTCATTATAATTATCCTTTTATTCTGCAAATTTTGACTGGAACACACACGGAATAGTTTGTTCTTTTGTGTACTCAGAAAGAGTCTTCAAGACCAAAGGTTTCTTTAACTTAAAAAGAAGAGCTAGAAAGAAAGTAATTCTGATTATTCGCTTACTACAGAAAGCAGTGACTGAAGCATTTTGTTTGAATCTTTTACAAAACATCAATGAATATGGATAATTACTGACACAAAAGTTGGCATTTTAGAAAAAATAACCTTCTCCCTACTTTATGCGGTAGAGTAGCCCCTCTTTAATTCGAGGGACTTCTTTTGACCGAAAAAAAAAATGGTTCGAATTAACTGGAATTCGAATTAAAGCGGGGTTGAAGGGATATGACCACATTATAACAAGAATGAAAGGTACAAAGATATAAACATAAACCTTTACTTTGCAACTAAGGTCAGCATTTACATGCAACAAAATATAAAAGGATCATTAATAATAATAATAATAATAATAATAATAATAATAATATGTTTCATGTTAGGTTTAACCTTTTATATTCGACGTAAAAATACTGCGATGATCATCTAATCTCAATGCTTTCTCGCAAGTCGACTTCGATGGCTCATGATCTATTGCTCGAAGAAAATCATGAACTAATTCTTAAATCGTGCATCAAAGAAGATGAGAGAAAAAAGTCATTGTGAGATCAGATTCGCAAATAAGCTAAGTGTAAACCGATCAGAAAAGAGTTTCATATAATTGTGCATCAGACATCAATAGCAATTTAGCTGAACGTGTGGTGACACGTCTGAGTAAATAACCAGTGAACAATGATGGAGCGTGCGGAGCTTTGCTTCATGATTGTAATTTGGTGAGAGTAACATATTAATGATAAAACCATTGTGCGTTACTAACACAGAACAAAAGAGTGTAAGAAAGACTCCATGATCCGCGAAAATACTGTCATTCTGAAAAGTGTACCGAGCCTTTTCTGAGATTTTGGGTTTGTTATACTCGGTTCGATTAACAGGGTCTCATTAATTCGAACTATTAATTACGAATATACAGAATACAAAGAGGGGAACAGCCTGGCTCGTATTGACCAGGGGTATGAATTGAGTGGGGACAAATTAACGAGGGGCTACTGTACATTGACTTAGTAGGGATCAAGTGATTTGAATATTTACTTCTTTACACATTTTTCTGACGCACATTTTAGAACAGCATTTCATGATTTGATCAAAATATAGCCGCGAGCTTTGTTATTTGAAATGAATACCTGCTGCCTGTAGCTGTACAACATATTCAAACAGTTTCAAAAGTGTCTATAAAAAGTAATTAAATTTAAACACACATGAAATGGCAAGAATATAAATAAGTCAATCCAGTGTAGTTTGGTTTAAACAAGGAAAAGTCTTGAACACGGAAAGTTTGAGAAACGGGTTGCATAGTTTGTTCAGCGACATAGTAAAACCATTACAGGTGTCATTGTTTAATTTCTGGCTTTCAAATTCCTAAGAGTATAGAATAATTGTTTGATATATCACTAGCATTAAAGAATGGAAGTTTATATCTTCTTAAACAAGAAGTTCCGAACAAGGTAAAGTTTAAAAATTGGTTTTATGGATTGATTGGCGACACGATCAACAAATTATTGTTATTGTTCATTCCCCATCAGACTATAGAATTTTTGGCTGATATATCAATAACTTTATGGAATACAAGTTAATATTTTCTATACACTAAAATCGTGTCTATTGAAATAATTGGTGTCTTTCACAAAATATATTATTTTGCTTAGCTGATTTATCAAAATTTCTAGATAATGTCTGTGGTTTAAGGATTACCATTAACAAAGCCTTTTTAAGGCGTCAGAGTCTGTCACTAACACGGTGGGGCAAGCAAAGCAGGATAGTAAATACAGATTAAACCGCCATTTCTTTACATGTCACATCTGGATTGGAATGAACGTTGACACAGTGAAGATCTTAGCGCCATCAGATCCGACACACACAGACAAAAACAAATTATCAGATTTTCGAGTAGGAATCCCAATAATATTTGAAGTGAATTATTGCCATCGCATGTTATCATATTTATACACTGGTAATGGGAATGCTGTGAAAAGAAAAGAAATATCAGAAGTATACAACCACAGAACGAGCAAAACCAAACTATGTCTTCTAAACGCCATAAACATTTTTTTCCCACAAAGATTGCATATGACAAAACCAAGTAATTCAGTGAAATGTGACAAGCCAAGTGAGAACAATTATTGTTTTAGAACTATATTTCACCAACCTTGCCGCTTTTTTCGAACAAAATCAGTACGCCATCTATCACTCTCTGGAGAGCTTTTGGCCTATCATGAAGCGCAGTCAGCTGTAAACAAAGACTACCCACTTTAAAACTACCCTTGTTTACGTTTTGATTAAAATACAGTGATGTAGATCAGGAATTTTAGCTAGTCATAAGATTACAGTTGGATTGAAATTTTTGGTTTATTGTACATGTTACTGGGGCTTTACCCCGAGAGTTTTTCTCACATTACAATCCTACAGTATGTAATACATGCCCGAAATTTTTTGTTAGGGATAAAGTATCAAAACTTGCAAATTCAAGGGCAGATAAAAACGCTGCTCAGATTAACATTCGTCCCCTTATTCAAACCTCAAATAACGTCTTGACTTTCAATTTCGAAACAAAGCAAAATACGCGGAAAGCACTGCAATTAAACTGGAAGGTATCTTCAGAATTTATCTTTCTTATCCTGGTATCGTGTTTAAGTTCTATCTGAGTCATTTATAGATTATCAAGTATAAAAAGAAACATGGTGCTATCTCATGTGAACAATTTATAAGATATCAATCAATGTAATCATGCACGCTGCTACTTTTTATTGGTCACAACAAGCTGTACCTCATTCAGATGGGAGCGATCCAGCTTGTTTATTTCTTCGTGGGTTTTTGTCTGCAAAACATGAAGAAAAAAATGAAAGCATCAATTGCAGCAAATAAAGAGTTATAAAGAGTACGAAATAATCCCAAACACACCTTAAAAAATTTCGGTTATTTAAAATCATATTTTCATAATTATTTTTCTCGATATGCTGTGCTTGATATTAACAATCAAGGACCTAATACAGTTCACTCAGTGCATGCAATGTGCCAAAATTGACTCGAGGCTAAGAAATCTAATCCATTATATAGAGCCGAGCTCTAGAATTTTGCTAAAATTGCATCGGTAGACATAACGTCATTAATTAAAAAGTTCCCGTGCCAAAGATGCGCACTACCAGTACAGCGGTGACGTGTCCTAAACATACCATGTCAGGCGTTCATGCATGAATGTGTTTGATGGTGCGGGTCTCAGTATAACCGTTATATATGTTACAGTAAATCTGTGTAATCAGTAAATTCACGTAATTACTAAAAGTTTTAGGAATTACGTGAAATTACTGTCGGGGCCAGGAATTACGCGAAATTCCTAAAATCTTCAGGAATTTCATGTATTTACTGTTTTCAAGGGTGTTTTATTTCACAAATTTCCTAAACATCAGTTAGTAAATATGCGTAATGGAGGTCGAACAAAGTTAAACGATGGCAAAAAATGGAGGAACACGCTCACATGAAATTAGCTTGTAATAGATTATTTCGACAATGGTGAGTCCTTTTTTATCTTGAATTGCAATTCGTGAACTCGCTCACCTAAGGTGACATTTGGTGTCATTTGCCGGAGTTGGAACTACATATAGAGTCTTTTGCTAAGATCACTCGTGAGTCCCTATTTTAACCCAGCCGACTTTGTCGGACTGGGTTAGTCATATCACTATAGTCATATCACTTGAATGTTTGTGCGAATGTTAAACTTTTTCTTTAAAATGCTACTCCTCCATCAGTTTTTGCTCCAATCGTTTTAATATGACGCAGAAATGTTCCCTGGATGGTCCCCCACCTGGCTATTACTTTTTTTGACGATTGACGAAAAACTGAAAAAATGACGGCACTTTTTGTGCCAGTTTTGACCCATTTTTAAAAATGCCACTCCTACAGTTTTACACCAATCGCTTAGATGTTACGCAGGGATGTTCCCCAGGGGTTCGCCTACCAGGCTATTATTTTTTTTCGCGGTTCGCAAAAAACTGCCGAAATGGCGGAACTTTGAAATTTGGCAAAAACTGGAATAAATGGTAGTCTTTTTCAAATACAGTTATAAAATTTTAATCAAAAGTTTCTTAGGTGCTTTTCCACTTGGACTTTTCTTTCTTTCGGAAATGACAAAAAATGCCGAAATGGTGAAATTTAAATTTTTTTGTAAAATTGTGTAAATGCCGGTAAAAACGTGAATCGTCAAAACCCAACCTCACCAACATCCCTTTTCGGGTAGCTTCCAAATTTGAATTCAATGCATTTTTCACACTTCATTTTTTGGGCTAACAGTATTCGTTTCAGTGTGTTTCTCTCTTTCCTTGATTGGTAACTGGGCTGGGCCATGACCTTAGACATGCTTGTATCTTGAATTGCAATTTGTGCACTCACTCACCTGAGGTGAGATTTGGTGTCATTTGCCATGAGATGGAATTGCATATTGAGAGCTTTGCTTTCATCTCGAATTGCAAATGTTACAAAGTTAAGATTACTCGCCTTTATGAATTAGGATTAATACTGGAGCTTCCTATCAATTATTGCAAGTATTGTGATTTAAAACTTGAAAGGGGATTATCTACGGAAGTTTACCTATCAGAACCTAAAGGTAATAGCAGATGCCACAGCAGTTTGGCATGCAAAAATAAATAACTGACCTCATATCAGCATTTGCTTTCACTAAAGACATGCATTCTGCATTTGAAACCATGGTAGAAGCGATCTATTTGATCACTGCAGTGTTGATTCAAGTCTTGAGGTTTATTAAATAAAACGTCAACGCATTGTTTTCGTTTAATTCACAGTTTAGTAATTTCGTGTAATTACTGACCTCCCATTTCAGTTATTACATGAAATTCCTGCAAATTTTAGGAATTTCGCGTAATTCCTGGCCCTGACAGCAATTTCACGTAATTCCTAAAAGTTTTAGGAATTACGTGAAATTACTGATTACACAGATTTACTGTAACATATACATGTTTAAGACCAAACATTTAGAAAACATGGTGTTAAATAGTGTCAATGAACAGTGATATTGTAGCGAATTCTTGGTCGAAAGTCAGACTAACTGTGCCACGTTTATCACACAATGAATATTTGCACGTGCTGGGTATGTTAGACGTGAGCATTACTTTGATTGGAAGGGCACGTCGGTGTGGTTGCATCAGAACCGCGGTAAAGAATCTACCCAATCACCACTGTGAGACTGGATCAGTGGACGAGAGACCAGGAAGAGAGAGTGAGAGAGAGAGAGAGAGAGAGAGAGAGAGAGAGAGAGAATCCACACCCCAGAAAAATCGCGTTTTCGAAACCCATTATTAACTCAAGCCTAACAGCATGTGAGACTCCAAAAATTCAAAACCCTCAGATTAGTAGCCCAACATTGAGGCTCTGACAGTGTGAATATAATTTAAGGGATCAAAGACCCTTTCGGTGAGCCATTTTGACACTAATTCGCCACCGCAATCGCGCAGTGTGATACGGAATTATTGTGTTCAAGAGACAGAGTGATGTGGTGGTGCAAATGAATTAGCATTGGCTGCAATCTCCTTTATTATTATTATTCACGGGTACGTTAACAGACCGTCGTTATATGGACGAAGTTTTAGTGAGCAACACCAAAAGCCAATCATCTGAAACCAACCCGAATTAATGACTGGATATTTGAATTTCCATCTTTGTGCTTTGATATGATTTCTCTTTCTGATGTTTTGTGCAAACGGCTGTTGTTGTATCCAGTAATAACATAGGATATTATAGGTTTATATATTGAACTAAATCAAATGCAATAAACTATGGTGAACCCCCCCCCCCCGCCCCCAACCCACTAGAAGTGTTTTTTTAAGGCAAAAAGTATATATTAACACGACAAGTGAAGAAAGACAAAAAAGTCTCTCTGGACACTAAATACTCGACTTACCACGTCTTCTTTCGCCTGTTTCACATTTTGCTCAAGATCTTCTTTCATTTTCTCGAGTTTTTCTTCTTCCTGTCTCACATCTAAGACCAGTTGCTGTAACAAAAAACACAGACCAAGAGTGAAAAAAAAATAATATCCAGCTACCAAGAACTATTTTTTTACTGAGGTATTTCAATTCATTATTGTTGGATGTTGTTCACAAAATACAAAAAAAAATTATCCTAGACTTGCGATTATTATGATAAGGGTTTTAATTAATACAAATGCACAAATACCCAGTTTTTTTTAACTATCACAACCCGTCGAAAGAACAACATGACACACAGCGTCGATTTTCAACTACAATATTTTGCTGACATTCTCTAAAAGTTTTTCAATACGCAATGTGCCTGGGCTTTTGCTTCCATTATATGGAAAAAAGTAACTATGCATGTGTATAGATCTTAGTGTTTGAGTTTTGTTTGTATACTTGTTTGTTTGGTGTTAAACGTCCCGTTCAGCGACAAAGCTGAAACACACCTGCTAAAGGAGCAAACGAAGAAAAATCGAAGGAAGAATCAAACAATGCTAAAAGAAGAGCTAGTAAGACAGAAATTTCGATTAGTCAGCTCCTATGACATGCACGGAACAGACAGCAGTTGGTCTTTTCCAAATTCCCCCAAACCATCAGGGATTCTCAGTGCTTGATAGTATATAATACGATAATATGATTGCAAATTACAATCTACCGGTACGTGGGACAATGATTTTTCAGTTCAATTAAGGAACCAATTCAAAGTTCTTCAAGGCAAAATACCAATATTTGCACACTCCGAATATGCTGCTTTACTCGAATTTACCCGGAACAAATCTGCTTCGCCTTTAATCTATGCATAAAAAAATCAAATTTACACCATTCGAACGTTGACCGCTGTAAAGTACCGTGTATTATAAGTTCATCAATGGAATTGTCAAATCGACAATGAAACTTGAAAACCAAGGGAAATTTCAGACATATGCCATAGATACACGCTAGTGCGACGCTTGACGAGAGCTTCGTGACGAAAACCTTTCTGCTCTGCGTAACGAACGCTGCTATGCAGTATAAAAGCAGCGACGTAGTACTGAGAAGAATCTGAGAGGGCAAAGAAAATTATTTCCACTGTGTTTGGTTGTGTAGGGCACGACTATGTGTGTTTACGTTATGGCAGTAATGGACTATGTGTGGAAGGTCTGTGAATGAGCCCCGAACCGATGAGTTCATTGGTCTTTGACAAGCACCCAGCCCGATTATCTATCCCGGTGTTACGCCATCAAGCTCACCTCCTTGGTGTTTTCAATGAGTTTTTCCTGCCTGTCACACGCATCGATATGTGGCTTGACGTCTCTGTAAAAACTGTACATGGAACACTGCCAGGCATAGAGCGCCGCACCAGCAGCAGATGCACCGCGGACCTGATAACATAACAAATAAATAAATAAATAATCGCAAATGTCTTTAATAAATGCATAAGCCTTAGTATTTTTGTGTCAGTATAATGTATCACCATAACAAGAAATCAAATTTAGTCCATTTAAAAGTTCATAATTATTCTCGTGGACGACATAGACACAAACTAACTGCATAGTGTCATCCAGCAACGTAAATTTACTGTATCCCCTACCATACAAGAAAAATTTTTCAACAGCCTATATATTTCTTTGTTTACTGCATATATCTCTATTGCAATGCTTACGTCTGTTCAACACAATCGAAAGGGCAAAACAAAAAGGTGAACTCTCTTTTCCCAGAATCTTTACTATTAAAAATGCTTTACCTTTTCCATGAGTTCTTTTGTAACAATGGGCTCGAGTTGCTTGGCTTTCTTCTCCGTCATTTGCTTCTCCTATTGTAAAATGCATTATTTATAAATAACTGAACGAACAAAAGAGAAAAACTCCAAGGAAACCACTTAAGCAGGAATCAGACTTAGCAAAGTTTTGCGGTCAGCTGACGGACGACCTACTTTCTTAAGTTACTCGCCCAGCGCAGCAGTTAATCATCCGATTCATATTCAGAAAAATCAGTCGCCATTCATACGACTAACTCCGACGAATTGGTCCCGAGATTCAAAAGCTGGTTGCCATGGGCGACCGCATAATCTCAACCCTGCACAAGATTTCAAATCCACACTCAGTTGCGACAGAAGAGAAAAAAACTTCAATTTGTCCGGAAATACGGAATAAGCAGTAATATTTTCCCCCATGTTATATTTTCAACAGAGGAGGGCTCAAGTGAATATCAATCAAAATTATTAGTTCTGTGATCTTGATTTTTCGCCCAAGCAAAAATTTAGTAATCGCAGCAAAGTAATAGCAAAGGTTAGCCATTGATACAACGTTGAATAAACTACCATTAAAAGCTGCTATTTCAAAGTATTGTACGTCATAGCTTAACATTTTGGGAAAATAAATCAAAACTGCTGTTTTAAGTAAACGACCTGCCAAAAGATCTATTTGGATTTTTATCAACTGTACAAATCCCTACAGTTTATATAAAAACACTGATAGAAGAGATGACATTTGAAAATATATAAATAATATGACGCTGAAGAAAAATTACCCTTTTCACTCCATAAACTTAAAAATAATTATTCACATAATGTGAAATATGGAGACGTCAATTATATTCAGTCATACCGGATCGAATGCACGCAAAGTGTGTAGGACGTCGAAATTCAAAGCATGCCTTCTTGCCAAATCCATCATCTTTGATTTGTTATTCGTGTCTGCCGGTGAAAACTGAAAACAGACAGAAAGCTGCACTTACGTCACGTCATAAAGCCATACCAAAGTCAAATATTTCTTCAATTTCGATGCCTTGGAGAGAAGAAATTTAAAAAAAAAAAGGTCTGAATCTTCATTATTTAATACAGCACTCTGCAAAGAAATAAGATCAACAGTTGTACAGCTGATTCCTACTGAATGGCTTCTCTAGCCAGAATTCGCCTTTAACTGTCGCTAGTCAGAATAAGACGAGGGGCTATGCAAGATATACAGATGTTGCACATTTACAATTATATTATAAATTATATATATTATCGTAGGGAAAAATTCCTGTGTCGGTCAGTTGGAGCAGGGTAGATTTTACATTCTCAGTGCTTGAAGTATCGCTAAATAGTCAGACGGGAGGACAGAACGACAAAATGTCAGTACCGGTAGTTCCCTACTGTTTACTTGCAATTAGTAACAAACTCCTCGTTAGTGAACACCTATATACAATAAAGTGAACCCTGTTTTCTTTAAATTTCTAGCATTCGGTAGGAAATTCGCCTCTCTTTAGAGAATAACTGTATAAGAATAGTCGGTTCGGACGGTTTTCATTATAAACAGGTTTTACTGTAAAACACAAAAACATACATATCTGTTTATCAAAAAATAATCATTGTACTCATAAATTCCTTTTCACTGTATATCGTCTGTCTCTACCAGTATCGTGATATGGGGTCACTTAGTTAACCACTTCGGAGTCTCATCGTTAAAACTTGAAAACAGCAAGAAATATAATATTACACAAACCTCCACCCCAAGGCAGATCATAAGGCCTATGAGTACCTCTAGCAGAACCTCTGGCGGGCTCTTCATCGATCTAATCTGCAAGTTCAAAAATCAATGATCACTGAGAGTCAATATCTAAGATATTAAAATTTCAAAAAGTGATATCATAGCATTGGCTGTAAACTAAAAAAAAAGTCATTCGATTTACAGTTCATTAACAATAAAAGGCAACTCTCCGAGTTATTTCATATTGGTATTTGGCAAACACTGGTGTCACCCCAAGTTAAACTGGAGCCAGATATCTTTTATACAATAAAGCATCAATGAAGGTCAAAGTCCAGAGGCCCAATGACAAGTAACGATAGACTTCTTGTATGTAATTTCTGTTACAACAAATTTGATAGAACAGTCAAAGCAGCTGTTTTTAACGGTGTTAACTGCAGCAAAAAGTGTCACAGAACAGGGAGGGGGAAGGAAACTGTAATATTCTTAAAATCTTTTTCACACTTTTCCTTCTATTTATAGGTTGCGGACAACAGTCTGGGGTGGATTAGCCCAAAAAATTACAATGAACGTTTCAGCTAAAATTTTCTGTTGTGTATTATTATTTAGCGGATACCAATTACGTTATATAAAATTTGGTAACTACTCTTAAAGGCCCAACTGAAAACGCTGCTTTTAGCCATGGCACCGAGTCCACCCCTTTTCTCAGTTTCTTGGAAAAGGCCATCAATCAATTTTATACAGATTTTACAAGCTTCAGATAAATGTCTTTGTGCAATGTGCGAACTGACCAACTGAAGATAACAGTTAATTTATGCAGCATATTTGTATCCACACTGTGAGTCCAGCTTAGACAAAGGAGTTGAAAGGAAACATGTGTGAAATCGGTTTTGCTTGGAGTGGCTCCCTATAACATGCTGTTCAATGAGCATCAATGGGTCAAAGTTTGACAGCGTCAATCAAGCAACAATTAGGTCGCGTAAAACACGTGGAATTTACAATGAGGTTGGGCCGTTTTTTAAATTGTGATATGATTTAAAGTTAAATTTTGATGTAAACTCTTTTCAAACAGTTGCAAAAATACTTTTAGTATGGTTAGAAAGTAATTGTTAACTCATCGACCATTTTATTTTAACAAAATCTGTCAAAATGTTTAGTAAAAACGATAAAAAAGTACGTGAGGAACTGATGTTGCCTCGTTGAGCTCCAGAATCATGATGAAAATGGGAGGAGCTAAGGGCTGCTTTTAAAGTCGTCGTTGGGCCTTTAATAGTTAAAGATTTCAAAGTGGATACTTGCAAGAAAGCATAATTTAATAATTTCCAGGCAAAGATTTGCATATGTTAACATTTGCATTGTTCTCTAATCCCACACTGCTCCGTAACTTATTTTGTGACGGGTTCTACATGACGACAAAAGTTAGATTCTGTATCAGCACACTGTGGTAGAGATCGGCCTTGAAAGTGTAAACAGGATATACATAAGCCACTGCTATTTCCAAGCCTGTGGTTTGTGAAATGTTGGTCTGTACACTCAAAACATTTTCAATCGATGAAAATTCAGTTAAAAAATGTATCAAAACTGACATAAGAATTCATTTACTTACTTGGTTAATTTTATATACTGTACTCTTTCGTTATGCGGGGTCAATTTTTTTTCTATATTTGCAAAATGAAGATATCTGACCTACAGCACACTAGTTGGTGATTTCTTTTTCTTTTGAGGGGGTTGGGGGGGGGGGGAGGTAAGTTTTATTTGATGCAAGTTGGCCAGATCCCAGAATTTAATAAAGCTGTCATACTGAACTCTACTCTCTAGACATCTCAGTTGCAATTGTTGTCATATATGGATTACAAAAGTGGCAATGTAAAATAACAGTACAATCAGATACAAAGGCAGATGACGAAAGTGTTCCAACTCACCAAAGCGATATCTGATTGGTTCAGACCATCCAGGTAAGCTGTCACCTCATTCTGACAACAGAACACAGAAAGGATGCGATTACGTCAGGAAAATCGAACGTTCAAGACAGAATCAACTTACATAAAATTCAAAACCCTCGTTACGCTTTAAATATAAGCAACAATCGTCAAGCGAGGCTATTGCCGAATCGCGAGATAACTCCTGCAACAACCATCCCTCGTCTAACACTATTTTATTAACTTTCACGTACGTCATACTTCTCCAGCCATTTCGTTCTACTCCTGTCGCGTTCTTGCTGCAAACTCGCCAGTCGCTGCGTCTGTGCTTCTATTTCTTGCTTCACTTTTCGATTCACCTGCAGAGAAAAAAATCAAACAAGACATACAAACCATACTGTAAGGGGCAGAAGGAGACGGTGCCTCTTCCACTGCCCTGCAGTTCTTCTCTTTTGATTCATGTTTCCCCTGCAGCTGTCTACTGATTGTCTACTTGTCAGTCATCAGCTCTTCCGGTTATTTAAATACACAAATATACAATCTACATAAATTAAAATGCAATTCATAAATATATAATGTCGTTTGGGAAAATTTTGGAACTCTTTTTTAAGGTATACTGGTTCACCGACAGTTTTACCTCCTCATTTGCGTCTTTCTCGGGGCTGTTTGAAATCAGCGCATCTTCTCTGACCTTGACCTGAGTGGCATGGTGGTACAGCGAGGCCAACCACCGCCACAGGTGCTCATACAGAGGCCCGACTTTTTTCAGCTATCATATAAAAACACAAATCGATAGCGCCCATAAGACAGTGTTAAAATAATGACATGGAACACAAGTTGAGATTGCCCCTCATTTCTACTACTAATAACAACCACTTTTAATTTTCTGCTCCGGTTTTCACATGATTTGGACTCCACATGCGTACATAACCCACCGAATTAGGCTTTTACATTTGATTGTACAAGACATGCTTTAAGCTTTTAATTTTGATTTTATACTGCATTAAAACAATAAGCATTGAGGCACAACAGACAAGAACGGAACACACCATCAGCGCGGTATCTTCGGGATTCTGAATCCCCTCGTATAAATGATGCAGAGCTCTGATGGACCTCGGCGAAACATCTTGAACTTTAAAATTCTCAATCAAGTCCGGAAAATCCTTTTTGGAAATGACATCCTGGGCGTCTCTCCAAATATCGCTGGCACTGTAAGCATCTTTGCTCTGAGCTTTAGGATATTTGCCTGGGTACAATGTTACTAAAACTCCTCTAGCAAGGTTCAAAAGCGTTGGCGAAGGCTCGTTCAGCGAGCGAATCTCTTGGCTGTGATCTCGAATTGCAGTGAAGTTGACTTTTCCCTATAGCATAAAATCAAATTCCCTATAGCATAAAATCAAATTCTCTTGTCTTAAAATAGTTTAAAAGGTTCATAATGCCTTTCTAAGTTAATTTAAACAGTGAATATTATGCTTTTGTACCGTACACTTCAGCTACAAAATTAGATGACTCCCCTGCACTAAACCCGTACTTTTTCAATGTACTTTTTACTTGTTATGTATGTTTTTACTTTACAAAAATGAGGCATTCGTTAAAAAACACGATTGGTGAAATCGTACCCGCATTTCGGCATAAATGCTTTTCTCTTTTTCAAGCGTGGCCTTCTGTCGTTTCTCATTTCTGCCTTGTTTCTCGCGTTCTTCAGGATACAGGAGACTTACCTAAAAAAAAAAAAAAAAAAACAACAAAAAAAAACAGATTGCCTTCACATGCTGCGCGTGTACACAATATCGTTGTGTAATGCAATGCATAACTTCAGCATAACCTACAATTAAGTTTCAAATTTCAATATTTCCGCTCTGTAGTCACAATATGACTCGACTTCAGAATGAAACTAGAAGTGTGTCCGATCGGAGCACGAATGGCGGATAGTCAGTGACATAAGCTTAGTTTGAGGGCTGTGATTCTTGACGAAAGAATGAATAAGCACGGCACCTAACTAGAGTAAAATTGCCTAAGTTCAGACCCAAATTCCTACCGAATTAGCGCCTCGTCGGACAAAAGGACGACGTCCTGCACAACTTCAATATATTAGCAATAATATCCCAAAAACAAAAAAGTTGACGGCCAAATAGCTACTCTACAGTGCGATCCACAAAACTTGGTACTGAGCACCTAACTGTAGTAAAATTGCCCAAGTTAAAAGGCCAATTTCGACCGAATAAACGCCTCGTCGGACAAACGGACGACGTCCTGCACAACTTCAATATATTAGAAACAATCATCTATAAACAAATAAATCACCAAACAAATATGTAGAGTGAGGTGCGATCCACAAAACTTAGTACATAAAACATCTAACTACAGTAAAATTGTCTAAGTTCAAACCCCAATTCTGACCGAATAAACGCCTCGTAGGACAAAAGGACGACGTCCTGCACAACCTCAATATATTAGGAACAATACCTCAAAAACAAAAAAAGTTGCCAGCCAAATAGCTATGCTACAGTGCGATCCACAAAACCTGGTCCCTAAAGCGTAACGTGCACACAGACAGACGGACGGACGGACAGACGGACAGACGCACAAGTCAAACACTATATGCCAAGCTGACATTTGTCAGGCGGTGCATAAAAAGAAACTCGAGCTTCTCACCAGGCCTTGATCCGTGTTGAGACTTAGAACGGTGACCTGCTGGTGGACTTTGTTGTAGTACAGGGCTCTGTGGGACGCACTGTAGCGCTGCTGTATGCGGAAGTCGCGGTCGGCCTTGTGACCTTTGAACCCCGTGCGTCGGTTCTCTTCCGGCGTCACAGTGTGTCTGTTGACGGCACTGGGAGAAAAAAAATACTCTTTATATTGTTCAAATCAGTTCGGAATTTACCAGAATTACTCAGATAAAACGTACTTTTAATCAGATAATGGTTATTTTTAATCAGATAAGCTTAATCAGATAAAGCATACTTTAATTCAAGTAAAGCTTAAATTTCATCAGATAAAGCCTACTTTTAATCAGTTAGAGCTTACTTTCAAGCATTACCTTTCGTTTCTTTTGTTCAGATATCACGAACGGTAGAAGCGGTAATTCTTGTAACTTTTCAATTATCTCAATTGATGTTTGAAAAAAAAAAAAGATGCTAAGATTTTTTTGCACAGATTGCCATTATTTCAAAAGCAATGTCGTAACATTTCATTTATACACGGGCGTTTGTCAGCAATGTACTCATGTTACACCCTAGAATTAGTCTGAACGCCAATCTGATTCTGATAATCCTTTATAATACACACCCATTTTAATCACTTGCTTAACAGACCATTATAGCGCGAATGGAAGAAGATGAAAAACAAGACATTGCAGTCTTACTCAAATCGGTCTTCTTCTAAATGTTCCTCCATGGTGACCGCCTGGTAATCGAGGAATCTGATCAATTTGTCAGGACCAAGCTTTGTTAATTCTGACATCTCTTTCTCTGTTGTTCTGTTGTTTATGAGGACGACAATGATAAACCGCGCATCTTGTTGCTGTAACATATACATATGAACTACTTCATGGTTTGCCGAAAATGCTTCACTACAAAAACGAGACTGCAAAGTGTTACTTGATCAATAATCAGTGAACAAAACCAAAAAAAAAAAAAAAACACATATGTAAATAATATACTAAAATGTTGAGGCAATTTAAGTGCATTCTTTTGTAAATTCCTTTTAGACCAAGACCGTCCCATATTAATTGTGTGAATTAGCCGCATATAAAAACAGAGTGTAATAAGTTATCCGCATTATTATTTGTGTGTTGGCTCCATTACGGAGACGCGTCGGCTAACCGAGTTCTGCTTTGCTAACACGTAATGTGCTGGACCAGGATCACACTTACCACTGCGCGTAGTGATTCCATGCGGTGCATTATGGGAATGTGAACTTGCTCTTCCATACGCACTTGGATCACGAAAACGGACTTGTCGCTCAAAAACGGCGCATTCGCACCCTTCAAATGTAAAACACATTACAAAATATGCGGTTGGAAACAATACAAGACCACTTATTAGTAGAAAGAAGTAAAATGTTTCAACTGTTATAATTTCATTCAACTTACACACTTCACTTTGTCGTAATAAGTCTAGCAAAAATTCAAAGGCTCACTCAAAGGGCTTTAACAAGTTAAGGTTTCACTTCTATCAAAGCAAAAAACTTCTAAGGCGCCCATAAAAGTGCCAACCACCCTCTTACACCGCTCATTCCCTTTTGCGCCACTGAAAGTTTGTTGGACTGCGGGGATATTTTGATCAAAAATAGAACTCAAAACAAACATTCTTAAAATATTTTACAAATAATTTTTTTTCAGATAAACTTAAAATAAATGAATCTCTTTAAGTAAACAAGCCTTGACAGTTCCTAATTCTACCCCCTTTCCGATCCCATCCCTAAAATCCAATAGCGTCTTACCAGTCTGCAGTGACACTCAAATATGTTGTAGCTGTAGTTATTGCTGCCGGCTTGTAGTGGCAGTACAGCCTCGGTATAGCAGAGCTTGCCGCTCATATCGTTGTCGATAGCGCCATCGATGAGAAATTCGGTGAGGTTGAATTTACACGACTGGTTGCTCAAAATCAACAGCTTCTTGGCTCCTGATTCTGGCGGCAATTCTGAAATGCCACAAAGAAACTCAGCTCAAATAATGACTCGCATTTTGCCGTAAAATCGCAGATTCTTTCATCGTTTTCAAAATATTCAGCCAGTGTCATGAAAAAAAATTAAATTAACACTACATTTCATTTTAATAACAGATGTACATTCCAGCCGGCTGATCTCGCTCCGATTTCAACCACATTACGATTACGAACACTTCCATAGCAAAAGGTGCCCTAACGTACCTCGTCCGGGAATGACGATGGGCTGTTTCGATATCAAGGGGCACCCCTCCGGCACGAACCCCCATTCCGGGAAATGCAGCGTTACCGAAGTTCCTTTTAGACTGAGCTCCGGCAACTTTTGCATCCGACCAATTTTTGCTGATCTGAAATTTCGTCAAATAATCCAATATATCAACTAAAGAACATAACTGTCATTAAAAGACTATTGGTTGCCAAATAGTGCAACATGTTCTGATCTTGTACCGCACCTCAAAGAAACCAATACCGCTTTAGACTTTAAACAAAGAATTCACACAATCAGAAAAAAATAAGAAAGTTGACAGACCTTCTGAGGTATTGCAGGCCCGTGTTTGTTATGTTCTTACATCCATTCAACGACAGCTACACACCAAAAAAAAAAAATGAAGAGTCAAGATATAACAAAATATTGATAGACTAGATGCTCGAGAAGCATGAATCCGCCGGGTTCGCGCAAATTGTATACCTGATTATGATGTTCCTGTGAACAACTGTTCCAAAGAACACCATACAGCCTTGTGGTCAGTGAAGTAGAGGTTTGTGGAGCCAGTGGTACATGGTTGATTTAGTGTGAAGATAATAATCAATCCACCCACTAATGCGGCCTGTAGGCGCGTGAGACCGATACGTGTTATGCTCATTCCTAATTCATTTCTTCCATTTTTTAAAGTTTTGTCATTTTGGCAATTTTGCTCGGATCCGGTCGAATCCTTGTCACTGCACTGCGGGCTTCTAGACGTTTCGGCCCAAAACCATTTCGGCCCATAGACGTTTCGGCCTAGTCCGAAATGGCAGACCTTTTCGGCCCAAGACGTTTCGGCCCACATTTGAACTGCCAAGACATTTCGGCCCACTTTTTACCCCCAAGACTTTTCGGCCCAGTTTGCCAAGACTTTTCGGCCCAAGTCATTTCGGTCCACTAAAAAAGTTATTACTTAGAAAGGGTTGAAGATTGAGGCTCATATATTCATAAGTTATTTCAAAACGGCTGTGAAATTTTATTCTTCTAACCAACTCCAGCGTCTGATGGCTTTCAACAATTATTTGCTGATCATCTCTGGTGTGTGTTGGATTATTTTTCTATTGCAATGCCAAGCGGATTTCATACACCTACTCTGGTATTTGATGGGTTAACAGTTAATTAACTGATGCTAAATCAGCTCATAATCCTCTGCACTTAATCTGCAGAGGATTATGAGCTGATTTACCGACTTCATACGGCGTGTGATGATTTTTTTGTTGATTGCACTTCGTAAATTCACATCCACACACAATCAATTAGATGATTCTCAACTTGATGTACCGGTTAAATATGGGTTTTTCCGTTGAAACGGAATTCTTGTGCGATTTTGGTCAGCTATACCACCGTCCCCTCCCCCTCCAAGTAACTAGGAGGGCCATAACCGCATTCCCTCCAAGCCATAAGAGCGCGTACCGAACTATTTCGAAGTATTTTGCTAGAATCGAAAAAATCGAAAATATAATAAATATTACCATTGTAAAGAGAGGGGGCAGTATTAAAGAAATAGCAGTATAAGCAATTTGAGATAATACATAACATACGATTTAAATTCAAATAGGAATAGCTACAGTTTCGATTTTTAACAAACTGCTCTTACAATGGCTTTGGAATTATCCATTAACTAAATGTCTAACACAAAATCAAAACATCTGGATAATGATAGTTTAGTGGGCCGAAACGTCTTGGACCGAAAAGTCTTGGGAAAAGTGGGCCGAAACGTCTTGGGCCGAAAAGTCTTGGGGCGCAAGTTTAGTTCAAAAATGAGCGGGCCGAAACGTCTTGGGCCGAATCGTCTGTGGGAGTGGGCCGAAATGGTTTTGGGCCGAAACGTCTTGCTTCCGCACTGCGGGATGCTTAGGAGCAGCCATGGGTAAAATCTTAAATCAATCCACCCACTAATGCGGGCTGTAGGCGCGTGAGACCGATATGTGTTATGCTCATTCCTAATTCATTTCTTCCATTTTTTAAAGTTTTGTCATTTTGACAATTTTAGTCGGATCCGGTCGAATCCTGGTCATTGCACTGCGGGATGCTTAGGAGCAGCCCTGGGTAAAATCTGAAATCAATCCACCCATTAATGCGGGCTGTAGGCGCGTGAGACTGATGTGTGTTATGCAAAGTCCTTATTCAGTTTCTGCAATTTTTTAAAGTTTTGCCATTTTAGCAATTTTGATCGGATCCGGTCGAATCCTAGTCACTGCACTGCGGGATGCCTAGGAGCAGCCCTGGGTAAAATCTGAAATCAATCCACCCACTGATGCGGGCTGTAGGCGCGTGAGACTGATGTGTGTTATGCAAAGTCCTTATTCAGTGTCTGCAATTTTTTAAAGTTTTGCCATTTTGGCAATTTTGCTCGGATCCGGTCAAATCCTGGTCACTGCACTGCGGGATGCTTAGGAGCACCCCTGGGTAAAATCTGAAATCAATCCACCCACTAATGCGGGCTGTAGGCGCGTGAGACTGATGTGTGTTATGCAAAGTCCTTATTCAGTGTCTGCAATTTTTTGAAAGTTTTGCCATTTTAGCAATTTTGATCGGATCCGGTCGAATCCTGGTCACTGCACTGCGGGATGCTTAGGAGCACCCCTGGGTAAAATCTGAAATCAATCCACCCACTAATGCGGGCTGTAGGCGCGTGAGACTGAAATTGCACAGACGGACAGACGGACGGACGGACGGACAGACAGACGGACAGACAGACGGACAGAATGAAAACTATATCCGTCCGGTTCCCGGCGGATAAAAATACCTCCTACATACATGTATTTGTTTACAAGCTCCTGTTATATAAAGAAACTGCATTTTAAACAGCCTTTCTTAGGAAAAATGACAGATTTAAGAGTCCAATTTAAATATTTCAGCCGATTTGAGTGATTTGCTGTAATATGCATACACCCCTATTTGCTGCTCGGAAAAGTTCAAGAAAGATCCACCCAACCCCCCCCCCCCCACCACCCCTCCCCTTGCACTATATGCGTCAACAATTTGAACCACGTGTCATGTAAACGACGCTGACGTTGCAAAGCGTGTGCTGTATCACGTACCTTTTTCAGCTTACCAAATGTGCCCCGTATTTTAAGCAAGGCATAGTCAGTCAGATGAATACAACCATCGCAGAACATGTCTTCCACGTTTTGGAGTAATCTGTACAGGCCCTTGAATTCACTAAAACATAAATGTAATAAAGGTCGATCAAACAAATTATTTTCTTGTTAGAATGAAAACTTATAATCATATATATATATATATATATATATATATATATATATATATATGTTACAGTAAATCTGTGTAATCAGTAATTTCACGTAATTCCTAAAACTTTTAGGAATTACGTGAAATTACTGTCGGGGCCAGGAATTACGTGAAATTCCTAAAATCTTCAGGAATTTCATGTAATAACTGAAACAGGAGGTCAGTAATTACACGAAATTACTAAACTGTGAATCAAACGAAAACAATGTGTTAACGTTTAATTTAATAAACCTCAAGACTTGAATCAACAATGCAGTGATCAAATACATCGTTTCTACCATGGCTTCAAATACAGAATGCACGTCTTTACTGAAATCAACTGCAGAATGCATGTCATTACTCAAATCAACTACAGAATGCATGTCTTCACTCAAATCGAATACAAAATACATGTCTTTACTCAAATCAAGACAAACGCATCATGGTCAAACAGAGTTCAAAAAATGTTTCAAATAGAGAAACACGGCTAATGGACATTCAAGCCAGCAAAAGGGCAAAAGAGCCAAAATGTTTGTGGACGGCAGAGCCAATTGATAATGACTGATATTACGCCACCAGATTAATGAAATAAAGTACAGTCAAACGTTGCATCCTAGCCCAGCTTGTAACCGGACAAGTCCTGCCGTTGCCCTTTGATAAATATTTTCATTTATTTGGACGTAATTCGAAAAATGCAAATAACAACCTACATTAAAATGTGGAGTATTTACCAAGAACAACCCACGTCCAAACTTTAGAAAACAAACTAGAGAGCGCCATGGCCTTCAGGGCAAAAAGTTTACTTTTCAGCTCGGGTCCCGGGGGACCCCGACCTCTGAAACCAGGGGTCCCTAGGTAAAGTGGTGGGGTCCCGACATTTTCGGTCAATAAAAAAGTTAAATTCTATAAAATCAATTTTACTGCAACAAAAATAAACGCGATTAGTGATATCATGCAAATCACAAAACTACTGCTTCTAACAGCAAAAAAGAAACACTGAATGATGCTACATTAAACAATGAAAAAAAAAATCAATCGTTTTCGATCTTAGCGGTGATACTTAACAGTTGCAAGAGAACACCGTCTTTTTTCTGGGGTCCCGCGGGACCCCAGGGTCAAATTCCAGGGGTCCTCAGCCGATTTTCAGGGGTCCCCGGGACCCCGTGAACTTTATGCCCTGGCCTTATACGCCTTGTTCGCCAAGTGTGTCGGAGGTGACATATCACGCATGTACTACATTACTGCAATGGGACACAAATTTCAAGCCAAAACTGACTTATAAAGTGTTCGCTAATAATTTATAGAATTTTTCGGTGTCATATTCTTAGGACACTTTGACTCATTTTGCAAAGCACTTTATTAATGTTCTGGTTATAATCGCCTGTTCGATTATGATTGATGCCATTTGGTATTGAGAAGATATCTACTAAAATGTGTGATGATTTAGACTTTCAAAGCTGTACCACAACATCTCTAAAACATTAGTACAAATTTTTAAGCAAAAATCGACTTATAAAATAGCGGCCGTTTAGTACAAGTTACTGTACTTTGTGAATTTTAAATATCTATTTTATTACCCCTGTGACATAATGCTATTGTTAAGATTTTGGCTCGAATGTCCTAAAAAAAATTGGCTCATCTGTCCTCTTTTTTCGGTTTTTTTGTCCTGCCAATTGGCCATTTTTGCAATTGAGTAACAAATTGCTTTTGATTAATTCAGCATTCTGGGCTCCATATATAGGAAATGCAGATGCTGTCCGGAGTCCACGAATAATACCCTAACTCTTCCTATGGATTAACCTTACAAAATTATTTTGTATGGTTCAAACATTTGCCGGTTCTGATAGGCAATAATAATCCCCTTTGAAGTATTAAATCACGATACTTGCAATAATTGATAGGAAGCTCCTGTAGTAATTCCAAATCATAAAGGCGAGTAATCTTAAATTTGTGACATTTGCAATTCGAAATGAAAGCAAAGGTCTCAATATGTAATTCCATCTCCGGCAAATGACAGCAAATCTGACCTCGGGTGACTGAGTGCACAAATTGCAATTCAAGATAAAAAGGGACTCACGAGTGATCTTAGCTTTGTAACATTTGCAATTCGAGATGAAAGCAAAGGTCTCAATATGCAATCCCATCTCCGGCAAATGACACCAAATGTCACCTTAGGTGAGGGAGTTCACGAATTGCAATTCAATATAAAAAAAGGACTCACCAAGGTCGAAATAATCTATGACAAGCTAAGTTCATGTGAGCGTGTTTCTCCATTTTTTGCCATCGTTTAACTTTGTTTGACTTTCATTACGCATATTTACCAACTGATGTGTAGGAAATTTGTGAAATAAAACATCCTTGAAAACAGTAAATACATGAAATTCCTGAAGATTTTTTTCCTGGCCCCGACAGTAATTTCACGTAATTCCTAAAACTTTTAGTAATTACGCGAATTTACTGATTACACAGATTTACTGTAACATATATATATATATATATATATATATATATATATATATATATATATATATATATATATATATATATATATATATATATAGGTAAACTAATTTTCAAGAAATGAAGACGTATTCACGATGAAAATTATTTAACATAGGGAAAATTTTTATTGGGTTTGTTGCTTTGTATTGGACTCAAGATACCCGTGGAAGGTCTGTGAACTATCCGCGCAGCGATGAGTTCATTGGCTTTCCATAAGTGTCCAAATCCAATACAAAGCACGCCAACCACATAGTCTATCGCTACTACAACACAAACGCACATAATCATGCCTTAGATAGCCAAACAGAGCGGAAATCAACTATGCAGCGAAGTTTTGTATGCGGTTAGATAACGCAAAATTTACTTTTAGTTTCTTTATGTGGAAATGCATTGTCACTCGGAGCGTGTTACAATTTCAGTTCGAACACAGCTTTGAGCAATCATGTAGCCGTGAGGTCAAAGCAATTGCCTAATATATACGTATATGCAAGTGCTGAGGGAGCAAATGAAGGGGCAGACAGACAGGAGACTTGACGCAGAGATGCAAACCAGTAGCCAATGTTTTATGCCAACAAGATTAACCAGACACTGTAAATCAGAGAATGAAATGACAAAGCATTACTGTTCATTCTAATTTATTATCTGCTTGGAAAAGAAGACTGTTATCTATTTCTCAGCAGAATTCGCAACGTCATTCCATGCCAAAAAAAAAAAATAAATAAAAACCACTTAATACTCACTGCTGCTTTGAATCGGTGAAGAAGTCATGAAGTTCTATAAATATTTCATCTGTGAGAAAATATTCGCCGCTGAAATCGAGAACGGCCCGTAACACAGGGTAGCCACCGTGCTTCTCTTCAATTAACGCATTAAAAGCGTCCCCGGTGGCTTGGAGCCAACTCTGTGAAAAGAACACATAACTTTTTTAACGTAAATGTCAAATAACTTGCCACTGTGAAACAACATTCAAATTAGGAACCTTGTACTTCAATCACCTCCCTCTGCCCTTACAACATATCCTCTCGGTGATGGTAAAATAAGCCAACTTAGAGTTCAGCAACCAATCACGTTAATTACAAAAAAGTGAAATATCTTGCGATCGCACAATGGTTATTTGTTTACGTGCCAGAACTCTGCAAAATTACTGTCATTCGAATCTAATCAGACTTATGGTGAAACAGTTAGAACAATGATGGCACAATTTGAAAAAGTTATGTTTTTTTTTCTAGAAGTAATAGTAACAAGGATTATCTCAAATTGTTCTAATATGTAAAGAAGTAATTCAAAGATTCCCCAAAACTGTTTCAAAACGTGCTATGACTGACCTTATTTTAATTTTTCGTTCTGTATAAAATTAACTTCTGGCCGACATTAAATAAATTTCAGATACAAGTATTTAAATACAGGCACACCTGCAGACTGCTATCGAAACGGTTTTTAACTAAGAAACAGCTAGGCATAATTTCACCGAAATGATTCGTTCAGGGAATAAAAAAAGTAATACCCAAGCGGGTCTTTCTTTTTGAAAATCGTTATTTTAAACATCGTCACTTTTGGCGAAGCTCGGTACAAAGCAACAATACAGATTAAATGTTATTCGGTGGCAAAATGCAACAGGAAAATGCTGTTCGATAGAAAGCCTCTCTAAGAAAAAAAATGAGCCCTGTTTTATGTTGCAATTTAAATAATATTATGTTTTTATGGATTAGAAAAACCACATTCGAGGGGAAAATTAACGCTCTGCCCCACAAAATATAATATATTTTTTATTTTATGTTACAGCACAATGTACAGAAGGAAGACTACGCACAGGAATAAAGAGAGATTTGTTACACTGAAAACGAGCTGAAAAAAGATGTTAAATTTGACAGTGTAGGTGCGAATAGCACTTTTTACCTATAAATGAAAAAGTTCAATAGTCAGGGATATCTGGACTGATGGCTTTTCAAAACAACATTGTATTTTTTTCATATGCATAAAATATACTCACGAAAAACTGCTCTGTTGGAAAGTATTCTTTAACCCCTCTTTTCTCACCATCGAAGCAATGAAAATAAGCGGACTGCTTCCTTTCTTCTTCGGACCTGTTCCCGCCACCACACTTCAAGACGAATTTGGTATGAAACGCTACCAAGGGTTTCGCTGGTTCATTCATTGTCACTCACTGCAACAAGAAAACAGAACCGATCAAAAGAAAGAGCCACAGACGCACTAACAATAACAAAATATATCTTTTTTTTTCTTTCCGTCATTTTCTAAAACTTATTTGTTTTGTTCAGTTCGCACAAATTGCGTAATGATATTAACATAATGCACTCCAGGAGTTCTGAGGCAGTAAAGTTCAACAAGGCAGGCAGGTCAAAATGTGATAGTAACACTTTATACTACATGTCCAGATTGTTATTTTTTGCTTGAAACCGCAGACCCTGTATTCTGAAGGCAAAGATAACATTCTTTACATACAGAATGCCGTACTACTTTTACTATGAGTCTTACTTCAGCGACATTTTTGTCTTAAATTGTTTAGTTTAAATGAACAATTTACTCATTCCGTATGCTTGGTTGGGCCGACGTGGTATGCATTGCGCTACTGGTGGTGGGTTTATATTAACCCTATTTATATTAAATAATTTTTGTTCTTATCTGGAACAGACCACCCATAAATTAAATATTGTGCAAATCAAAAACTTTTCGCTATTTTATTACTGCAAAAAGACGAGAATTTTATATTCTTAATTTTTTTTCACTCTTTGATGAAAAAAGGTATAAAGTTTCCGATTTCTGCAACATTCAATTTATAGGTAGTCTATTCCAGAATAGCCTGCCAAAAAATATATTCCTTTTTTTTGTTTGAGAAATCTTATTTTAAACAATACAGTGTTGAATATTGATTTATTAAGCTTACGTCTTTATTTTCCTTTTCTGTTTTTTTTTTTCTCAAGACAAACAAAAGTACATCTAAAATGGCCAGGCCATGATGATCTTCTGAAGCTAACAGCTAATTTTGATTTTATTTTAATTTAACAAATTGTGTACTGTTCAAATTGGATGGTGATTATCTGTTGTTACAACGGATTCCTATCATTGGGTCGATTTGCTTGTACGAATTACGCCATTGGGCCAAGTGACTGTATTGAAAAAAAATACTGACCCAAACATGCACTACCGGAACGAAATCTATCATGCAAACAAACCGACTTCCTGCCAGAAACTTATTGAGTGTTTACAAAAATTGACTAACGTTATCAGCATAAGAAATGCAAAAGTACAAGCAGCTCTGTATGAGGATCTGACAAAAATGGCGAAAGCACAACAGTGAACAAAATGATATCATCCGTACAACTTGCTGGCTTCAAACATTGTGGAGTTTTCAGTGGCCCCATTTGCAAAACTTAAGTTTTTAGGGTTTTTTCTAGTTTTTTTTTTTTTTTTTTGCTAAAATTCTGGGCAAAAAGATGGCATAAATGTTATGTTTTCTCATTAACTCCCATTAACCTAAATAGTGTCGAAGGACTGTGTTTGACTAGTTGGGCACTAGCCCCGAGACAGCGAGATTATTCAATACCCCACAATATATACAGCATATGATTGTTTGCAATGTTAATACCATAATTATTCAACCTTATTTTACATAGCATAATCTTTAAAGGTGAGATATTACATATTTCTGCTGAATACTACTACTGTAAACATTCACATTTGTGATGCCCACATTACGAACCATTATATGACAAATAGTTTTTAGTTTCAATTTTTTTTCATTCCGCGCACGAGCTGATTTTGCAATATTTCTCCCATATTTCTTCTATCATTTCTTTCATTTTTTATCCGATTCCCTTGCATTTAAAATTCAAAACACCCAAAGTGTGATTAGGCTTCAACAAATAAATTAAGAGCTCACAGTGGTGGATCCGCCTGTTTATACTGAAAAATACACCAACAACACACAAGTTATGGGCTTGATAGCAACTGTGAATAAGAATCCATATATCATTTGTACAAAAAAGTGGTCGAATAACGCAGAAAAAAATATCACTCATTTACATATTATCGCCCATTCAAAGGAGTTTAAGTTCAATAAAGGGGCAAAAGTGACAAAGTATGGAATAACAGATTTTCTATAGTAGCAAGGTGGGGTAGATTGACAAGCTCAGAGTATACATAACATACAGGTTTCTTGGGTCAATCTGTTTCATATTCTATTTAAAAACTTTGAAAACCGCACTTGTTTACCGGTTTCCACCTACTTCGCCAAGGCTACTGCACGACTATACCGACAGTAAGTCCATTGGTCAATGTTTATATCACATTACCAACCAACCATCCATTTATGTAATGCCGTTTTAACATGTAATGCTTATTTTTGATATCAAAATATAATTAAAGATATCAATAAATCAATGAAGATCTCAACAATATATATTTTGCTATCAATAATTGAATTTTAGATGGCAAATATTATTTTTGAGATCAAAAAATTAATTTTACAAACTTAAAAAATGTCAAGGGAGACACAAATTTACACAAAATATAACGAATCGTCAATTACATTTTAGAGATGAAAACTTGAATTATTAAGAATTGCTTCTTTTTGGTACAGTAAAAAAATAAGGAAAGATTCTGTATACAAGGAACAGTTATTATTTATTTACAGCTGTTTGTTTCTGATTTTTTTATTTAAAAAATAGACTGATATTTTGATAGCAAAAATCATTTCTTGAAATGAAAAATCATTTGCAGATTTCAAAATACAAATTAAAAAAGCATCATAATGATATCTGAGAAAAATTCTTGATATCAATAAAAGGAAAATGAATTATTTTGCTCTCAAATATTTCATTTTTGATATAAAAAATAATTCAATTTTTTATCTAAAAAATCAATTCTAGACATCATTAAATTATTTTTGATATCATTAGAAATTTATTGATATCTCTAAATGCTAATTGATATCAAAAATTATTTTTTCAGATCAAAAATACATTTAGAGACATCAAAAATACAATTAAAGATATCAAAAATTAATTCTTGATATCAAATTTTCTTTTAGATAAAAAAATAATTCTTGATATATGTATAATTCCCTAACAAATGTGAAAATGGCATTCCATACCCATTAATTCTCATAAGTCAACCATCAATTCTAACTCCAAGCAGGTTATATTCATTTGCGAACAAAATGCTATTTACTTTTTTTTAAATCCACAGAATATCGATAACTTTTCATATAACATATTTTTGTGCACATATTGTGCATAACATAATTTTCGTCAACTCTTAATGAGCGGGAAATTGAGTCATTCAAGGTCGCCGAACTCTCTTTTTTTAAATCCTTGTTCGCTATCTGCTCTTTCATAAAATCTGCTAACTACCAAAAGGAACATATGCTCAGAAACATATAACCATATGGTCTTTTCTTATCTGTCTGAGACACCTATGTTTCTAATGATCATGACTTTCTGAACAGTCAAAATATTTTGTAGTTACAGATAGCAGGTAGCAGTAGTTTTTCATTAACATCTAAAAACTTATAAGAAAGTTTACACATGACAAATTTCATGGCTGAAATTTTAGTCTAACAGAGGTCTTAAAGAAGAATATGAGTTATCACCTAAATTTTTGTAGATCCAAGAAGCGACCTGCTGCTGGCTCCGGCGCACCTCATAAACAAATATACCAAATAAAAATAATGAAGCAGTTGTTCGTTATTTTTACTTGGTATATTTCTTTATCAAGTACGCCGAACCCTATCTCAAAGAAACGGCTCTCTCCCCTAGGATCGGGTTCCGCTTCAGTTTCTCGCTGTAAACGGATTCGTACTTAGACTTTTGCCAAAAAGTTTTTTTCCTTTTCATTGAAATCAGTTGGGACAGAGATATAAAAATTGATAGAAGAAAAAACTGGCAAATATCACCAAAATTCCATTTTGGCAGAAACATATTCACATATTGGCCATTTAAGGGCTAAGTAATATGAAAAAAAGTTTTTAAAAAATCATGTCATGACCTTTTAAATTCAAAAGTTGTTGAAAGAACATTAGAATTCTGACGTTTTTCCCTTATCATTTCTTTATTATAATTAATTATATTTATTATAATTACCATATAATATAATATATTATAATTTATTATAATGACCTTTTAAATTCAAAAGTTTGCATGTTGAAAGAAAATTAGAATTCTGACGTTTTTCCTTTATCTTTTTTTAATTAGAATTTATCCCCCAAAAATGCCATCGCAACGACACCTCCAACGGGTAGATCCGAAAGTATGAATTGGCTTATTCAAAGATGTAAAATTCAACTGTGCTCACTTCGAGGTACCTGTGGGGATGTCGAGTGAGATCCAACGATCCACCCATGAGTCTTTATTGACATTTGCATTTTCTAAAGGCCCTCAAAGCACAAAGGAAATGATTTCCAAATTATTATTATTATTATTATTATCATTATTATTATTATTTTACACTTTGTAAATACAGTGCACTCATTTATCAGTTGATTAATATGATGTGCAGTTTAATTTATGGAACTGCGCAGGGCTCACAAGTTGGATTAGGTTAAATAAAGTGCTTAACCCATCGAGGAGAGATTCGTCAGAGGAATGCGGTTTATTTATTTATCTTAGAGAGTTCAGCGTGTTGTGGAGGTATCTCATGGCTTCAAAATATTTTGTCTAACATTTTGAGTGTCATTCCTTTAAAAAAATTTGTATTTTGGTAAAAATTATCACTATGAATTTTAATTACATTAGATTCTTCATATCAGGAGGTGTGTATTATTCCACCCTCTATTACACTCACCTGTATTGCATGCAAAACAGAGTGGGACTGGCCAGAGCATAGGAAGACCAAAGGGAGGTTTACTGCCTCGAAACAGACCTTTATATCAACAAAAAGAGCTATTAACAGTATTGTTTGCTTTGAAAAGTCGATTAAAAGTCGTGGGAAGAAAGGTTATTAAGGTAATGTCAGACAGTACGCTGCAGCCTATAGTAATAATCGGAAGAAAAATGCAAGGTTGCTTTGACATAGCAAGAGAAATTTGGGAATAAGCAATCGCAAGAAAAAAAAAACTGGCTTATAGCTACACACATTCTTGGAAAGTTTAACAATCAGGCAGACAAATTCAGTCGCTCGCTCACGGTAAACACGGAATGGTCACTTAATCAGGGTGTTTTTTCAAGACATGTTAAGACATTATCCAAACCAAGAGACTGACTTATTTGCTTCAAGAATAAACCACAAATTAGTATGTATCATAGCTACCAGACCAGGGTGCTAAATTTTGTGATGCACTTACATTGGATTGGAATTCAATTTTTGCATATGCATTCCATCCCTTTGTTTTTTCTTGGCAAAGTGTTAAAAAGATTCAAGAAGATCCGGCTAAAATTGTTATAGTAGAGCCCGACTGACCAATCAGTTCATGGTATTGGAAAGTATTGGAAATGTGTATGAACATTCCCTTTAATATTCCAGCAAGAAAAACCCACCTAACCAACCCAGTGGAAGCAGAAAGCCTACGAACAGGAATGCTTGTATGTTGCATTAAAGCCTCAACCATTGCAGACATTATATATGGATCATGGAAACTACATAAAGTGGACAATACAGTTCTTATCTCTCAGTGGTTGTTATATAATCTCTTCGATTCTGGTATAGGATATAGCGCGATTAATACTGCTCGATGTGCATTAAGTACGATGTTGAGATATAGAGACATACCTGTCAGAGAACATTACTTAGTCAAGAGATTTTTGAAGGATGTATTTAGCAAAAGGCCCGCTTTACCGAGATACTCAGCTATCTGGGATACTACCTCAGTTTTAGCCAAGTTGAACATGTTTAGGCCCGCCAATAAATTGAGTTTGAAAATACTGACACTATGTATTAGTATGTATGTATGTATGATGTAGTTTTGTTGCTAGCGCTAGGTTACACATCAAAAAATCCAGACTTTGCATGTAATTAAGGTAGAAGATATTATTTTTAGAGGCTCTCAAGTGCAAATAGTAGTTCATGCATTATTGAAACAATCGAGGCTCTTATTTACAACATTTGATTCTAGAAGACTTCAGTGCAGATAGAGACTTGTGTATAGTCTGGTATTTGAGACAATATATTTTAAGAACGAAGTACATTAGAGGTTCAGTTCAAAGCTTATTTATCTCTTACAAAGAGCCTCATAAAGGTGTGACCTGGGAAAATTGCTAGATGGAGCCTACTATATTAACGATATCAGAAAGCACAACAACAGCCACAAAGTTCGCACCATTAGAAACTATTCTTAAGACAGCAGGGTGGTCTAACAATTGAATGTTTAGGAAGTTCTATAACAAGACTGTTACACAATCAAATTCTCTGTTCAAAAATTCTCTCAGTCGAGAAGTAATGAATGTACAATTAATATGAAATTTTAGGAAATCCTAGCATAGCATGCGTGAAAATATTATTGTCAGTATTGCATTTAGTTTTGCATTTATCCTGGATTGCTGTTTGATTCTTTGAAAATAAACATAAGCAGTGATTGTACTTTTATTCACTGTTATTGATTAATTCCTTTGTTCACTATCAACGACATTGCGTTAAAGTCTCATTGCTCTCATATATTATACGAATACTTACGCTCTCTGCGAAAGGATATCAGAAGAAGGCTCCAAAATTCCAAAATTAAACGAATACTTTCCATATGAAGTTTGACTTGAATTCTGTCGTGGATATTCCTGAGGGGTATGGGGAAAATCCCCTTAATTTTTATAAAAATGGATACAAATAAAGTCTGAATAGACGCAAGCTTATTGTATATCACAAAAGTGCCTGAGCCAAATATCACAAAGATTCAAACTTTGAGGTAAAATTTGGTAGCTTTATACAGACTCCCTGACGGCCATAAAATGTCTTGTTTTGTGAATGTCCGTTCAATATGTTGAAAACTGGTGACACTGATGAAAAAACCTCGCTTTGCATATAAAATATACTGGGTAATACATCACTTAAAAACATAACTCTATTTGGAAAATTGGATTCTTACCGTTTTTAACTGAACGTGTTTTAATGTAATACAGCTGCCACTACTGGAATGGAGCTCTCTTAATTCAGTTTAACGCCAGACACCTGTACATATAAACGATGTCCAAGAGCAATGCGACCAACCAGGAGATCAAACAGTCATGAGACTCGTAAAGAAAGGCAGCAAAAGTCTTCAGGTAAAAATTAACCTTAATTTGTACGCAAAAATGGAACAGTTTGTGTTTGGTCCTCTCATGTTATCATGACACGCTATACAAAACAATTAATGATGGCACAATTCAATTCTTCGAAAACTAACGTTAAATCATTCTTCAGCAGAATGCAAATATTTAATTACAGATATGCGCTTGAGTCACACTACTCACGGAATCAACAATAACAAATACTTGATGTGGAGAACAAAACAATCGCTTATTACTTAGGTACATAAAAGAACTGTCAAAAAAAATAAAATAAAATAAAATTCCGCTATTTTGTTTACCTTACAGGTATGAATGCGTTTGACGGGAATTGTACACGGATAGGTAGCTTTCATACCAGACAGTTTAAGTAACCTCAAATCAGCCTGTTTCACTACATTAAAACCAAAAAAAGGAAAGCTCTAGTTTTGTATTGAAACTGACCCAACACCCTTCTTATCATTTCTCTTCCTTATCTCTGTTGAAAAATTTAAAACATTTTGACAGAAAATCAGACTAAAATCTTTTCGCTTTTTGCGTTTATAATAATAATTGTGAGATTTTTGGCCTCATTCTTTTTAGTCTCTATTTGTAAATTGCTTCTTCGGGCAAGGTCAGTAAAACACATGAATAATATTAAGCCGACATCAATACCAAGGCTGCCTAACAGATACGACTGAAAATGTAAAAACTTGTAAATGGTACAATAGGAATTTACTCAGCCAGTTCTAATCGAGGGCAAAAAAAGGGCTTGTGTCGAGCTTGTTATTGCCATGCCCTGATAAGCTTTTGATTCCTTCGAAGATAACCTTTATGTTCAATATCGCTTTCTTCTTAATCACACCACAACGAATTTGGAATGAAAAACAATTTCGCAACGAAGAAAAATCGAACAAAATTGATTGTTACATTTTCTAAATTAGATTGAGAATGGGGGAGAGGGATGGTAGTCAGGGAATACAGCCAGTTCCCCGAAGGAAATAAAATGATAAAACCACAGGAGTGGGTTGGCTCATCTGAAAAACGCCCCAGTACCCTGTAGCAACAGTTGCATGAGCGTATGCACTAATTAAAAGACTATAATGCCTTTGCACACGCACTGGCAATCATAAAATGAACAAAATATATTGTTTTCTTTTGAATTAACTATATTTAGTACCAGTACCAGTATTTTATAACATGACGCAACGTACAATTCATAATCTTAGAGGAAAGGTTCGTAAACAGGCCGTTACAGCATGTGTACGTGTTTATTACTTAGGAATGGATTATCTAATAAATAAATCTTTATGCCATTTTGGTTGTGTGTTGTCACACACTGCGAACCGCAAGGATCAAAACTAGTGATTTCAAGACTCGGAAGCCCATAAAGAAACACACCTTTTATAATTACAAGGTCACTCTAAATAAGTTTGCACACTTAATTCTGTGTTGTATTTGATCGAGGTATCCAGAAAAGGAAACCCCATGTGCTTTTAGTAAGTATGAAAGGGAAACGCTACACTCCTGAATCTGCTGCTGTTGTGATACGTGGCAGATTTCGCAAAAAAGTAAACCACCAGCGCTGAGCTGGTTTTCAGACATATTTTCAAACGCTGTTTTAAAAAGGTACAAGGCCTCAATCTGTAGGAGTTGAAAGAGGTACTGCCAGTCACGGTCATTGTACTGAATGTATTAAGAGCACCAATATTTAATTGTGCTTATTACCCGGGCACTGGAACCATTATGCCTTGAGATTAGGCCCATGTTAAAAAAGGTTTGCTTTAACTTTTCTATATAAGTTACGCAGCTATTTTAGTTTTACAGCAAACTGCAAGCTACACTTGTCCCATGTTCACTTAACCTTCCAGAGCTCATGACGGCCGCCATATTGTCTTTGGTAGTTTTAAGTACATTTTTCTTTTCACTGTCGGTTAAATTAGTCTTGGTTCTCTCTATCCTTAGTGTTCGTGGTGCTGTGCGAATATTACGAGCTTGTGGCGAAGGCGCATGCTCAGGAGATTTAATGCCACTTCCGGTTTTTGTCGGCTGCTTTGCCGGAAGTTCTCCTGTTTTGTTGTCAACCGGGAGCTGGATATCAATGTCATCCTCCATAGCGTCGTCATGGAATGGAAGCTGATTGGATGCAGTGGTGGTTTTACGTCTGATTGGTGGCCTCGTTCTGAGCTGCGGCGACTCAGCGCCTCGCTTTGCAGACTTAGGCCTCGCCGATTTAGGCCGAGAGTACGCTGTCGGCATTGTAGCTTCGGTCTTCAGTTTTTCTGGTGACAAACACACGAGCTTCTCTTAGCACTGTGTTACTTTAGAAAAAGACCAAGAATTTCCTAGACTGCATCTGATTCTGTCTCCTGTTACCACCTTATCTGCTGGGACAGATGGTGTGGCAATTCCAACCCCACATTTACGGCCTATCCCACCTCCCCATATAAACAAAAGCCCAGTGGTTAATGCCAGTGCTCTAACCATACTTACTGCACACCCATTAATGTAACGCAACAACAACTCCGTGCATGACAAATGTCGTACCTGTCTTTTCAGCGCGGCTCCGGACTGCCGCGTCTAATGCTTGCTGAAGCTGCTGCTCTGGCGATTCTACAGGTTCAACAATGGTCAAAACAAATCTCAACTGTCACACAGTTAATTGTTCAAATGTATCGTTGTTTCAATTCCAACAAACAGAATAATAAACCCCTTTTCTCATGTTGAACCTTTTCCTTGTTTAGTACAGAAGAAGATTTTATTCACTTTTTTTTTTCATTGTAAAAAAAACCTACTCTTTAAAATACTGTGAAATTTTCAGAAATCTGCAGACTAATTTGGTTCATTCGCTATACTTCGCAAATTGTTAAAAGGCGCACTTCGATAATTACAGATTCTCAAATCAATTTCGTAATACGATGCTCAAATTTGCTAAGGAAAACAATACTATTGCACATTGCACAAGAACTGCATAACTCAGCAACAGGATACTTGAAGCACTCGCCCGAGAAATTAGGAAGTGCTCCACTTACATAAAGTATCCAGGAAAAATACAATCAATTGTTTGCAAATGGCAATAGAAATTACCAGAATCGGATTCTGTGTAGAATTCTGGATCGTCCAAGACGGTGATCCTAGGCAATGTTTGGTGCTCTTCACAAAGCCAGAGGGTTTTACCACTGGGTGTATAACATCTGTAAAAACACGTGACACAGGACGCATCTGACACAATAATTATTGTCAAATGGCTGATGAGACGGCCAAGGCCAGTTTGTTGCACACGGCGGCCGAGGTAGGGGGGGGGGTTATTTTGAACAAGTCTGATTTCCCGCTTTCTAAATACAATTTCTGCAAAATTGTTCTAGACGGTATCTCGACAATTTATCTAGCAACATCTTATCTAGCGACACTTGATCTACCGACATTTTATCTAAATCTGCAGGTTACGACAATTGGTCTACATTATTTTTTCGTGTTTTTTTATTGGAAGAGAAAAATAAAGTAACTGAACTGTTCTCATCTTCTTATTCGCCTTCTATGCCAATGCAAAATAATCAAGATTTCAGTAAAAAGTCAATCATTTCAAAAGATTTTCTACACAACATAAAAATGCTCCTTCAAAGTTCCATCAATGCCACGGAGTGTCTAACTGGGGTGTAATTGGCGACAGTGCCAAAGGTGCTTTTACTTGGACATAATCTCCACCTATTGTACCAGACTTAATTCGTATGAGGATGGTTTGTCACTGAAAATGTATACAAGAATTTTAAACTTAGTGAGGCTTATCAGCAATTACTTTTCGCGTTGCGTCGTAGATTGTATCTAAGCCGAATATATGGCATAGAAGGCGATTAAGATGAAAACCGTTTCATTGCTTTTGTTTATCTTCCAATGAAAAAAGAAACACGAAACAAAAATCTAGACTAGTTGTCGTACTGTGCAGATCTAGATGAAATGTCACCAGAAAAAATGTCGGTAGACCAAATGTCGGAGATCAAATGTCGTGGATTCGTTCTAGACAGAAACGTAATAATAAGGCTCTTGATGCTTCAAACCCAAGTAACTGAAACAAGTCTTAATAATATGCTATTCCTGATAAAAACAAATATGGAGCCACGGTATATCTCAGTGTGCAGCGAGCCACCACTAACCCGCCCCCCCCCCCCTACATGTATACAGATCAGGTGAAGGCAAAGGTGAAGGCGATGAAAGGTGGGTGAATTTAAATATATTACAGTAAAAGCTCCCGTTTCCGAACACCGTTACTTGGTGAACAAATTCTATTTGGTGAACACTGCTTTATTCGAATTTCTAACCATCATCAAGAAATTTAACTCCATTGACTGGTATTAACCTCTTTCTGTATCATGAAAATTTCAGCTAGTCCCGAGGGTGTTCATTATAAAGAGATTTATGAATCTACCTTTTCAGATTGCCTCTGGTGCAGCCAGTGTCTTTACTCATGATATATGTACGCAGTGCCTGGTAAATCGGCTTGGTGTCTGCATGGATTTCTTTCGTCATGATCTGTACATAACCAAAGCCTCTGAACCAGTAACAACGTTATGCAAACGCGTAAAAGAATTAAGGCATTCATAATTTTAGTTACAGTTTTATAATTATATTAACCAATGTTTCAACATTCTGTTTGCATGCACATATTTACAAAGAACGTGCCACTGACGTGAAATGTCCACCTTTTTGATCAGACCATAATTACTCATTTATTATTAAAGGAAAACTGCAATAGGAATTACGGTGCAGCTATTCTATTTGAATGCGATACTTAATCGATAACTTCGGTACCTCACAGCTACGTTCAGGCCCAGGGTGCATGTACATGTGTTAACAACAAACCAAATAAAAGAGATTTTGTCCTGACACGTGGTGAGGAGGGAGTCAATAACCCTGCATTGACCAAAATTCTTCTTTCGTTTGCTTTTCTATGTTTAATAGTTTAACGCGTATATCATATAAAAACTAATACCATCAATGTTTAAGTTGCCATTTTAAAGAATTAAAGTATTTCCTGTATGAAATTAGGACCGCCGAAGGCGCGAGCCCAAAGTTTTCTAAAAAACTCCTCACCCGAAAGGCATTTTTCTGTTCTTTTTCTGACTTCGGGTTTTTTTAACTGTCAGATTTTGAACACTCGCGCGCCCGGTCCATTTCTTCGTCTTGTGTTTACTTAAATTTTTTTCACCCGAGTCGCTTCTTATTTAAGTGATCTGGCACGATTATCAGAAGCCATGATTTTTTCCCTTGCCTTAGTATATAGAAAACGCAACTCCCACGCAAGATTTTAATACAAAAATGGTTGTTGCGCCAAAGCAAAAGTAATGGTCACGTAGGTAATAATGTCCGTTGCCATTTAACAAAATGTCAAGACAATAAGATCATATCCTTGTGTCAGTAAAGATCTTTATAAGAAAGTGGGTTTTCGCCAATATTTCAATTATTTTTTGATAAATAAACTGCCAAGAAAAATAATAAAAATATATAATAAATAGTAAATCAAACTACATTCAATACAATATTTTATGATGTTTTCACCAAATCCTAAGAGGACGTCTTTATGTTTTTAAGAAAATTGGTTTTCGGTCAATATAATATCGCCAATTTCTGTCGGTTTTGGGTCAATATAATATCGCCAATTTCTGTCAAATAATATATATATGTAACCATTTACATACCTCGGCTAGATTTTTAATGAGCTTCTCTCCTTCAGCCATTTTCACAATATTGAGGTTAATGTTGCTGTGCCTGAGAATCGCCATAATTTGGCCCATATACGGAGCGCTGGCCCGCCACACCGACAGCAGGGAGTTCCCCGCCAGTTCGATGGGAAATCCCTCGCTCACGGAATGCCAGCCCTTAAAAACCAGATTCCACCATCATCCGGAAATATGGTACAGCTCAAACCCAGAAACCTGCGCTCGTATTCAACAACTTTCCTCCCAACTCAAACTTTGAGCATATTATTAGATTTGTTTATTCAATATATAAGTAAAATTTATGTTCAAAATCAATCTAGACTCAGGCTCACTTTGAGTCAGCAAAGCTATAACATTTTGCTTATCGCCGAATACGTTTGAAGTATTTTATTTCACTAATTCGAATTATACGATCAGTTTCGGGTGAGGTGTATCTAAAACTGGTATATTGGGTAAACGTCAGTTTGAAGATCAAGTCTTTGCGTTAAGTTACTAATGCAGGCACTGGCCACAATTCTGTGGCAAACAATAGACAGGCTCAATGGAATGCCTTATGACGTTTTATAACGGCCATACACGAGTTTTGTTTGTTTTTTTTTTTTTTTTTTTTTGGTCAAGCTTTACACAGTGCGTAAGGGTTGTCTTCAAGTTATTTATATCTCCCTATTTTTATCCCAGGCTAAACTCCTAGACTATCTCATCCAATATGACTAAATTCACACATGCCCGGTAACAATAGGTGTTGAGCTCAGAGAGATAATTTGGTGTCTGTGGATGCTCACCCCCTCGTACTCGCACAGGACTTTCATACAGAACTGGCCGGCTCTGAGGTCATCAAATACAAAGTGACGCCGTGACGTGTCTTCTTCCAGTTCCACATCTACGTCATCAACTACAGCTTCCTTTTCAATCAAATAAAAACAATGACAAACTATAATTTTAAATGTTACTTTCACAAACTTAAAAGTTGGAGGAGGCGGGGGGATACCACATAAATGACAATCGTTGTCAGAATAAGGTTTATCGATTGCTATATCACATCTTTCCTCTGACGCAAATGAGAAAGTTACCCATCATTTACTAAACATTTACTACATGGGCTAACAAAAGAGTAAAGGGCATTAGGAGATTATGGCACTATTTGTCCAACATTCCAACGTCCAACTTGCCTTTGATATCCGGCTGGAATTGGTGTACAATCCACTACCTGAACTACTCTCAAGACCCTACTTCCCTTCAAAAAAACTTTTACACAAACCTTCTATTCCAGAGCTATGGATTCCAGAGAAAAGATTGTGATAAACAAAACGGTCAGGGCTTAAAGACTCCCGTAGATTTTTGGGAACACCTCTGACATTAAAAATTAGGGCACTGGTGGGAAATTAGGGGAAGAAACGAAAGCTGTCACATATGAAAAACTGCAAGGGCTTTTAGACAAAATGGCGGGTTGTTTACATCTGCACTTTTGAGCAAATGCATGTTGATTTTAGTCACAGGTCATTTTTTTTGTTCTTTTAATTTAATTTCTATATTTACTCTACCCCATGGAAACAATGCGACATCCGGACCCCTTTGCCAGAAGAAGTCAGAACCAAATTTTGGGGACCACAACATCTGTTTCTTTAAGCCCTGATGGCTCAAACACTTTGCGGTAGATTGATCAAGCATTATTGGGTCAGCAAACCTGATCTGGTGCAGCATTTTCGCTGGGTCCGTACACAAGATCGACGACGAAGATGCGCGGGTACTGATCCCTGTCATCTGCATAGCCGCTCACTTGACGTAGTAACTTCCTCTGTGCTAACTCGTATAGCTCCTGTACCACAACACGCGCCCCAAAAAGCTTTCAGTCACGTGACTGTGACATTATCTTTTATGTGCTGTCTATTGAAATTTTTTACTTTCAACTGCGTTGTGTTTCTGCTTATGCAAACACTTATCACAAGCAGTACACATTTCATGCAGGCAAAGCATTTGTGATATAACAGACAGGGTTATATGATCCAAAGAAGTTCCAAAAACGTTTATTGCCATTTCGTACCACACTTATTCTACGGGAAGACAAAAAGAGGAGACAGGCACACTGTAGAGACTTCACCTGGAAAGCCATTTCCTTGTGACTCATGCTGCTGGGGGTAAAGGGTCTCTCCGCGCCCTCCTCCTCCGTCACCTCACCCAGGGCTTCACCCACGCACGCGACGATCTCGTCCTCAGCGATATTATTTGCAACTTGGAAGTTGATCTTGGGATAGCCAAGAGACAGCATTCCAATCTGCAATACGTAACTATTCGATCTTCACACTTCTCTCTCTCTCTCTCTCTCTCTCTCTCTCTCTCTCTCTCTCTCTCTCTCTCTCTTACTTTTTCTCCTAAGTGTGGACTTCAATGTTTCGAAAATAGATTAATATTATTTGGGGGTTTGAAGAAGAACGGCAAAATTTACTGTTTATTTTGGCTTATGCTGTATAGCGCAAGGTGGCGCGCAGTATTTGGTCAGCATGCGTCATAAAATATTAGGAAATGTTAAAAATGCACTTGTTTATTATTTTATTTGTTTTATAATGATCTGTTCCACAATATAAAACAGTTATTACTGTCGCAAAAGTTTACTTCTGTTCCAACGAGCTGAGACATTTGACAGTCTTACGAAATTTTGGCGATTTCGCTTGCTCAGATTACCCTAAACGTTTAATTTTTGGCGTTCGAGATTCTCTGATAAATAGATTAACTGTATCACTGTACATGCTGTTAGGCTATGGGAGACATTTACTTCTACTTGCCTCGGTGGATTCCCACTTGAAGCCTGTACCGACAACGGCCAAAATAATAGGCTTTCTCAGATTGTGTGCAAATCTAAACTCGAGCTGGCAGTTGGTAGAGAGGGCATACTCGTCGGATACACAGGCGACCACGACCTTGGAATGCTTGATACCGACCGCAATGTCCTCATACAACCCTTTCTGTATATAAGCAAACAGGCACACAGCCCAATCAAGACAAATCTAAGAGACTCAGTCAAGTCTTCTCTGTGCCTGACCATACAGTACATGCGAACAGGATAACTCCCTCCTGAAAATAACTTCACCATTAGATCAACAGCATAAATGAGCACACTACAACATTTACGTGATCAGATGTTGACTGTTGAGTAAAAAGTGATTTAAACTTTATATTAAAACATTGTAAATGGAATTTATTAGATTTTTTGAAGATTTAAAAATAATTTATAAAAGGGTTATTCCGGTTAAAATTGATGTTCTTTTAAAGGAACATTTCTTATTTCACAATTAATGGACTTTTTCTAAAATGCAAATTTCAAACCAGCTGTTAAAATATCATTTACATATCTTATACAAATCTGACTATGCAAGGACAATTATCCTTTGTAATCCTTTTATCCTAAGCCTTTAGAATGGCAACTTAAATTGTTCTCCTATTGTTTAGGCCGCTCAATTGCATGTTTTAATTTCAACGACATGTTGTAATTCGCTGAATCCAATTTCGTCTTTATCTTAACAGATTTAAATTTCTTTAGTGTGTAAAATTAGGGCTCCATAGGCTAAAGAGCAATTTTGGTTCTGTCATTAAAATGAGTACTTAAGCCTTAAGTGCAGACACTGCTCGAGCCCCAAAATCACCCAAGCCTTTCTCAAAACTAAAAAATGTCCCTCCGTCTGCCCGGTAACCGCTAGCCAGTAAAAAAAAACGGTGTAACATAATTCTGCCTTATCGCGAAAACTCGAAGGCTGGTCAAGCCGTGCCCCAAGCTCCTCAGTTCCTGCCTAACCTTAAAACAAGTAACACCTATTTTGGAAATTGGAAAAATCTACGGAAAAATAAAAGGATTTATCTCGATTTTGGACTTAGCAAAATTTTGGATCTGACTTCGCTTTACGAAAAAAGTTAACATAGACAGGGAACCGACCGCCTAAAGACAGATAAGCTATGTGAATTATGTTAGTATTAAATTATTTCAACTATCATTATTTATTATAGAAGGTGTAAAATTTATTTTAATGTAAAAACTACGTTTGTAAATCAGGTTTTATGTTCTTGAACTTATCAAACAAAATACTTATATTGGGTTTATTATGCTTATAAATGAAAGAATATTCATGAAATAAACTGCGAGATAATCAGTTGAATATTAAATAAAGGGAATTGAAAAGGGTAGATGTTTCCTTCAATTTTAGTTAGCTTAAATTAAAATTTGCAGCCGCCTAACCCCTTTGCAGCAACGAGAGCTTAATAACCCGAAAATCCCCCCAAAACAAAATCCCCGTTATAAAAAAAGTCACAGTTAGCCTATCACGTACAATTCTGTGGCGTACCTGAAGACGCCAATTTATCAAGGTCTCGAAACATAATTTGAGACAAAAAGGCAAAACAAACGCACAGTTTAAATACATAGTAACATAGACACGCCTTCAAACAGAAGAGTTAAGCGTGTTATAAGACGCGCATACCCCTCGCCAGGTTTTCAGGATTATCCTTACACAACAGCACATAACTTACCCTCCCGACTTGCTCAATGTCCATCCAGACGGACAAGTCCGCGGCTTCTTTGAGCAGCTGCTTGATCTTGCGCGGATCCCCGTGACTCACGGATCCATGCTGCTTTCGCGCGTGGCCCGCGTCGATAGCTGACTGTGAGTTCGTCCAGGCATAGCTGAGAAAGACGTCGAACTCCTGGGTCAAGTCACGTGATTCCGATGTCAGTTTGTTTCCAAGATGGCGGAGAAGCTCGGCGATTTTGTCCCTAAACTGGTGAAACCTTTGGAAATTCACAAACACCTGTGGAACACAGTCAGAAAAAATAGCATCTTGTTGCTCGATTGTTGAAAAGAATTCTTTAATTTTTTAATCTGAAATATTCAACAAATGGGAATAGCCACAGTATTACTTCATTGCAACCAACAAGAGGTAGCAAGCTAAACCATAAAAAGATCCCTTTATGTTAAAACCAACAAAGAATAAATCCCTCCAGAGCGATCTTCGACCACCCTCCCCCTTTGGGACCCTGTCACACCGCCTTCCAACCTATCTCGAGATTGCACATGTTACAGGGAATTCGTGTAATCAGGGAATGCTTGTGTTCTTTGAAATGTTCCGGGAAATATTCTCCAATAATCCAAGGGGATTCTTGTATTCCCTGATGACATGAATTCCCTGTGACACGTATAATGTACCTGTTCGGCGACTTGGATACCAATGAAACTGGACTCCATCCATTTCCTCCCAAAGCCAACCATGCACAGTTGTATGTCCTTGCGCAGCGAATTCTGCATCACACAAATATATGTCAAGTGTGGAAGTGATGGAGGAACATAGAACGCTGCTTAGAGGTTTCAAACGCTTGGACGGGGGATGGGGGTGTCGGGGTGGAGCTGGGGGGGGGGGGGGGGGGTGAGGGAGGTTGCGAGGACTGGGAATGTAACATTATATTCCATACTATACCATGGGTAGTTTTTAGTGCTCCAGTACATACGTTAAAAAAAAAAAAAACTTAATTAAAGAACATAAATAAAAGCATTTCAGGACTTTCAGTTAAACCAGTAAATTTGAAATGTAACAGATCGGTTACAAGAAACTTCTTTTTGCCAGGGACCTCTTTCCTTGGTTTCCCCAGACATATTAAACAATAGCATAGAATGTGGTCTTCTTGACACTCAGTTAATTAATACGTTTCTTAAATCGACGGCAAAATTTAACTGGGTTCATAGGCACCTTTATGAGGTGCCATAAGCACCTTTAAGAATAACCATAAAAAAACCTTTTTCCAAAGTAAATCTCATCCGGTTTATGCGGTTATCTGGTACATTTCAAATGTCAAACAATGACACGGAATTCGAAAATTGTATGCAAATCACCATTTTATTCCATGTATCACTGTGTGACTAACTGATTTCATCTATGGAATAATAATAATAATAATAATAATAATAATAATAATAATAATAATAATAATAATAATAATAAAAAACGATAGCAACTTTTGCAAATTGGAACAATCTTTTGCAGTGATCGTCTTCTACGAAGTCATCGGAGACAAAGACGAGTATAATTTTGCTGTTCTTCATGGCCATGGCGACCTGCTCTATGCTCAGCTGCCCTAGATTCTCAGCAAACCAACTGAAAGACACAAAAAGTCGCGATACCTCCAGAAATCAATGCACTGTTCGTATTTGAATCACTCATGAAAACTAAGCAGAGATCTTAGAATATTTTTTCTGGTATTATCATGGTTGTAATAAAATCGCATGACGTTCATCTGGCGCATAAACTCATGTATGCAACGGTCAAACCTAAAAATAAAGTTTCTTTTGTATTTAATATAGATAATTATTCAGAGGTGGGGAGGGGGGTGGTGGTAGGAAAACCCGATCTTACCACTTGTATTTTTGTTTCTCTAGCTCCGCTTTGACGTTTCGAATATCCACTACCTTGACCTGGTCAGGATCGGAAGGCAAATCTTTATCACAGTGTAAGATGAATACATCCGACTTCATACTGTTTTTCATTTCGTCCAAATCTCTCATAGCGTTTTCCAGCTGTATCTCATAGTCACCGCTTGACTGCGGAGGTAGACTGCCTGTTGTCAGAGAAACAATAACTGAATTTAAAAGAAATATAAACATATTATTAGGCATAAATATTTAATGGTTTTTGTCCAATTCTTCACTGGATGCCATTAGTTCTCCTCTAAAATTAAAAAAATAAATAAATAAAAACAAGACCGTCAAGTTACGGTGCCGATGAGGTGTCAGAGTAACAAAGCACGTACTCGCACTGCGATTCTATCAAAATACGGCGGACAGTTGAAATTATAATCTGTTTTACATGTCCTCAACATTAATTTAGATCTTGAATGAATCTTGTAGCTTTGGTTAATTCCGCCAACGACATCATTCATCTTGTTTATGGCGACGTGAAGGCGTGCTACTCTCACTACGATGTTGTCTAAAAACACACTAAAACGCATAACCGAATTAAGTCTGATTATTGATGCCAAGGCGCTTTAGCCAGTCTAGCGTGCATTGACTATGGTGCCAATGTGACATGTGTACAGACAACACATTTAATTTACACATAACACTGTATTATTAAAAATAAGAATTCTGAAGCAGAAACCAGATATTTTTGGTAAACTATTCCGGAACTCCGCCATGGCCGGTCCCAAGTCCGGATGAGAAAGGAGGAGGGTTGGGCATGGGACCAGCTACCCCACCCCGGAAAAATCTTTAAGCTACAGAACCGCCGAAAAGAAAACAACAACAAACTACGTCCCCCCCCCCCCCCCCACCGAAAGAAGAAGGTATTTCAGCTAGAGGATATAGGACGCCGTCTGGTGAAAGCCGGAAGGAAGCCACACGGCCTTCTGCCGAATAGGGATAAATCCTACATAGGATGCTGGAATGTATGAAAACAGTATGAAGCCGGTAAAACAGCGTTAGCATTAGCGAAACCAGATGGACACAATCAGGGCTCCAAAAACTGAAATCAGGCGAAACATTACTCTACTCAGGCCATGAAGAGGACAACGCATCTCACACAGAAGGTGTAGCACTATTTAAAACTTCGAATAAATTCAAGCAAGCTGCAGCTGCCAACGCATTTTGGAAAACAAAAATATTTACAAGGCCGCCAATTCGCCGATTTTCGGGACGTTTAGGGGACAGTCGTTCAGAATTTGAAAGAATCGGTAAAAATGTAGGAGAACAACCATTTTGAAAATTGGCTGACAAAAAATTTCAAAATGTTGCTATCTGGTCATTTTTTTAAGAATGTCCAAAACAAAAGTAATTTTTCGAGAGAGGACCATCTACAAACCATCATACAAAATTTGAAAGGAATCCAGTCAAAATTATGAGTGAGGCATTTCAAAAATTGACTACCAAAAAAAAAATTCAAATTGCCATTTGGCCAATTTTTGGCGATTCACAAAAGAAGTAATTTTTAAAGAGAGAAACATCTAGGAAACACTCGCTTAAATTTAAAAGGAAAATTTAAGGAGAAGAAGCAATATATATGTTACAGGGAATCTGTGTAATTAGAGATTTCATGAAATCCCTAGGGAATTCGTGTAATGAATAAGCTCATATTGATTATAAAACTACTTTGAAAAATTAGCCATTCAGGAAGGCTGTTTAGTGGTTCTTTAAAACTGTGTATCCCTTTTCACATCGAAAGGAATTCGAATTTATAACATTACCATCCACAATAACAGAATTTGACATGAAATGTGACATAAGTTACATAGGAGAAAATATATCGCCAAATTCAGGTACTGAAGTATCTCATGAATGATAGTTTGACAATCGAGTGCTTTGAGTATATTTATTCAACATCTACTATTAATTTAGGCAAATACTACATTGCAAACATGAAAATTCTCAATACAAACATCAAAAATTGATTGAGCAAGTTTTTACACGAAAATAGAAATTCACTAGGGATTTCATGAAATCCGTAATTTCACAGATTCCCTGTAACGTATATACAGATTTCAAGTAAATCATATTGTTTTATATAAGTAGATCTTTCTCTCATTATCAATGCGTGACATGCAAATAGTCTGTTCCATCTGACAGTCAAGTGCCATGTGACTGTTTTAAGCCAATGGCTTGTCTTGCTGTTTCAATCTAATTTGCATGCATCCTCGTGCATCTTTCAACTCAGTCTACAGCTATCAAACCCATAAAAAAAAATGCTAAGCTTAAAACCACCAAAGCGCCAACAGTTGGCGAACCACCCAAAGAAAAATGATACAATTCCACTCAGGTGCAACAGAGACAACAGTGTTAAAATTTCATAGAAAATAGAAAAATTATAGAGAAAATACAGTGAATTGAAATGCTGCAAATTCGCAAAATTGGCGAAAATAAAAAATCAGCTCTTTTTCACCTCTGACCACCTTCATGCAACATTTCGAGCAAATTTAACAAAATTTGTAGGAATAGGCTTTTTTCGCAAAGGTAGTGATCGTTTCGCCAAGTTGGCGAAAACTTGCGATTGTGAAAATAGCATGATTGGCATTTACCCCCCTAAGTGAGCCATATTTCCACAAACTTTTACTGCGATCCGATGAAAGATGCTGAAAAAGGAGTAGCAAAAAAAACAAAAGTTTACAAACTGACGGACATTTTTTCCATCGCTCATAACAAAAACTTAATAGAGTACCTTAATTTTTAGAGAAAAGATGGCTGTGGCATTTTAAAGTTGATTCTATCAAAACTGCACGAGATAATAGAAAAAGAGAATTCAAATTTTCTTATCTGTACGACCATTTCAAATTTGAGTGAATATTCGCCAAAAATTGGGTTTAAAACAAATAATCACAAAAATCAAGAAAATACATATCACTCTTTCGTAACCTTTTGTGAAGTTATTTGGTGTTGTTTTGGGACGGACATACGGCAGAGGCCCCACACAATGGGTACAGCACATGTGGCCAATGGCCACCTGGTCTAAAAAATGAAAAAAAGAAGACAGTAAGGAAAAAAGAAGCATTATAAAAAGCCCTTTTAGACCCTACCTTGAATTTCGCTGATAGAAAGTGTATGAAAGAATGAATGGCACTGTAGAAATAAGGCTTTCAACTCAATGGCTTTCCTCAGGACTTTGGAACTGAACAATGTCGGTTCTTCTGTTCTTATTTCGATGCAATCCTTGCACGGAATCTGATACTCGTACTTGACGCCTCGGAAGAAGTCGGCGATGAGGCTTTCAAACACTTCGTGTATCAGCAATAGAATGTTCTCTGGTCGCTGCCCAAACACTTTCACAACCACTGTGCTTGATCTTGAAAACGTCAGAAAATAACATTTTGTGATGTTGAGTTATCGAATCAGAAAGTACAACGCTTATTTAATAATGGGACCACAAGCATGGAATATGACGCAGGTACGATCTTGCGCCACTGCGGTGCAATCAGTTATCAATAACAGGCTTGAGGCTTTTCCAGTCACCCTCCGGTTGGCCTACTTTGTTGAGTTAATCGCCCCGCACAAAGTTCGCCCGACTCATTGTTTACTTTAAAATGTGCAGTAAAAATTAGTTGATATCCGTGCGAACAATTTCTCAAAGTTGATCACCCGAGCGGAGAAAAAAAAAAACATCACAGCGAAAAACAAAACAAAACTAAACAAAAACCGGGCGCCAGGCGCGTACCCAGTCTGCTGCAGCAGCGCGTGGTGGTTGTTCTTGGTGAGCACCGAGCCAGTCTTCCACATGGTGTTCGAGTCTGAGAACTGGTACAGCCGCACCTGGGCGCGGTTGAATAAGCCGGCAGGCAAGTAGTCGAAATTATACACGATAAGTGTCTCTTTCGACTCCGGCTCGTCTTCCAGGCACGGCCAATTATACTAACAAATGAACCAAAGTAACCTTTTTTACTTCTTTTTACTTTTTCCCTTTCTTTAAATGAAAAAAACTTAGAAAATATATTTATCTTAAACATAATCATTTGTTTGTGGTCGGAATAATCAATGGGCATTTATTTCGAATTCCGATATAGGTGATCTGTCTACAGCATTCGCTTACCTGAGGCAACTCAAAGGAACGCTAAGTCCCCAAACTTACCACCCCGAGCTAGATTCGAACCCGGTGACAGGACAATCAAACCAAAGATTAAAGCAACTGAGCTAGCAATCACCTTTAGGATTCTTCAGTACTTCTTGTGATAACGCAACATTTCGTTTCTGTACATTTCATTTCAGGTATCTTATACATGTACTATTCCTGGTAGTTTAACCATTGCTAGCATGTTGACTTTTTCATAAGTGAATTCCTTATTCCCTACGTTGAAGTATTAAACTGAAAGTAACGTTTTAAGAACTTAAAACGCATTGTTATGTGTTATTGAAGTTTAAGCTAAGCAATGCTGCCAAAATGTTGCTATCCTTACTGCATGTGCACTTGGGCGCGCAAACTGAATAAAAACAATGAAACAACCTCCACGTGTTTCTTGGTTTTTATTCACGAGAGAGGGAAGGCTGAGGAAGGGGGAGGAATCTATGCCATTGGCAGCATCACTTAGGTTAAACTCTCATAACACATAAAAATGCGTTTTTATTTCTTAAAACGTCGCTTTTAACGTATTTTGGAGCTAATTTAACCAGCAATGTTAAGTGCATGGCGTAAGGGGCAACTAATCTCTTTCTTTCTGACTCGATGATCAATCTCAAACCGTCTGTCTTCTTCGGACGCAGGGACACCCTGCTGAAGAAACCCACCTCGGAGTCCGGCAATGTCCCCATTGCTCAACAAATCTTGAACCATCGTGTTTAAGGCAACATCTTTCCGCTCCCGGACGGGTACGTGATCGCAAGACTAAGAGGGGATGCAGTGTCGCAGACGGCAAACGTTTACTCTGTCGGAATGGGAGGAGGTAGCCGTAAGGAAACCATTTTATCACTCTTTTCGGGGCCCCCATAGACTTCCATTTCGTCAAGAAATATTTCAATCTTCCATCAACCGGCAAAATGTCTGTGCAGTGTTTGGGTGGGGCGCAAGCAGAAGGATGAGAAACTGAACCATCGTGCGAATGATTGAGTGAACTCCTTGCAGTGTGATCTAAACAATGGTTGCTACCTGCTCTGGCTGGCGCCACGTGCCTGGAAGGTTCATTCTGATGCCGCTTCTTTGCCTGCCACCGCGGCCGCTTCCTTGTTTTTCTTGCCCCTTCGCGTTGACTTTCCTCTCGATTGGCGTATGGCCTTTTGCCTGAACTTATCCTTGAGGGATTCCTTGAACTCATTCGCCAGACGAGCAACGCCATCGAGTGGAAATAGTTCCGTTTGTCTCGCGATGTGTGGGCCCCACAGCGCCGCGGCGTCTTCCAGTTGCAATAGGGAGTGATGGAGCAATGCATGTCGTCGTAATCCGACCATTCCCACTAGTGCTTGATTTTTAGCAGAGCAATATTGCATGGCGCATGCCATGAAGTGAATGAGATTTTACAGAAATATAGGGCATCATCGGCCGGTATTGCATTGTCCATATATATAGGGCATCATCGGTCGGTATTGCATGACCATATAGGGCATCATCGGCCGGTATTGCATGACCATATAAGGCATCATCGGCCGGTATTGCATGTCCATATATGGCATCATCGGCCGGTATTGCATGACCATTTAAGGCATCACCGGTCGGTATTGCATGTCCATATAGGGCATATAGGGCATTTAAGGCATCACCGGTCGGTATTGCATGTCCATATAGGGCATATAGGGCATCATCGGCCGGTATTGCATGACCATATGTCGCATCGCTACCAGGGCGAAATCCTGGAAAGATAAAATGCTCAGCGAGCGACGGGCCCATTCCTCAAATTTCCGGGCGTTTGCGTCGAATAACGGCACTTCCATGGTAGGTGTTGTTTCAGTGGCTGCAATGCTGTCATGGGTAGAAATTGGTCGCGAGTGACGAAGAGGCAGTCTTAACGTCACCAGTCGACATGTGGAGATCCAGGGATAGGCGTAACTGCGTTGGAAAATTTTCTCGGCGTGATCTTCCGTCTTCTAGTTGAAAATGTACTTGATGTAATCCACCTATGCAGGGCCAGTCGTGCGGGGCGGGGCTCGACCTCCCTCTGTGAAGCGAACCGCAAATGGCGTCGCGTGACAGTAGTCTGCAGTGATTCTAATTGAGCGCCACTTTTGTCATGTTCGCGTGCAACAAATCTGTCAACCCAATGTCTGCAGGCTCTGTCATTAACCTCAACTACCGGCTCAGTGTCTGATTCAAAACAGTCGGGTAGGGAGGGACTGCGAACTCGCGACGCCCAACGAAGTCACGTAGAGTGAGAGACTGGGCTGTGACAGACGAGCGGGCCACATCGAGATGACGTACAGCAGGAAACTGTGACGCCATATATTGTCCAGATGGTAGGCGAGGTATCTTATAGGCACCTAAATCCGCCACAGGTGAAGCCGCCGAGTGAGCGACGAGCGTTTTCTCGTCACGCGAATCTTCGGGCATATGATACATCTTGGGGAGGATCACAGTCATTGTCATTGTAATCATCACTGTCGTTCCCAAACGTATATACATCGGTGAGTGAGCGATAGGGATCTTTCGGCCGACAGGCTCGCTCAGCAGCGGGTTCAGGGTTTTGGATGGACGAAGGCCTTTCCTCTGCCTACTCAACCCATGGTGGTGAGGGGCACTGGTAGCGCCAGGCCGTTGGGTTGCAACCGAATCCGCTTCCGAAGCAGGTGTTTTGGCACTGCTGGGTTCCGGATGCGAACACCTTTCAGCTTTCTTGCCGGATGAATGTGTGAATTTGCGGCGCGGTGGCGAGGATGTTCGCTCAACAGGCCGCTTGTGACCTCTTCCTGTGATTGCTCTCACATCCCGATTTGGCGTTCCTAGGCGCATCTTTCGCCTCACGCGACTTTAACGTAGCTTTTTCCAGTTTCTCCATAGCTGAGAGTGACGCCCTGGTTGGGCGGCTCCAGAATTGCTACGTCTGGTGAGTCAGCACCCCCCTGAGCAGCAGGTGCAAACCAGGAAGATGCTTTCTTTTTTTCCCTTGACCAGGCTTACGAGCAGTTACTCTATTTGTTAAAGCCGTTGGTAGATTGTCTGCTGGTGTGGTATCCGAAATCGCTGAGTTGTCAGCAAAGGCCGGCATGGCAGGATGTTGAAACAGCGAGATGAACATATTCCAGTTCCGATTCAAGTCACTGTTGTACCGGGGAGTGGAGGCGGTGCACTGGACATAGGGAGGGGGGAGATAGTAGCTGGGGGTGGATCAGGCTGGGTGAGGCTTTGCATAGACTCTGCAGGGTTAGACATCGACGCAACATCGGCTTCTGGGGCAGCGACGCTCGACAGCGGTACTGACGTATCCTAAACAGTTCCCAAGTCTTCACTTGGCAGTGCCGATTCAGCACAGCACTGTGCACTTACTAAAGAGTCTGTCTCGCGACCACTGCGTCGGCCTGCGTTGTGCCGTCGGTACCTTCAGTAACGAGTGCCATTGCCTCGTAGTAAGTGCACTGCATTCGTCAAACGTGCCTTCGTCATGACAAAACCCGTTGGCCGAGCAAAACTTGCTTATCATGACAAAGAACAACTGTTCTCCAGAATTCGGAAAATGGAAGTTCGATTCGATTATTTTCTAAAACTCGGCTTTAGTGTTCTCCCCGACGGCGGCCTGAAACTCAAGCACGTGATATCCATGGTAAGTTTCAGGATGCAGTGAAACTTGTTTCGTCATGACAAAACCTGTTTGTCGTGACAGAGAATAAATGTTCTGCAGAATCCGGAAGTGAAAATTTGACTCATTTTTGTCGCTAAAACTCGACAAAGCGGAAACATCCCGGGAGTGGGGCTAAATATGTCAGTTTGTTTTTCAATACAAGGAGTCACGTGATGTCTGAAATCAGGCTAACTCGAGTGCTGTTCCCTGTGTCGTTTGGGGAGAAATCGTATAGGACAGGGGAAAACGGAATAGGTAGCCATGCCACATCTCGTTTCCAATGCCTTTAGAGCACTGGCACCGCCAAAAAAGGATTAGAAACCCCTTTGTTCCAATGGGCTTCAACGAGAATGGGAATGGGAATTGCGAAACAACCGCCATGACTCAGCACCTATTTGGCGAAGAAAACGGCCCAAACAGAGGCTTGACCGCAGCTTTTGTGTGAATGCTACGGTGAACAGCAGGGCGGGATCTGTAGAGCACAGTGCCGACACCAGCTGTCCGGCCCTGAGGGGGGGGGGGGGGTTGAGGGTGAGTTTAGAAAGTGTCATCATACGAAACCCCGCCTTGATTGGCGCGGTGAGCTGTTTTGTCAGCTATGACAGAAAATAGCTTTCAGACTTTCCAACACCCGGATCACAATGATTTGCGCTGCAAGTCCGAACGAGAAATAGATCCTGTGGCAGTATGTAGCTTCTAGCGAGACAATAGCTCCGAAAAAGCAAACAGATCTGGCTGGCTCGCAAGCACTAAGTTATCGAATTGTGCATCAACCCCAGTAAGAAACCCAGATTTCTGGCTGTCAAACGAGCCAGAAAACTTACATTTGTAAGATGAGCTAAACAATCCGAGCGGAATATAAAAAATCTCGCGAAAAAAGACGAAAACAGATATCCTAAACACAAAGTGCTGTCTCAGTTTGCGCGAAAATATGAATGTGACGTCACCCCCTGTGGTAGAGTTTAATCCGACCTCATTAGATTTAAAATAAACACATAAACACGTTGAAGTTGTTTCACTGTTTTATTCAGTTTGCGTGAGCAAGTGCACATGCACTTAGGATATCAACATTGGAAGCATTGATAGGTTAAATTAGTTCCAAAATACATTAAAATTGTTTATTATTATTATTATTATTATTATTATTATTATTATTATTATTATTATTATTATTATTATTAAAAGATCATTTATATAGCCCTTAATGAAACTGCTCTAAGGGCTCAGAGTTTGAAACCTAAACATCCGTTGCAATACCAAGAAAAAAAAAAAAACAATGTTTTAACGACGTGCTCAGAGTCGACAAAATAGCTTCCTTACATCGGATTTGTTGTAACAAACTACTTTGAAACAAACTCATTTACAAACTTATTTACCAGCCACCTCAATGGCAGTTCGGTCTGTTATGAACTTTTTATTCCACCTACACAATGGATTTCGTGAAAATAGTTTTTTTGACAAAAGAACGGAACTACTTTTTCAATTCATTCGCTGAGTAGTTAAGTAAAACAAATAGATCTCTTCAGAGATCCGCTGTCAGATAACAACGTAAAACCATATCGTTATATCCCTTATTTGTATATGTTTACTTTACAAGTTTATTTTGGTACCTACCTTCGGTTCGATTTGCGGCAGAAGACAGGGGACGAGACTGACTTTCTGATCAGGTAAGGGGAAAGTCAGGTCAAACACTTCGGTCAGCTTCAGAAGCCAGTCATGGATATCCTTAGGATAATCCTTCCAGATTCTGCCCTTATCTTTATGCTCAAAACGACCATCCACTATAACCTGCATTAAAAATAGACAGTTGAAAACTAAACTTCATATAAACTTGTTCAACTTTTCAAGCAGCCAAACCTCTCCAATGAATTCGCTTAATTCAGAGTAATAACACATTTTAAATTATATAAATCTAACAATAATATCATATGTTATGGTTCACTCTAAACAACAACAACACTTGCCTTATTGTGTACAGAAACGACACAGGCCATGACGTCAACAATCCACTGCGGATTAATCACGACCTTGTTCTTGAGAAAATCGTTGTCGAAATGCTGCACGGTGCCCAACTCATGCAGGAAGCCTATCGCCTGCTTCACTTCCGCCCCGTAGATTCCTTCGTTGTGCGCCTGGAATCCAAACACAGGTCATTTCCTTATTTCACCGTGCTTTTGACATTGAAGTTTTTTTCTTTCTTTCTTTTTCTTTTTTTTTTTTTTTTGCTGTTTCGGTAACTGGGTAACTTCAGCTTTCTGGGTAACAAGGACAATGGACATTGTGGTTACCTGGTTCTTTTTTAAACAAAGGAAAAAGGAATGTATGCAAGGGCACCGTGACTAGTGGATTATAACAACTATGTGACGAGAACAATCTCAGTCTTTTCAAAAGACGTTTGTCGGAAAAACATAGAAAACCTAAAACGTAGCTCAGCTCAAACGCATGAACCCGACCCTGTTCAGGTTAAGGATGAGGCTATATGTTAGATTTTTCCACCTAGATCTGGATCTAGTTTAAATATAACCAGATATAGAAAATCAGATCACAGATTGAGAAATTAACCCAAAGTAGCAATGACAATGCCAAAAGCAAGACCCAGACCTGCACACGAGTTAAGAGGTTAAGAGCAGGTTATGCTCGTGGCTAGAGCTTTTCACGAGGTAATCACTGGCTACTCGATCAACGTAACTCCATTATTTTAAAATATACTTTATGTACCTGCGCTTCCACCACAGACCAGTCCAGCAGATTTTTTTCCCCTCGCTTCGCCACAATGGACTTGCCCGTATTGAGCCAACTTTCCGGGATCATCTCGCCAATGTATGGCTGCTCTAGTGTGGTTTGTAGAATCGTATTATACAAGACTTCGATGCCTTGACCAGTCAGGGAACTCACAGTAAAAAATCCTACAAAAATCACCAAAAAAGTGAATCCAAATTACTGCGGCTTTTTAAAGTTATTCATATTTCTCTAAGATATTTCAGAGTTACGATGGGTCCTCAACGAACAGCACATAAACATCGCTTCTACCACAAATATTAAATACTTTTGTACGTAACAAAGGGCTTAAATTATAGGACTTCTCACTACTTTGCCAGTGTAAACTAAAACCTTCCTGACTTAATGACTGATACTTTTACATAGAAACTAAAAAACATAGGCATCAGAGATGCATAGCCCTCAGCCAGCCGAAACATTCGAAACTGGGAAAAGAGTAGGTTTGAGACCGGTCACAGGTTCATTTCAATCCTTAGCACCGAAAAGAAAAAAGGGTGGCAGTGCTTTACGATAAACAAAAACAAAAACATTTCCCATAAGAAAGTCCAGCTGAGCCACTGTCCTTGGTCGGATATGGATCATTAATAATAGCAATCTTCATTGCTAAATACACTAGATATACCCGAAATATCTTAGTAATTGGTAAAGAATTGTAGGCTAGAGAGTGTTCAGAAGCCGCATGTTGAGCAAACTTGATAATGGTACAAATAAGAAAATTCCAAAGTCCAGCTGAGTCATTGTTCTTAGTCGGATATGGCTCATTAACAATAGGGATCTTCACTGCTCTATATAGTAGCTATATCCGAAATATCTTAGCAATTGATAAAGAATTGTAGGCTAGAGAGTGTTCAGAAGCCACATGTTAAGCAAACTTGATAATGGTACAAACAAGAGAATTTCAAAGTCCAGCTGAGCCATTGTTCTTGGTCGGATATGGCTCATTAACAATAGCGATCTTCACTGCTCTATACAGTACCGGGGGTTTCCGAAAAAAAGCCCAGGGCTTCTATTTGGAAACTGGCCAATTTCAGGCGCTCATTTAGAAACCAAATAGAAGCCCCGGGGCTTCTACCAGGCAACAGTTTCCTAATTAAAGCCCCGGGGCTTCTATTTTTTAGATAGAAGGGGGAGGGGGGTGGTTGTCGGTAAGTTTTTATTGAAAAAAAGAAAATTTACCATCAATCTCTTATTAAAACGCTACATGCTGAGGATTTCGGCACCAAAAAATAAAACACACAAAAACAACAGTAACTAAAAAAGTCTGGTAAAGTGGGGGGGGGGGGGGTTGCCTTGTAGGAAGCACAGGATTAAGCAACGACGCAGAACGTGTCTAGGGGCTGCCTCATATCAAAGGATTAAGTGCACCGTGTCTGCATTACGAGTAAACACGAGTTTTAAAAAGATTTGCAGGGAAGGAGGGGGGCTTTTATTAGGAAACGATTTTTTCAGGTCTTTATTTTAAATCCAAATAGAAGCCCCGGGGCCTCTATTGGGAAACAGTTTCCTAATAAGAGCCCCGGGGCTTTTATATGGGGGGAGCTTCTTTTCGGAAACTCCCGGTAGCTATATCCGAAATATCTTAGCAATTGATAAAGAATTGTAGGCTAGAGACTGTTCACAAGCCACATGTTAAGCAAACTTGATAATGGTACAAACAAACAAAATTTCAAAGTCCAGCTGAGCCACTGTCCTTGGTCGGGTATGGCTAAAAAACAATAGTGATCTTCATTAGTCCATATACAAGCTATATTTAAAATATCTAAGCAATTGACAAAAAATTGTAGGCTGGAGCGTGTTCACAAGCAAACTTGATAATGGCACGAACAAGAAAATTTCAAAGTCCAGCTGAGAAATTGTTCTTGGTCGGATATGGCTCATTAACAATAGGGATCTTCACTGCTCTATATAGTAGCTATATCCGAAATATCTTAGCAATTGATAAAGAATTGTAGGCTAGAGAGTGTTCACAAGCCACATGTTAAGCACACTTGATAATGGTACAAACAAGAAAATTTCAAAGTCCAGCTGAGCCACTGTCCTTGGTCGGATATAGCTAAAAAACAATACGGATCTTCATTAGTCCATATACAAGCTATATTTAAAATATCTAAGCAATTGACAAAAAATTGTAGGCTGGAGCGTGTTCACAAGCAAACTTGATAATGGTACGAACAAGAAAATTTTAAAGTCCAGCTGAGCCATTGTTCTTGGTCGGATATGGCTCATTAACAATAGGGATCTTCACTGCTCTATATAGTAGCTATATCCGAAATATCTTAGCAATTGATAAAGAATTGTAGGCTAGAGAGTGTTCACAAGCCACATGTTAAGCACACTTGATAATGGTACAAACAAGAAAATTTCAAAGTCCAGCTGAGCCACTGTCCTTGGTCGGATATCGCTCAAAAACAATAGGGATCTTCATTAGTCCATATACAAGCTATATTTAAAATATCTAAGCGATCGACAAAAAATTGTAGGCTGGAGCGTGTTCACAAGGTAAGTGTTAACGGACGGACGGACGGACGGACGGACACGGCCATAGCAATAGCCTTCAGCCAATATTGGCTGAGGGCTAAAAAATTATCAGTCATTAAACAACTGCAACAAGCTGAGGTTCTGTGTGGAGGCTGATGTTATACCTGCAATATTTTGGTGTCGTTTTTTCAGAGTTCCTTCCGGAAGTTCTGGTTTTGTAATCTGCAATAAAACAGATTTCGACTTGATTCATCACATGTTCAAACATGAGCGTTATTAAAACGCCAGAATCAAAGTTCCAGTATAAGGAGTTTCCTTTAACTATAATTTAGCCGTTTATTTTTGTCAATAAATTAAATGGCTTCCCACTGACAGTTCTGATGTCATCCAATGTATGCAAACCATGCTCAAACTCTGCTCCTCAGCTAACCTTATCGGCGTGCGTGCCGACGATGAAGATGGGCGCCTTAGGGCAGTGACAAGCGATAGACGAGAGCCAGAAATCCAGGCCCGAGTGCTCGTAGCCAAGCCTCGTGTTCCACACCAGCAGATACAACGCCCGGTTGGACAGAAAAAACTACAATAAAATATATTTTAATAAAAATATTACATTTTTGTTTTGTTAAAGTGTCTCCTGAATCGTAGTAATTGAAGCAAAGAACAGCTAAGTACTGTATTTGATTATTCAAAAACTATTTTTACACAACGTGCATGTGTATAGTAGACCAGTAGGAAAAGATTTGAATCCAGTCAAGACATAAGCGCTAGAAATATTGCAGCTTGACTACATTCTGTGAATCCTAATAAAATAACCAATGATTCATTTTCGGATTCTCTTATTAGTAATTTAGCACAGCAATACTCATTTTTCTCTAAATTGAAATACGAAAAGAAAATTCTTTCATATTCATTAAATAAGAATGTCCAGGACCATTGTGGCCAGCTGAGATCTAGTAAATCAAGTAAATCAGGTTTGTATTGTCGCCAAAAAGTGGTAGCTATATTTTAAAAACCACTTATTGAAAACTGAAAATTCGTGCAACATTTAGCCAATTTCTGGCGAATCGCCAAAAAAGTAATTTTTCAAGAGAGGACAGCCTATTGAACATTTATACAAAATTTTGTAGGCAATCCGATCAAAACTGTGGAAGAAAACATCTTTTGGATTGGCTGCCAAAAAAAAATATAAATGTCCTCCAGCCATTTGGCCAATATTTAGTGGATCGATAAAAAAGTAATTTTTCAGAACAATCGTAAAAAATAGCACAGAAATCCTATCCAAATTGTGGGAGAAGAAGCATTTTGAAAATTCGCTATGAACAAATTTAAAAATGCCTCCCTTTTGGTCAATTTTGAGTGGATCGCCAAAAAAAAATTTTTCAAGAGAGGTCTTCCTGGAAACATTTATTCAAAATTTGAGTATAATCCGATCAAAATTGTGGGAACATTTTGAAAATTGGCAAACAAAAATTTTAAAATAATCCATTTGGGCAATATTTGGCGAATTGCCAGAAAAAGTAAATTTTCAAGCAAGGTCTAGTTAGATAACATTCGTGCAAAATTTGAAAGGAATCTGATTAAAACTGAGGAAGTATTTTAAGTAAAACTTTACATACGTATATACGCACACACACACACGTACGTACATACAGACGACGGATACCCCCTCTACTGTTGTGATCAGACCAGCCAGACGAAGTCGGTTGGTTTAAAAGAACAAGCTAAAAGTTAAAAGTTAACAGTTAAAAAATCACATAACGTAGAAATGATGAAACGTGAGCGCTGTTTGAGGACACTGCTTTGCCACTGACCTGGTGTGTGTTGTAGTACACGGTCTGGCCGGCGAAGTCCCACACGCTGTACTGCAGCTCCACCTGCTGGTACTTGACCGTCCACGTGCTGATATCAATCCCGTCCGTAATCGCTTCCGTTTCTGTCGACGGGGCCCTGAAGTCCTGAGCCATGAGGGCCCGGGTAAGCCTTGTGTGAGTGTCAAAAAAAAAACAGCACGCATTTAGCGTACCTCTAATCAAGTCTTGGCATTGCTTGCAAAATATTGAATTTATTATTAGTTGAGGATAGACTCAGATTTTTTTTAGAAATGGTTTCCATGAATCATCTTGGAAAGTTTTATTTTTCGTTAATTAATTGATTTTAACTTTAGATTTTCATTTCCTTCAATCAATTTGAACTTTTTCATTTAACACCCTAGTTGGGGTTTGAAAAACCAATTAATCAGTTTCAAGTAGTTACCACAAATTTCCTATTTGATATCAAGTATGACCAGTTTTCTTAAAGATTAAGAAATCGGGGTAAATGTTATATCTTTGAGCAGAGCATGCAGCTGAAATCTAGTTTTTTAAATCAAAACACGAAAATTTCATAACGAAAAGTAGAAAAGTGGTTACTGATTCAGAGATTACTTACTAAATAGGTGTTTTACTAAATGATGCTCTTTAAAAGAACAAGCAACAAATTTCTAGCACGATTTAAAGAATTTGTTTGATAAGCTAAGTGTCGTACTTTGTATCCCTACTTTCTTTTTACCGTTGGATTGTGTTCATTTTCTCTCTGTGGATGATGTCGAATTCTTTCAACCCTCATACGTGCTATATTTAATCAATTCAGTAAATAATTATGGTCCACAATGAGTAGCACTCACGAGGTCTTGCCGGCGCCACCCAGGCCGACGAACATGAGCTTGGTCCTGTTGCAGCGGATGGAGCCCTGAGAGAGACGCTTGAGATAGGCCAGCACTACCTTCATGCCCTGCTTGATAATTTCCTGCGGCGGCGTCTTCAGCTTAGGGCAGTTCTTAATGTCCAGGACTACCAAGAAAAGGGGAAGAGACCCAAGCATCGTCAACCACTACGGAATGAGATATTACTGGGCATTTATCACATCGTTTAAGTTAGGAGTCAGCTTTACAAATACCACTACCACCACACCCTCACCTTCTTTCTTTCTGTTTTTTTTTCTTACTTTTTTTGAGGGGATGGGGGTGGGGTTCAAATAAGCAGACGTTTTCTGGCTGCTGTTTTACATGCATAAAATAAATTAGACCCTGTCACTCATTTTACAAAACTATTCAGATAGCAAACATCATTTAAATCCAATGGCAACAGGCTCTGCACCTAAATTATTAAGGTGATAAAAAAGATTTTTTTATAGTTCAAAAGATGAGAAATTCTTCAATCCCCAGTTCCCCAGAGCAGTTCGCCAAAGAAATCAATTTAATGGCCGTGTGTTACTATTGATCGACAGCAGGAAACCAGTTCAGATTAACAAATCAGCACCTTTCTTTTCTTTTCTATGAACAGCCTCTTTCGTTTCCTTGACTCCAATAGTTTTTTATTTATTTTCTGGAATTCACCTTGTAAATAAAGCTGTCCAAGTGAGGCGCTAAGAGACTGAAGCTCCTCGTTGTTGCTAAATACGCATTTGTTTAGTTTTCTCAACTTTCGAATTCCATCGGGTATACTCGTAACCAGTTGATGGTTCAAGGTAACTATCTTCAAAGCGCGACAGCTGAGAATTTCAAGTGGAAAATCCCCAGGCTTTCCTGGAACATTCAAAGAAAAAAATTCCATTTACTTAGTTGGTTCAAGAGGCATCAACGGACACCTATACGAATCTGTAGTAATTTCCCGCGCGGAAAAATTTCTTCAGCCTTAATGGTGATGGTTCAATCCAATTTTCAAATTTTACTAAAACAAATCGATAAAAAAGACTTAAGCTCAACAAAAAAGGAAACCAAGAGTAGTAATATGTCGCAGTTGCTAGTATGCGGCTCAAAAGTATCTTGTTCGGCATAGATATCGATGAAATGTGCAAAGATATGTCGAAGTACGAACAAGTCTATGTACAACGGGTAGAAGGTAAAAAGCAAGCACAGGAGCTGGCCGTCTGCTTTGCTCGGTTGGCCTTCAAGGGATGCCAGCAAAAAATAATTAGCGCTTAATTTTAGTTAATTCATGTAAGGCAGCGCCACTTAATTATTTCCATGCTGATCACTGAATTACTTCCACGCTGATCAATTAATAACTTCTACACTGCATTACTTAGTTACTTCCATGCGGGATTACTTGAATACTCCACCTTGTATCATTTAATCACTTTCTAGTTGTAGCACTTAATTACATCTACACTATTCATTAAATTACTTCACACTGCATCACTTCATTCTTACACGCTGCATCAATTACTTCCACACTGTAGCTCTTAATTACTTCGATCCTGCAACACTCAATTACTTCCACGCTGCATCAGTTAATTACTTCCATGTTGCATCCCTTAATTACTTCCTCGCTGCATCACTTAATTATTACCATGCTGGATCACTCAATTCTTACAAAGCTGCATATATAAATGCGTACCATGCTGCCCGTCACCGAAGCGGGGAAATTTCTTGAGCAGTTTCTCATTTAAGAGACCAATTTCTTCCCGATCTAACGTCTGATTCTTTCTCAAATCTGAGCTATAGAAAAGATCATCCTTCTCCTGCAACGGGAAGCAGATCCGATAATATCACAGACTGCGACGAGACTTGAGTAACTTCTAGAATAATGACCTGAAATAGGTCAGGGCACAACATATAATACTTTATTTTGGAACGAATACCTTGTACATTTAAATTTAAGGGAAGATATCACATTCAGGAACATAAAAGAAAATGAATAATTTAATTTTTGTTCATTTGTGGATATAAGCATTTTTGAAAACGGCAAGACTGGCAGTAGACAAAGTTGGTGGTTCTACTGGCGCGGCTACGGCCGCACAACATCAAAGGCGCCATTTTATTTTATATTTGGAAACGGTTAAATAATAACTACAGAAGATAAAACATGGACGCACAAACTTCCAGCCACACGTATACAACAGAGAAGAGATAAAATGCAACGCCTCATAAAAACATTAGGGTACCTTTAGGGGTTTGGCCAAAAAAAGGCGTACCTCCTGCGGGAGTGCATCTAATGCATAGTAGTTCTTTATCCATTTTGTCCACTCGTCGTAAGTTAGGATTTCTCCGTCCTCCTTCACGCGAGGTATGCCGGTTAAAATCAACACCGACAATTTCTGCAAGTTAAAATTTTTTCAGGCAATTCAAAGGAATGATTATGGAAAAACAGCCTCAGAGAGACAAGAATCCTCGTGTAACGCAGTTCACATATGAATTCGGTGCTCAAAGCGGTTTGCTGTGGCTTCAGGGTAAATTTCGTCATGTAAAAATGTTGTTACTATCCCAAGTGTCCAAGCCCCAGTGGGAAATCGCCGTTCCCAAGTAAGGCAGTCAGGGTAAGGCCATGACCGGCAGACATGGGAGAAAAAATCCAATAGACACATATGGAGAATAAAACCATCAACACAAAGATTCACAAAACCCAACAAGGCGCTCACAAGCCTCCGCACTTAGACATCGAGTCTACTGCTACTGCCTACTTTGAGTACATCGTTGTTTCGCCACAACAAGGTTCTTTCAGACTTTCACCATTTGCGATCCAAAAAGGTGTAAGTTCTGCCATCGATTCTAAACACTCTATCAAATGACTCCGCTCAAGCGACATTTTAATACAAGTATCTTCGGCTCAACAGAGTAAAAATCTTCTGGAAATTAAAACCTTTGTAAACATACCAGTAAAAAGAACCCCGTACCAGATTTTGAACTGCACTAAAGGAATCATTAGCCACCCTGAACTAAACTCGTACACAAGCACAGTGCAACAGGATTCCGTAGACTCGGTACTCGTGGAGCTCATATGCTCACATTCCGGAGCGTCAGATGTGAGTTGGTTACTTTAAGTTAGGCCTACATCTCCTACGGTGCGGTGCGGTGCTACAACTGCCAGCGGTATGGACATGGTAGCGGCAAGTGTAAAAGGTCTAAGGTGATATGTGCAAATTGCGGGGAGAGCGGTCATGACTACAAGAATTGCCCAGTGTGGCTCGCTAAAAAAAAGGTCCAGAAACTAACATATGAAAAGTCCATCCCGTACCCAGAGGCACGAAAATTAGTGTACGAAGCACCACCATCAAATCGTTCATACGCTGCCGCTGCCAAGATTGACACCCGAGAGGCTTGTCGCCAAACAAATGTTACTTGAGTCACAACTCAAACACCATGTCGTGTAAAAATTATCCAGAAAAAAGTTGAAGGTTTCAACTGGCACGAATACTGGCTCGACTGATTGTAATACCTCAGTGAGCAAGCCTTCCCAGGAGATGCAGTTCGCATCCGCTCGTCCATGTACTCCATTACCCAGTAAGCCATCACCTAATCTGTCCACATTCCAGCCGTTTTCTGTATCCAAGAAACTTACGGTACAGAAAACAACCCCCTGACCTAAGAGGCTACGTGAGTTAAAATAGTATATTTACGAATGACCGAGCTATCGGTGGAGTATCTACATTTATTCAAAGATATTCCAATAAATACAGCCCTTATTGCAACTCGCGTTACAATAAGAAAAACGTTTACTATTTGCAACATATACCTCTCCCCACTACTCACACCGCAACCAAACGAAATAAACGATTTATTAAACCAACTACCGATACCAGTATTGCTGTTGGGCGTTTTCAATACCCACAGCCCGTTGTGGGCCGACAATAGCACCCACTTCAAAGGGAAACTTGTCCAAAATATTTTAACTCATCCTGATCTATCTTTATTCAATGACAAATCCCCACACATTCACCCTGGCATTGGTTCAAAAAGCTCTATTGACCTGTCTATGGCTTCCACAAACTTTTTTTCAGAATTTTCGTGGAAGGTTTTAGAGGATATTTATGGAAGCCACCATTTTCCCATTTTACTCAGGCAGAAAGTACCCTTTCGCGAGGAAAGGGTACCCCAGTGATAATTCGGTGAAGCCGACTGGTCGTTGTTCCATGAACTATATTATCATATTAAGAGAGAGAATTTTGCTAATGATGACGATGCAATCATATCTGGTTAAACAGATCACATAACTAACTAACCACTATTTCTAGACGCTGCTTATTTTATGATTTTAGAATATACACGGTTTTAACTAACCAGGATTTAAACTGGTAATATTGATTTCTAGTTACTGATTATTGACATGTTTTGACACATTGTAGCCCGCTAAAGATCGTTCGTGTCGTATATAACTAACTGACGGATAAGCATATAGCTATAGCCCTTCGTTACACGGGGGATAATAAGTCATGTAAAAATAAACCAATCCATGAGAACAGACAATTAAACTGAATATTCTTGCTGGTTCAATTCTTTTTCTTTCCTTCAATGTACATTTAGGTATTTATCATTCAATAACTCCAGTTAATTCATGCACTCAGTCACAATGACCCTTTTCATTATTATTTTATTTCAAACATCACGTCGTATTTAACTGTCATAATAAACAGACGAATAGCACATTATCAGCGATGTTCAGTCTATCTGCAAACCCAAGAAATAATAGAAGCACTTAGTATTAAGATGTAAGAACATTTTTCACAACAATCTGCGCATGCCACTGATTTCATTGCTTCCGAAGGTACGTGATTTTTAGCATTTTAAATACACCAAAGAAAATTAATTTAGAATTTACTAAGGAAAGGGTTTACCTGTAATTTACGGAAGCTTTCAGGTAGTCTGTTTATAATGCTGAAGCGACAGTTCAAGATCGTTAGATTCTCCAGTTTTCCAATGTCCTCTGGCAGCTCTTCAATCAAAGTATTGCCCAGGTGAAGTTGGCTCAGGAGTTTCATTTCTGTCAGAAAATTTGGCAGTTCTGACACTGGGTTTCCTCCGATGGCAAATCCTTCCAGAGTCCCCTTAAGAGCCTGCAAGTCGCTCGAAATTTCACTCAAGTGGTTATCCGTAAGATCGAGGATTTTCAGTAGGGAGCATTTGTGTATGCCATCCAATGAGCGCACATCGCATCTGGGTAGAGATATGCCTTCCAGGTTTGGGAACCAGTCTAGCAGCTGTGAGAAGTAGTTCCTCATGTTTAAAGTGGACATGGCAATATACTTAACGTTGAATGCAAAATCACCAAGATTCTCTGTAATACAACAGCACAGTCTATTCAGATAACAGCGGCAGGTGGTTCAGAAACATTCAGTCAAGTGTTTCAAGATCTAAACATGTGAAGTTAAATTGTGTAAACGTTCAATACTGAAAAAACCGCCCGTTTTTCGGAACTGAGAGGAAAGAGTACAAATAATTTTAAATGAACTAAAAATCTGTCAATTTTTTTCTTTCTTTTTTTTACCGGCTGTAATAGTTTTGAAGGTCAGTTTCTTCGCCGTCAGTGTGTGGGTATTGCACATGTAGTAGCGTTGCTTGGTGTAAGCTACGGCCACGTTGCTGGCGGAGCTGTCAGTCTCCACCACGTTTTTCAAGAAGGTCTTTGAGCCCATCACGGCAGCCTGTAATACAGCACGACTCAATGTACCAATCAGTCCTAGAGTTCCAGATGATATAAATGGTCGTTTTGTTCACGTAAAAATTCTCTTCACAGAAATACAATACATATATTGTATAACGACAATATATATTATATAACGACACATAATTTATTACAAGGAAAATGTCCGAACCCAATTCAAGATTTTCTATTTAAAACTAACGTTTAACTATATATCGAATAGATCGACATCATTTGTCAATCTCAGCTATGGCGTTATAACGAGGTTGCACTTTAGTGAAAACAATTTCTTTTCTAACCAGTTTCCAAGGACATTTACTACACTATTTCATCCTTATAAAGTAAATTATAAGAAATTAAGAAAACACTGATACATTAGAAAGCAGATTCAGCAAAGCTCTCTACGCATTAGCAAGGAGTGTCGACCGACTCTTGTCACTGTAGGTCATTACCAAGCTTAAGGAGATAGAGTTCTGAAGGCATTGCGTTTTGCGAAAAGACGAAGCTACCTTGTGCTTGCTGTAGCCTTGGCCGACGTCATACAACCAGTTGATGAGTATAAATGTGTCCTTGTACAAGGCAAGTATTCGATAGAGTCCCTCAATCTGCAAGCATAATACAAGACAAGATTGGGTTCGAGGAACAACTGCAAAATTCAAGTTTTTCTCAACTGCATTTTTTAAGCTGACAAACGGAAAAAGAGACTGACATTTGTGCTACGATCAGACAGGAAAACCACTGCTTTTTGTACCATCAAACCCTCCAACATCAGCGCGGGAGCCACACCTACCCCTCTACGCCTGTTTTACTATTCGCTGGCTTGCTTCAAATGTCAATACCGGCACCCGCTTATAGCGGTGTATCGATCTAGTTGTTTGGGAATTCTTACGTTATTGACTTTTTTACCTCTTCCTGAGACAGTTTCGAGCAAGTTTTGCTGTCTTCTTCTGTTTTGACTAAAGACGATGGTACATGTTCCTGTAGCACTCCCTGCAGTGTTGAACAAGAGAAACTTAATCAAAGTGGTAATACAACTACAAGCTCAATGACAGGTTGGTGTTACTTTTTCTCCAAACGAAACGATAAAATATACTTAACAAATTGGGTATGTTTATTCACACAATGTTGTTTAAGTTATGACAAGGATGCACATACGATGTTTTTGACCATGAAATAGTAGGCCGTTACAACATCTTGATTGAAGTGTATGTGGCTCGCTTCTCCAGCACCCGTCTCACACGTTTGGGTAAGCGCCGTGCATATCGGTACACTGTCGGCAGAGATGGGCTTATCCAGAATGAAGTGCACATCCTTGTTGTTGGTCTGACCGGAAACCGGGTCGGACCAATCAGATCCGCGGCAGAGAATGTGCAGGTTCTGCTTGCGCCAGTCCTGTACGCGGTGACGCGGGCTGTGGACGATGTCCGGGTGGGCGAGGTGGTGCGGTAGGTAGATGAGCGTGTTGCATGACTTGCGAGAGTTTTTGCCCAGCCCAAGCATGTGGTGTTCGTATGTATTGGATAGCACTGCCGCATACAAGAAGACGACGTGGATTACATACAGCCATAGTGCCACCCTCCAACCCACGCCCTCACCGCAAAAATAGGTGTGAATTTGAACCGGCGAAAAAAACTCGTCTTATACGAGAATCTTACGGTATTAAAGTAAAATAAAATTCATTAAACGTTCCCAAACGTGAAATCTTCACACAGTTTGTTCATTAACAAAAATGTCCCCTTGCTAGAAATATCACACTGAATGCGTTGGGTTGTGTCTTTGTTTAAATATTTTAATGCAGTTAAACGCCTTTACAATGAATACTTCGGGACTGGACAAAATTACAAGCTGGTGACCGTTCATGATAGGTGAATTTCGTAGTGGCGCATAAATCAAATAAAGTGGTGTTTGGCTGTCAGAGGCTGTTTACAAAATATAAGTTCACTGAGGGAGATTAGATTTCAATATAAAAATGCATGTACCTAGCGGAGAGTGGATACTGGCGGTGCAGCTACCCTGGTACTGCCTGTACATGGGGCCCCGCAGGTGAATGCCGCTCAGCTGCATCTAAAGCAAGCGTTGTTAAGTACCGCATTACTATGACATTATTACAGTCGACATTCCATTGATTCGAACCATGCCAAATTAAGATTCAAGGCTCTAGCTATCAAATATTTTACCTTTTGAAGAGGAAAGCAATAGAAAAATAAATTCGTGATTTACCTTATTGTTATAAAGCTGTATAAACAGACCAAAAGGAGCCGGCGTGCAGTTGTTTTGCAGCAAGTACTCGATCACTTGGTCTCGGTTTTTCAACACCTCTGTAAATAATGACCAATAAATAAGCCATGTACTTTAAAGAGGGCAAAAACAATAGTGAACAAGCCTTTCAATCAATCCCTAGAAAAGACATCTGTTTTTACTTACAGTATCTTTGCGATGAAGTACCCGGAATTACAACCATGCGGCTGCCCTAGTCAATGTGCGGTACTAAAAAGCTGCATCAAATCTGTGTATTTAGTAACAAGTGTGACGTTAAAGAAATGAAAATGCCTTTTTCTGCATTATTGGAAACTAACCTCAGCAATGACGTCAATAATGAAATTACATGTCAAACACATGCTTAACCCCCGCAACAAACAACAGAAACAACTCCACATGTTTTTATTTGTTTATTTACCTTTTAAGGAGAAATCCCAACAGCACTAACTGCGTCAGTAGCAAACGTTATCAACCAGAAAGGTGGCGCATATCAGTCTCTCATTCATACTACTCTGAGCGCCGCAGCCAAACACTGCCAATTGTCGAAGACAGGCGTGGGAAGGTTGACCCATAGGCTTAGTGGCATCTTTGCTGAGGTTAATCTCCAATAACACATAAAAATGAGTTTTAATGTCTTGAAACGTCACTTTTAATGTATTTTGGAGTAAACCTAACTCAGCAATGACGTCAATAATGATAGCTGTTGAACCCGAGGTGGGTGTCTTTGACAATGAAAAAATTATCGTCTGGTTGCGCGAACCAATGTTCCGCGAATCCCTGCCTGACGAACACGCCACCCAGGAGTTGTTGACGAGGACTATGTTCTTGAGTGAATACATGAGCAATGTACCTCCCCATGGTATCAATTCACGTCCAAGCACCTTGTCTGCCTGACAATGACGAGGCTAAGTTACTGAACCCAACACTAGCCCACCCTCACTCTTGTGAAAACGATCACAGCAGTCAACAAAAATTCCTTACATCATAACTAGTAGCTGCCCGTAAACATGAACGAACCCAGTTGTGTTAGCAACAAATATGAGAACATTATAATGTCCTCACTTGGCAGAAAGATTTTTCTGTGACATCGTCAGGCGAAAACACATCGTCTAGGCTGTGACAGAAATGTCTTTTAATGCCACAACACCACAGGTGACAAGATGGGTTTTGCTGAGAAACGTCCCCTACCCTTGCGTGAGATGCTTATCGGAGCAGGCATTGAACCCTGAAAACCTCTTTGGTACGAGTGAAATGGCTGGCATATAACCTTCAATAGTGCGCAATCGCAAACGGCATTCTTCGAACAAATAGATGATGAAATCGACTATCACTGGGATTGTTGCGTGACTGGGTCTAGTTTGCGCCTCGAACAGAAAAACTCAAACAATTTCCATTGCGACAAGTGGGCAGTGACCGTTGAGTCATGTATCTTGTCCAGCCGCGACTGCACTTTCTCTGAAAACCACAGCGACTTCGCTACGGACTGCCGTTGCAGCAAAGCCAAAGGTGGAACAGGGCCTTTGGGTGGACATAATTCCAATGAGATTGGTGCAGCATCCCCTAAATATGCTGTCTGGTGCACAAGTGACACTGCAGTAGCAGGGAAAACCATTTCGCCTCCGGCAGACGGGCGGCAACCAACAGCATTCTCCACTTGGGCTGTTGTATTTTCTGTATTGTTTGTGCCAATACTGCTGTCGATGGAAAGAGAAACAATACTTCGTCCGGCCAATCCCACTGTACCGCATCGATCCGCTCGGCTTGCTTTTCCGGGCATGGTGACACATACCGGGAAGATGGGCTGTCAGGCTATTCGCAAACAAGTCCATCTGCGCTGGTCCCCATTGAGATTGGCGTTTTATCCACTGAAACGTTTGGCGAGACAGCGTCCATTCCGTTGATACAATTTTTTGTCCTCTGGAAGCCAGGTACGCTGTCACGGTACAATTTGGAACTGATGTTTTTGCGCAAACTACAGAATGACCTTTGTCAACGACATCAGCCCGCGAGAGTGTGTGCCTCCCTGCTTCTTCGGATAAGCAAACCGTCATAGAGTTGCCGATGAGAAACAGTGTCTTGTGGCTGCGCAATCTCTGGCGCAGCAGTTGGCACACTTGCTTGACTGCCCACATCTCTTTGACTTTGATGTGTGCATTCTGCATGTCGCTGCTCTACTCGCCCGGCCAGGTTTGCCCATCGAAGAAGACACTCCAGGCGTCTGTCTGCACTTGACAATCGGGCCCTGGGCTGGCGAAAGGTATCCCCACCATGGGGTTGTTGCGATCATTCCACCAGTGAACATCCGCAATTGCTCCTGTCGTCAGCTGAGTACAGGGTCCTGGGGCGCGACTTGGCCACATATACTTTCAGACCGACATCCAAGCACTGTTGTACCAGTATCTGCGTTTGCTGTGCAACTACCTCGCGTGACAGCGCTGCGACGAGCCAGTAGTCTTTGTACTGGAATAAAAGAATGGCTTTTTCCCTCCCCAATTCTTGAGGACAGTCATTATATAGTTCATTACACAGTAAACACAGAAGGAACGGGACGGCCAGAAACCAGTATTTTTTCTGGTTGACGCAAAAACACAAGTATTCCAAGCTGGTGCGATGCATGGGTATGTGGAAGACGCATCTGTGAGGTTGATCCGTGTGGTCTACATGCCGTCCCGTATTGCAAGGAGACGACTGAGGAGGCGGCATGAGAAATTGGGGGGGGGGGGGGGGGGTAACTGTAACGCAGCCATTCTACCAATTAATTCGGGGCCCACCTCTTTTCACTTTGCCCAAAAATTATTAGTTTCCCCCCCCCCCCCCCCCCCAAAGTTCTTCGGGGGTACGTTCAGCTTTACTGCTCCGTGATCTCTTCCTGCTTTCGCGGCGTTCACCCTCCCTCCTCCTTTGGGGGAGGGGCCGATGTGATGGCGGCTGGGCCTGGCGCCTCCTCAATTGTTACGTCAACACTGGCGCTGAGAGGGGTGGAAGGCACCACAACTGACGGCACCACAGATACAGCCGTACTGATGGGATCAGGTTGAGTGAGGCAATGATCCAGATGAGTCTTACATAAGTGTAACCTCAGCTCCTGTAACACCATCCCCATTAGGCGTATCCACAAGCGTATGCACAGTATTCGCCAGAGTCAGTCTGTTGTGCTCCTGCACCGTGCGTTGTGAGACCATCTTAAAAGCCACGCGTGCCGTTGTCCCTGCGTAAGGTGACGACATTCGTCACACCTCCTGTCAGGTGTACACGTAGGCAATCCCCCATTCGCTTTCTCCCTGCACTTAAGACATGAGGTGTGGGGATCCAGATATGACATTCTGTGATCATACGCTGGGCCCATATAGGAAGCTGATCTGCGCCCTGATTGCGACCTGAAATCAATGCAGCGCCAAGCATTACACACATGTCTCAGAAAAGACCTTTCTCATGGAAGATATCCCATTGTACATACACAAATGCCCCTCGTGCAGACTTTCGCCCACAAACACGGAAATGAACAGCTGGTAACATTTTCAGTCAACAAGTAATGTAAATTCCGGATTCCGAGGGTGTGAGTTAGCATGTGGTGGGTGCAGGCCAAAAGTATATTACACCCCAGGCTCACTGTAACTCATTGCACGGACAGAATTGTAATGCAAAAACTAACACTCGCACCGCAAAAACTGGCATGACAACGGTTTGTTTATGTTGTTGTAACAAAGTCACGTGATCTTCGCAAGACACTCTGAGACAAAAGTGTTCCTTGACAAGAGCACCTAAGATGGCGCCAAGTGACCCAGTTTCTTAGGCTATGATTAACGGGCCAGAACTTCGTTCATTCCCCGTGCGGGGGAGAAAACGGATACGGACAAGCAGGACCAAAGTGTGGTCTCCACGAAACTAGTAAAACTAGGCCAAATCCCCTGTGTGTAGCCGGAGAAGCAGGACACTTGTGCAATGGTCCGTAAATATCCGATCAAATTCCAGAATAAGTGTCAAAAACACTGAAACAAATATTCCAGAGACAAAGTGCTGTTGTTTACAAGCGTGCGAAAAGAAATATGAGTAAGAGGCTGATACGTCATCCATGTGGCTGATGATGTGGGCTACTGACGTAGTTAGTGTTGTTGACATGTGAGTTGTTTTTGTTGTTCTGTGCACGCGTTAAACATGTCTTTGATATGTATTATCATTATTGGCGGCATTGCTGGGTTAAATTTACTCCAAAATACATTAAAATAAGTGTTTAAAAGTGGACTTTTTGGTCTATCAATGCAATTTAACATGTTTTTGTGAGAGGATAATTCACAAAATCAGTTGTTACCTCCATTCATCACCACAGTGATATCGGAGTAGATGGCCACAGGAAGAATCTCCATCGAGTCGGGATCATAGGCCCTGCTTTCGTTCTGAGCTATGGTCACGTGTATCTTACCATCCTGAATAGCCTTGACAATACCTATGGTGTACTGATTGCCCACTCCAGTCTTGTAGTATACTGCTGAACCGACAATGAAGTTCTCTGCCCTCACATACTGGAGCAGAATAAAAAAGGGGCATAGGATTACATTGCAGCACAACACCGGTTCACGAAAACGGAAGAGTATTACATTGCAGAGCAGCCCCCACAAATATACCAAAATCATATCTAATTTAATTCTACAATGCACATAATTTTAGGTTTAGGTGATTACTTTCCAGGAATTTTGCTCCATAGCTACTGATGTGCATGAAATAAAGTGAGAGCCAGGGTTTGCTCAAATTTTAATGATCACTGCCTTTTCCCGAACACCCCAAATATGCAGCCATTGAGGGTAAAAATTACTGAAAAAAACCTGCACTTGATCAAAGCTCTGAATCTGAATGATACCATACAAGTTCTTCATTACAAACACACATACAGCTCAATGACGAAAATTTCACATTTTTTAAGATGTGACAAACTGCGCACACTGATAGGACCTCGATTATACACAAGACGGTATTTACCTCGTCAGTTCGGGTGGGCAAATTTTAACTATTATATACTAAATGTTCACTCTCACCTTACAATAAGAACAAACAAAAATTAAAAAAAAATACGAGTGTTTACGCAGTTCCTTGTTTTACAACCAGTATACAAACTTATCCCTTACTTAGAGAGCTGAAACGAGCAGGGCATTTCAAACAGTTTTTGTCAGCTCATACACCAGCCGGATGCACGATAAAAGAGATTCGTTATTACTCTTTGCTTTCCTTTTCCTTGATCTTTTTTTTCAGCTCATAATTTGTGACAGCACATTATCAGAGAAAGGTTTTCATAAAGTTATGGCTGAATCGAGTAAAAAACTAGTGAAGAATCAACGCAAACATCAGCACATTTACATAAATTTATTCCTATTTGTTTTCACGTATAAAACTTTGCTCATGCATTTGTTTTGTGATCACTCAGGCCAGCAGTTTTTTTTGTTTGTTCTTCGGGACGGACGGACGGACAGATAGGCGACAGAGGCCCCACACGATGAATTTGCACATGGCCACTGGCCACTCGCCCTCTTGTGATGTACAACACAGCCCCTGAGGTCGTTTAGTGTTTTTGACTAAAAACTTACTGGAAAAGACGGGCATTCGTAGAGACACTGGACAGGAGCCTTTTCCTCTGTCCTCCTCTTGATTACTACGCCAAAGTAGGTCCGGAATGGGATTGTAGTAGTCAGTAGAACGCGGCCATTCTTTTTAAGGCATATTTCAATCATCATGAACTGAAACAAAAGTTCAATATCATGTGGGAGAGTTTTGGAGAGGAGTGGGGAGATACCACTAACATCGTATATTTTTTACACATAGTTGAATATATGTGATTATGAGAAAAGAGTATTAATGGTTATGTCTTTTTAAGGTAAACCTACAAAAGAAACTGTTTAGGACAATTATATAAAACATTCTGTATTTTATTTTATTTTGTGATCGTCGCTGCGCGTACGTAGAAAAGAGCAGTATTATCTCTCGTAGATACACCCGGTAGGTCCGTGCAGCCGTATTTCCCACTCGCTCTTCCAGTATCGAAAGCGTCTCGTTACGCTCTAGTGGAAGTGTCTACTTCATATTGCCATAACAAAACAACTACGCGACAGAAAGCATCGCATGCTAGTGCAAAAAATATGCATTTACGAGAATATATACTGCACCAAAAATCATGAGATAAAAATAATATCATGTTCGCGTTCAAACTGACCCAAGAATCCTTTCTTAGCCTTGTGCACTGTTCGCACCTGCCTTTCAGGCTCATGCCGCCGGTGCTACAGGCTGTGGGAGGGTCTTTCTGATCAGATCATCGCCTCGTGAGATTTTATCACTTTATTTCTTGATTGCCAGTACGCATACGAAGGAAACGATAGTATTTTGTCTGGTTGATACGTCCAGTAAGTACATGCAGCCATATTATCCGTTCTTCCAGTATCGAAAACGTCACGCTACGCACTACTGAAAGAGTGTACTTGAAATCGTCATAACAACATGACTATGCAACAGAAAGCATCGAAAGGGAGTGCAGAAAATATATTTGTACCAAAATCACGTAATAAAAATAAAACGACATTCGAGTTTGAGCTGATTCGAACAGCCTCGCCTCCCTTAGCCTTGCGCACTGTTAGCAATCGCCTTTCAGGCTCATGCTAATAGTGCTTCATGCTGCGGGAAGGTTTTCGGATCATTATACATGCCAAAAAAACTGATCCCCCATTCCAGCACTGCAAAAACCGACCATTTCTTCACCGACGCCCTCTTGTAGTTTGTTTCCGTTGGCTACCATGGAGAACATATCTCCGGGTTGAAATACATCCAACGACTTTCTTGTCCAGCCTTTCACATCGCCCTTGTCTAAATCGGGATTTCGCTGCATGAAGCTTCCGGAGTTGAGGTTGACAAGCAGGCGTATATCAACCATTTCTTGTTTCTTGAGCTCCCGAAATATGTCCCTGAAGCAGACATAAGCAGACAATAGGTTGGCAAGTTTTGGGAGGTGGGAAACTGTCCCACTAATGTTTACCCCTTTTCATGACAAAATTTAAAGAACTGGTCTCAACTAGTTGCTGTACATATACTGGAAATACTGTATGCTGTAAACCTACAGCAAATAGGATTAATATTTTTTAACAGCAAAATTTGCTTAAGATTGAAAAGAAACCAACCGTGAAGTGAAGTATTCTTCGCGTGCTAAAACAATCTCTATATCTTCATTGCTGTCCACTGCAGTGACATGGAAGTCTCGTAAACCTGTTAGATAGAGGGGATGCTTGCTGGCGTAGACAGTGAAACCACCCCTACGGAAAAACAAAACGAAACACGGCAAACTTGTCAATACCACGAGTGCCCAGGGTGGGAGGGTGGGATAATTTTTTTTTACGTTTACGTCTCAATAACCGATGCGTCTAAACAGAGAAAAGCTTAAAGTCACTTTGAGAAAAGGACATCGTTGTAGAGCATATCTTGAAGATCCGATCTTGTTTTAACGAAACAATACGTATATGACAAGTCTAATCCATTTTACTCACTCTTGCAATACATCGTAACTGCGGTAAGGCTCAGTTGGGTAAAGCTGGCTTTGCATTGTCTGAAAACAAACCTACTTTTAAATCTCAAAAGTATGCGAACTGATCAAACAACCTTTACAGAGTGTGCTTCTCTTGCATCTACGCTGTATCTCTGTGTTTGTACATCCAAATTATACCATTTCTTTTTTTTTAACTTGGTCCTCGTCTCTCCTAGAACAAAGTATACTTAAGTTTTACACATGTGACCTTATTTATTTGAACAAAATTTTCACTCTAGGAGCAATATATAGGTACCCATAATTTCATCGCAGCATGCCTGGTTATACCACAGTGTCCGCATAAGAAGTGCGCATAGCCATTGTCGTCTTGGGTAGAATGGCCGTCCCACACGGGATGGTAAGGAATGGCTGGGTTGTCAACTATCCCGTGGTCTCTCTGATCACGGAAATCGTGAAATGGTAAAATTGGCATTCGTCCTGTGAAACAAAAACAACGAAAAATGTCCTCTTTTAATATTATGTTATGGGATTGCAGATATGCCTTTGTCTAGTGAACGACCAATCGACAAAACAGGTAATTCGAGAATTTCATTAACTCAGTATCTCAGAGCTTCTCAGTATCCCATAGTATGTCATGATCTCAGAGTATTTCAGAACTAAATTAATTATCAACATTTTTTTACCATTTTACATATCCGTTTTGAAAACACATAATGCATCAACTGTGTGCTGAAAAATGTTGACGGGCGAAATTTCGCAAAATGTAAAGAGTGGCAAAGCGTTGACAGATTTTTTTGCGCTATATGTGTAGTAATTTGTTAACTCTGGGTTAAATAACGCACTACAGACTAAGTGAGTCTATTCCAGGAACAAACTAATGAGGCCCCGTCTAACTGAACTATATAGAGAATCATAGAACTTTAAATGTCCTTGATTTAGGGCAGTCTATACCAGGGATAGACTAACAATGACTAGTACTTTGTTTCGCAAATAACAAAATATACGTGAATTGTTATATACTTTATATATTCAAATTTCAAATAATAGTTTGTTAAGTAAACAAACGTAGATCTGCAAAAACACATAAAGAAGGCTAGGAGGAGCGTTGACACTGACCCGTCAGGTACGGCACATCCTCCAGGCTCATGGCGCCCTTGTACGGGCAGCGGCTACATTTGGGCAGCGTAAAGTTGTTTCTTGGCAAAGTAGTTACGCTGTAGATTTCTGAGATACCCGTATTCCTGCACTTTCCCAAACACGGAACGCGGTGCTATAATCAGATTAGAGCATCTTGCTATTTACTGCACTGCAAATATGAGAAAAATTTATGATGGTACTGAAGGGCTGTGAAAGTTACTAAATCATGCTTTCAAAAATTACAGACAATGACAATTCAGCAATATGCCTGTCCTAAACACTTTCCCTGACTGACAATTTTGGCCGTAATCTTTTTGTAAGGGACTTACAGCAGATAATTCTCAATTTCGTTATACGTGTTCTATACTCCAGCTAAACAGGTTTGATTATCTAAGGACAGTTACAACTTTGCCGCTGTAAACTGTTTCATGCCCAACTGAGTGAATAACGCAACGCAGTTACTCACGAAACTATCGCTGCTCAGTGTCCTAAATCAGTTACGACTTGTTATTGTGCTTTATGATGGCGCTTATAATATTCTTGGCGATGCACAATAATCGAATCAAAACACTTATTGCCACATCAGATTGTCTTCTTCGAGTACATTAATTTTTGCCTCATATGGAAAATATGTACGGTTACACTTTATGAGTAATTAACAACTGCTACAGTTTTGTTCATTGTTTATTATTATTATTATTCTTTTTCGAGGACGTTAAAATAAGTAGATTTCTTTACCCTGACGTGGAGCTGGGGGTACTTAGAAATGAAGTACTCAATAACGAGCAAGTACACACTGACGACGCTCCACAAGTACTGCTGCAGTACCGTCCGGTTTGCCGACTCGTCAATCTTCGTCATTCTCGCTTGTACTGTGATTCCGCTAGATACTTGGGCTTTACAGTAAAAGATTAAAAATATCCAAACAAACGCATTACCATTTATAAACCCACTACCAGATATTAAACTGACAACGTAGTTATTTTTATTTTAAATCAATTTTAAATGTGGGACCCTGAGGTCATACACTTTTGGTTTAGAACAAAGTATATATATATATTTTCTCATGATTTTTGCCACCGAAACCCCGCTATTTTTGGAACCACTTTATACTTTTACGTCTAGTCATAAGCACTCCATAACCAACAGATATTAAGCCAAAATCAGAGTAACCACGTCCAGTTATGAAAAGAACTATTCACTTAAATAAGGGTTTGCAATCGGTGCTCGAAACTGACAATCGGTTATTTCGGTTATTTTAAATCCAACAGATATTTAATAACATTCACAGGTTACCATGCATTTTTTGTAACTGCTCATAAACCTCGTCATATAGTGTCTCAAGGTGGATTCTTGCGTTAGAAGTATTGTAAATATCTGTCTGATACTAACGGATAAATCACCAATGCAGCTTGATAAACTAAAGAACGGTACACTGGCAAACTGCTGTTAGAAAATGTAACTAGGTAATGTTCTTGTAGAAGGTCCCAAAACTGGGATTTGATAAGATGAGCAAACTTTCCATGTTTTCACCTGCTACTGGAACCTTTTTCCCACCCCATCTTTCTCCGAAAAATTTACCCCCCCCCCCAAAAAAAAAAAAAAACAAACAAACAAAAAAACAAACAAAAAAAACAAACAAAAAAAAAAAATCTTGAAAGTGTTACCGTTTCATCCAGTTAGTTTTTGGAGAACCTCACAATAAAGTTCACGTTTCGATACAATTTTTACATCATAAAATTAGATGTAGCTGTGATAAAGTAAAGGAAACTCTTTGCAAATGGGCAATAATTTATACACATTTTCGGAATTGGGAACGGAAGGTTAGTCCAACCTCCACCGACCGTCCTCGGTAACAGAAACCGAAACTTTTCCAAAATTGCGAACCCTACTTAAAACAGATATTAAGTAGCTAATACCAATACTTACTGCCGTGCACCACATTTTTAAGCAGTATATCGACGGCGCCCACCCTAGACACAATGCCCATGGTCCATACGTGCTGCACGTAACCGAGCTTTGCGCACTCAGCCATGACCTGCATGAGCACCTCCACGGGCATACCGACGGTAAACTTGTACCAGTAGTCGACCTGTACGTCGCTCGGTAGCACCGAGGCGTTCGTGTCCTCAGGCCAGTACCAGCTCTAAAAGACAGCGAAAGAGAACAAAACTTGTTTGCATATTACTATCAATGAATTGGTTTAAGATTCCGTTTTCAACTGGTTTCGGTTTCAATCTCTTTTCTATTTAAATAACGGTTTAGAAAGAAGACTGGAGCGAAGAACCGATACAAGGCCTGCTACATAATGGAGATACCACTGACAACTTTAAAATATACTTTTTATGCGCGCGCACTTTCTAAGTGTTTTCTCATAAAAAGATGCGTATCATTACCACAAAATGACCGGCAGAAATCTTCTCCTTGCCACCGGGTTCCCATAGCGACGGCTTGTCGCTCAGATGCGTGAAGAAGAACATACAGTCTTTGGTTTTCTTCTCAAAATCACACGCTTGGCTCGGGGCGTTGATGAGGAGGCCAAAGTAACACAGAATTTCGTAGCATATCAGACATTCTTGCTGAAAAAAGAAATCGCCCGTAAAATCATTTTTGCATTTTCGGTAATACTCGAAACCGCTCAATTTCACAGTCAATTCTCTAAAGTAATTTATGCGGTCACTAAATTTATGCAATCAACCGGTTTGCTATAAGCGTGAAGCAACGAAGGGGGATTTAAAATACAGTACACAATTAACCCCGTTATGCTATTAACTGCGATGCGATGAATCGACTTCATTTGTAAATTAAATCAAAACGTCGTAAATTAAATCAAAACGTCGATAGACGATTCCCCCAGGTGCAAACACATAAATTAGGTTCTCAAAAAGATAAGTATATAAAGTGTCTTCAGACGAAACAGGCAGCCGTAAAGCTGCGCCCTCTACCTTATCTGACCCAGTGTTTTGCCAGAGGTCCAGCAAGTAATTCCGGGTGAAGAGTGGTATAGTCCTGGGCAGCGCTGAGCACCGATTACCATTCTGTAACGCGTTGTCGTTGCCCATGCGCAGGGCTGCGTTGAGTAGACTCATCAACCAATCCAAATTCAGGACAACAGGCCGGGTTTCCATTGCATGGTAATACAGGATAAAGCCCTGAGCAAAAACTTGTTTTCATAAATTTTATTTATTTTCAAATTAACCGATTGCCAGTAAAACAGTGACATAAAATTGTTGCATTACTTCACCACTGCAACAGAACATTTATTTTTCTTGTAGCACATCAACTTGTTATTTTTTCATTACAAGATAGAAATCTTCAAGATAGTCATTAAATTAACTTGAATGTAGTCTTTAACAACAGAAACCGATACGATTTTGAGCAAATGTATCTTTTCTTTTGTTATTACTCAAACAAAAGAGAACCTTGCTGTATACGGCTTATTCCACACAAGAACACAAGTAATTCACCTGTATATGAAGCTTCTTGAGTATGGCATCTACTGATCTGTCTGGGATCTCGTGTTCCCGTACAGCATTAACCACTTCTTGAAATGATGTGACCTTGACCTTAAAAGTATAATTTATATTAACAATTAAGCCTTCTGCGTGTTTGCTTTAGATAGAAATATGACTTAGATCTCATAGGGAGGACAGAAGGGGTGGGATTGGGGTTGAGTTCAGACAGAGTTTTGACATACATATAACGTATGATTGAAACACAATATTTGCAGCTTAACCAATTGAATCGAAGTGTAAGACAAGCCGAAAGAAAAGTTTAAATCAAGTCTGAACGTTCTTCCGGTCCCCACGACACCGGCTTCCACGCTATGCACTGTGTTTAAATTGTTTGATTGTGTGACTTATGCAGAAAATTATATTTTTAAGTTTAATTTTTATTTATTTATCTTTTTGATTTGTATTCATCTTTAACGAAATTTGCATGTAAAGTTCCAAAAAAAAGGTTTTGCATGTATTTATATGTATATAAAGTAACATGAAACTGCAAAAGCCTTAAAAATGTTCAACGGACAAAAACGATTAACTAATACTTACTTAACGAAGAAATAGTTTTTAGTTATAACCTTTTGTTTCTTAGCTTTTAGAACATCCCATACGAGTTGCACATAATCAGTCCAAGTGAAGTTTTCCATGTCGTTGTGCTCCCACACGATCGAGTGCTTCGTCACCTCAACGATCAACTCCCAGATGAATGAGGCTCCCTGAAATATAAACACGCACAAAGACCTCTAACCACGAAGATATGACACTTAGCTAATACAGCGTATCCAGAAAACAGAGGCGCCTTCTGGGAGATGAGTCACAAATGGTGCTGTCAAAACAAAGGTATCAGTCACAGATTGTGCTTTATTTTATCTTTTATTTTAATTTTACACTGTTATTTATTAAAATATTTTCTAAAAATACTTCATATGGAGTTACAATGACAATGGGCACATTAGAATGTAAAAACTGGACTTTGGCATCGATTACATGTAAAATTTGACAGAATATGTGTTTTGAAATGGATTATTTAATGCTACCACTTTTATAATTCGGACAAAATGGGGGCGGGGTGGGTTATGACCCTGACAAAAAAGAAGGCAGCATATGTCATATCGATCTGGATATGTCATGCTGATCTGGATGTTTTTTCACATCTTTTAAAATCAGTGATAGTATTACCCATACATTGTTGTTCTATTATTTAATGAATATGCTAACAGATCCCTAAGTAATTGTAGATATCACTGATTTGAAATATTTGATATCAGTTCTTGATACTTCTAAATGTGATACAAATATTGGTAGCTGGCTTTGAAATATCTCTCTAAGTCAGATTTTTAAAGGTCGTTTAAAATGAGATCCTGGCAATCGATTACGATATATCTCCACAGCTCGAGACATCTTAAGATAATTATGCATATCAACAGGATGTATCTGAATATATACATGTATTTAAAAATATTTAGATTTTTCTAAAATATAAATGTCTAATAAATTCATCATTCCCAAGTAACTACTCACTAGAAATTCTAATTTAACAATTTAACTGCAAAATATCTGGATACTAAAAGCCATATAGTAAGTGGCATATCTTAGTAATTAATGGTTTTTGATACACACGTGACCATAAAATATTTAGGCGCCCAGTCAAAGTTTAAATAGTTGCCTGCTGGCGTAATACTTGATTGCTAAGTATCCGCACAAGTACTTAAATTTGAAATGCCTATTTTAGAATGGCTAAAACAAAGTTCTTTCATGACTCGCCTTTTATTACTTTCGCTAATTAATCTAACCAAGCCTTTCTCTAATTAATCATTACAAAAACGGACAGAGTCAATATCGGTGCGCTGGGTACTTGAAATAGGGAGCATAAATTTTCCTCATTACAGATGTTTTGGTAGAATATATCCCGGGGAGGGTATGGTTGGCACGTGATAAGCAGCATCTTGATGGTATCAGTTATGCCGGATCCCATGGCCACTGAAAAAATTCACTGACCCTGTGTTCTGCCTTTCCGTCAGTTGTGCCCTCGTATAAAAACTCTAGATCTTTGTGAAGCTGTTTCAAGGCTTTTGACTGTTCCTCCATGGCAACGCGCTTTGGTATGACGTCACTGGAATGGTAATATTGAGTGAGAACCCATAACCAAAGAGTGGATAAGTGCTCGTCCGAATTTCTTCTCATCTGAAAGAAGTGAAAATACAGTTAGCACTGTCATTAGAACGCGAAAAATACACACACTACAAAATACCCAGGAGTAAAAGTTAGGTGTGAAAACGATAAGGGGCACAGGCTATGTAACGTCTGTACGTTTAACGCCCTCCCCTCCGCTCTCCCCATTTTTTGCACCCTACACTAATTCACACTAACCACCCCCCCCCCCCCCCCCCACTACAGCAGGGAAGACTTACGTCTTCGACAGTTGGATATTTCTCCACTAAAGGTTGCAACTGTGACACCACCTCATCTGTCAGTTTCTTCTAAAATATAGTTATAAAAAACATAAAAAACATTCATACCACACATCAAACTGCAGTTAAATTGGCGGACATCAAAAATACGAAGGAGCAGAATACTTTAAATTGCCAATTCTTTTAGAAGCCACTTATTTGAGAAACAGAATGTCTAACATGTACACCTGTCGTTTATTCTGATACCTAGCACAAAATTCTAAACTATATTTCAACAGTTATTTTCTTATAAAAACTTGCAATTTTCACTAATTTGCTTAGAAATTTCTATACAAGGCTTTATAACGTCTTATTAGATTTAATAATGTTTCTATAGAACACCGGCCCCCACTAATTTTATTCAAACAAATAAAAATGCTTGAATAAATTGCCAATTTTAAAACGCTTCTCACCAACCTTCTCAAGTTGAAGTTTATTCATCACTGGAATTAAGTCCAACGAAAGCAGCTTATACGTGGTCTCGTAATTCATAAAATCTGCATTTTCTTCAACACTCTGTGACTTAGCAAACTCCTGAAACAGCAAAGGGATAAATATACACCTTTTTATTATTATTATTATTATTATTATTTCAACAATAATGGCCTGTGAGCTGTCTCTCTTCTTTTAAAAGCATCGATCACAAGCAAGTTCGTAATACTGCTAAATACTGAAATATAGCACACCATTTGAATAAAAGGTAGCAAGTACTTACAATGAATTAATTCAAATGAGAAAGATTAATTGAGTAAATTTTGAAATTTGCCTTTGTGATACTTTCTACTGCAATCACCAACTTCAAAAATACTTTAGTTCCACTGTTGCATTTTTCAAGTAGGTTAGTTCAATAAAGTCACTTAATAAGTAACCAGCGGCAGCTAAGGTACTTAAAAAGTAGTTTGCTTTAATTTTCTTTGAAAAATAAACAAACAAACAAGTAAAGAGAGATGTTTGGGGGCGGTTAACCGTGATTAATTTACGGTTTTTACAAACAAACTCCAACAAACCAACCAAATTAAAAAAAGGGTTTTAACACGCCATGCTTGTTTTTTCTCTTCATACCACGTCATTCAGTAGTCTCAGCTCAGGAATATTCAAGCCTATTTTTAGCTTTTTCTTTCTTTTAAAGCACATAAAAAGCAACAAAACGAGCCACGTCCGCAAACAACTTTTCAGCATTGTGTAGTTCTGCTATTGGTGAAACACTGTAACGTTATTCTCTCAGTTTCGCAGAAACGTATAGTGACTGACATTTTTTAACCGTACAACGTCGACCTCTCACACAACTACCTCATAACTCTCTGTTATTCGTGACACTATGTTTGCAGCATTGTTGTATTTTTTGTAAAGTAGCTGCAGAAGGAAGTGATTAACACGTGAAATAAAAAGCTTTTTTCTCTAACTATAGACAGTGTGGCTTTCTCAACAAAAGAAATACCATTGTTTACAGCCGGGATTCAAATAAGCTATATGTAAATCAAAATCAATTTGTTTTTATGATTTTATTTATTTGTTTGGGGAAGGGTGTCACCAAATTTTGTATTTTTTCCGTAACAAAAATGAAGCTAAGCTTCTTTGTAAGTATCTTAGTTGGACTTAATTACTTTTGAGTGACATAGATTAAGAAGTTTCCTAACAAGTGAACAGGCAACTAATCTACTTTAAAAGTACATTACTTGAACTAAGGTATTTTTCAAGTTAGTCAAAATCTATAAAAGCTATGTCGGAAAATTTCAACATATTCTCAGTCACATAATTTGTTATCAATCTATTTAACACGGTTTTTTTACATACGAAGCTGTTTGGCTTTTCATACATGTCAATACACTTATCTAAATAAAATACATTCTGCCTGTTAAAATGGATAATTCATGTGAGATTATTATTACTGTTGTTTTCAAACTTATTTATTTTATTTATCAACTCTATGCAAGTAAAGCGATTGTGCTCGACACATCGTGCCCGAACCTTCCCTGTAGGCTTGTCGGTACTCGAGCATTAACCCGTTAGCTTGTCGCTACTCAGGCATATGTACACCCCTCGCGTTAACCCGTTGCCTTTTCGGTGCTCGGGCACATATACAACCCTCGTGTTAACAACCCAGAATCTTGTCTGTGCTCAGGCATGTAAACGGCCCCTCCCGTTAGCCCGTTAGTTTGTCGGTATTCAGGTATATATAAAGCCCTCTGCGTTAACCCGTTACCTTGTCGGTACTCAGTATATATACAGCCCCTCGCGTTAACGCGTTACCTTGTCGGTACTTAGGCATATATAGAGCCCCTGGGAGCACGTGGCTAAGTGTGGCATGAATTGTGGTACCCTCCGCGACTCAGGTGCTGCTTTCTCTGCTTCATTCGACAGTCTCAGCTCAAGCTTATTCTAAACAAGAAAGAACATTCAGATGTTTGAGGCATCTTCTCTTAAATCTGTCATATAACGCTACAATAAACAGCAAACTAGGCTTTAGGGTACCATCATATATCAGGTGTGATCCCGGTATAGCTAAAAAATTATAAAAATTTAATTTTGCACTAACAATTCCCATTAAATATTTTAGGACAAGTGCTGCTGGAGAAATGTCGTGGTTTCGTTACAGTGCACATAATCTGAAGGCAGGACTGCCCCAACTCGCGCACGCCCAATTTGCAAAATTAGGCATATCTCAACGAAGCAATCATTAAAACCCAACAAGATCTAATAGCCACCTATAACTCTTATATTCTCTGTGCATTACATTGCTTGACCTTTGACGTTTTCTGCTAGCTCGTGAGGTACACTTCATGTTCAGTTTTACTATATAACTCACAGTAGATGCTCATGAATTGAACTCTTTCGGACCAAGCATTTGCTTCCAATTAACCGATAGTTACAATCAACAGTGGCTTCACTTTTGAGACCAAGCATAGTGGATATATAGGTTTATATGTTGATATTATGGTACCATGCATGGTTCCTTATTTGAGTTTGTTGTGTTTATAGATTATCTAGGCATTTTTAAAATTCGATCAATAAAATTTTGTTTATATGTTTATATTATGGTACCACGAATGGCTCTTTATTTCAGTTTGTTGTGCTTATAGATTATCTGTGCATTTTTTAAACTTTGATACCCTATCAAATTTTTAAATAAAATCCACAAAAATTTACATGATAACTATTAAGGTTTAAAATAAACTCAGAGCCAAAACTCCTGTTGATGTAATCAAGATTTCAAAAACCTTTAAACATATTGTTCACTATCACAAGATCATTTAAAATACTCAACTAAAAATGCTCATAATCCAAACCCTAGAAATATGCAACAACAGAACACAAGAAAGCTAGTAATATGGTGTCATCTTAATCTGAATTGCAACACAGAAAAAATCTTACGCTTCTCAGTTTACCTATTATGGTGCATTGCCATTTCAAAATCTTAATTGCAAGTTGTGTATGGCTTTTGGATTAAACGGTGTAACCGGTGAGATTTGCTACAAAATGGTCCCTTTACATCCAATTAGGTCGGATAAAGTGCACACCTAACTTTGTAAGACAACTGTCAACAATGAAAGGGATTCAATTATTTTATCTTTGTATAAGCAGCGTCTATTTTTGGGTTGTGTCTTTATCATTTTCGGTTCCAATTAATTCGGTAATTCGATAATCGGAACTTCTCCATTTAAAATACATTGGTAAAAAATGTAGGACAGAAGAAATTGGTCCTATTAACCGATAGCTCCAATTAACTTGGTCTTTCTGATAAATCAAACTAATCGAGCTTTCGTTGATATTTTGTTCGTTTTATAACTTAACTTAGCCATGACCATTGTATAAGAAAATATGGACGAATGAGATTTGGATCGAGCGATCTTCTCCTGTGACAGGTAAAAGAATCCACAATGTTTTGTTGATGGCAGTTCGACTAACGACATTTCGTTGAAATTTGTAAAAAATATAAAAATCAAAAACTATTGCAAGAACAGATTTCTTTCTCCTTAATTATTCAATGAATGTAAACATATTTATCATTTCTCTTTTAGGACAATTTCACAGACTGCATAACTAATTATACATTAAAATACTCAGTTTAAACTCTCATGCACATTGTACACATAATACTCAAATGTTGTAATTACTGAGCTGCATTCTTAAATTTACCTTCCAGAATGCAATAGCTTCATCCAATCGCTTTTCTAACGAAGCCTCTGCTTTCACCTGCAAAACAAATAAAGAAGCTATTACAGCTATTCCAAATGCTATAGCTATCACACTTTATTATCGGATATATTTTAGGCTCTCCAGTTACTTAGTCCTATCTTAAACTTCTATAGTTCCCCTGTGAAAAAAATTAAGCCAAAGCTCACCGTTGCAAACTTTAAACATAAATTTCTTATTCTAACCTTTAAATGATACTACGTCCATTTCTAAAGGGTAGAGCGTTTGATTTCTGTTTTACCCTAACTTTTTTTTTAGTTGCTGTCACCAACTTTTTTTCTAATTTGCTCCCGAGTTTCCGATTAATTTTACATTTATCGAAAACTCCTGAAACGTGGCAGAACGTTTTTCATCCATTACAATATGGATTTTTAAGATCAGATCATATTTAAGATAAAAATTCGTTTTCACCACATATAGTCGGTATATAAGAAATTGTCAAAACAAAATTGCTATGTTTCTTTAGAACTTTAAAATAAATGTTATTTACCGACATCGTTAATATCGACACTGATGCTGCAAAAAGAAATAATCGAGAGTAATCGGGTATTCTGTTGTGAAATTGCGTAAAAGGAAACCCCTAAGGCTAGAGAACTCCCACGTTTTTCTTACTTGATTTCTTTTATTTTGCTCTTAATTTCGGTTGAAACGAATATTTTACTCTATAGTTATTATTTTGATGCAATTATTTTCAATAATTTACTATTAGAACGTTCTAATAAAGCTGGTCTTATTCGGACTGTTATTGTTTTCAAATGTCCGTATTTAAACCATTTGCACTTCACACGTGCTTCATGCATTTCAGTACTGGTCTATAAACAAACGGACGAACGAACGAATAATAGAACTACCAGTAAACGACCCACCAAAACGTACATTGCAATATAATCCTCATGGATGTATTTATTAAATAATACTGCCTATCCCACCAAATTTCAATCTTTGCTAGTTGGAGGATTTTTTATTGGAACTTCAAGTTCTAAGCTTACAGATACCTCTAATGTAATTTCAATGCACAGTATTCTATTAATTCGGCTTAAAGCCCAACAGAGATGCACGTAATTACAATAATTGTGGCGAATGTCACATCGCCGCTTTTTGGCAGATTCAAAAATTTTGTTGTAGACACCCACTTGGAATTGAACAAACAATCATGTGACGTTTTAGAGGTCAATAAGATGTAGCAAGCTAAAAGCTTTTCAAAAAAATACATTCACACAAAATAATGCGGATGATGAACAAAATGCATAAACATAGAGTGAATACTACTTCTCGTTAGAGACAGAGACTGACTGGTAGTTTCTTGTTTCTTATGGCGATTGTCCCTAATACAGCCGTTCACGCGAAAGAAAAAGTGGGTGGGGTAGCTGGTAATGAGAGTCAACACCAAGAAAATAAACATAGTTTCGCTCGGTATCGCTCTATTCGTCAATCACTCGACAAGGAGAATACATGAACAAATTAAATTAAATAGCTACTTTCGAATACTTTCCCTCGTTAATTATTACTATTTTAATCTCCTCCAATAATCAGTTCGTTCGGTTTCCATCAATACCATCTATGTTTGATACTCACTATCTACTCTTTTATAAATATTTTTTTATTATAATTATTATTTATCATTATTTTTATTAATATGCTTTCTTTGTCAATCAATCAAATATGGGTAAAATAAAAATGCAAGGAATCGTTCCAGGCGATACATTGTTAATTTCGGTGCCAACGGAAAGTGAAGTTTGTTTTTAAACCAACACAGTAATACAAAGTACTCCGGTCATCCAAACTAGTTTTGTTATAAAACTATGATGCCATCTACCCAGGTGACACAACTAATGAATAAATGATTGTGTTTCGCCTGCTCTTTGGGTCTTTATATGTCCCTAATTGCGGAGTCAATTTGACTGCGTAAGTGTACTTATCGGACAAAAGAAGTGTCCACTGTAATTTTCGCGAGGTGTCCATAATAGCGCAAGCTTTGTTTAGCACAAATACCAATGGCAACTTCAAAAAGACTGACAGAAACTATCCTCTATTCAGGGGTGTCAACACGCGGGACTTTACAGAGTCAAGAGAATAAATATATAACTTTCTAAAATACTAAAATGAACCTACTCGGTAATTTTCCTCCCAGTGCTGTAAGGCTTCCTCGTAGTTCTGCTGAAGTGTGCGCGCTTTGTTTTCTTCTGGCTCCAGTGATTCTAGTTCCTTTAAAATTGCCATAAATGATCGTATTATTTTACCTTTTAACTCAAAATAACATACCACAAATTTGTATACACAATTATATTGTGAAATTCCATTCAGATTGAATGCGTCTCGTTACACCCCAATATTTAAAACTTCAAAAAATTCTGTTCTGCATCAATTTGATTGAGGCGGAACTGAACTGACAAATGTCATTGTACAACAAATAGTCAGCTTAATTCGGAAACAAAAGGCAAGTCTGCAATGTGCCAAGTTTCATTGCAAAGGCCTAAATTCAGACAACACATAAATACATCACAAATCATATTAGATACCATAAGATGTCATGCAAGTTCTGTCGTCTATAGGAAATCAAATCTATGGCACCAAAGGATGTTTTGCGAGGTTTCACTGCTATGTCTTCACCTGAAAAACTGCCAATCGTTCTGCAGCTAGCCGCACATTTTCGTCGTGACTTTCAATCTCTGCCTTCAAGCTTCCACATATCTTCCAATACACCTGCACACATCTAAGCCACCTCAACAGCTCTCCATGGGGGGATGATTTCACAGTCACCTAGAAATACGTCATTTAACAATATTAGCAGAGCTTTTCTCGGCTCATTTTTCTTTGCATGATCTTATTTGTTAGATGCACTAAGGACTACCTTTACTGTGAGCTGTAAAAATAGTTAAGGTCATCCGGTTATACACATATATGATTTGTCCTTAGATTCTTTTCTATACGTGTCTAAGCAACAAAAATTGTCTGAAAACAATGCAATACATACAATCCAAATAATGAGCTGCAGTACTTAATCGGAAACTTTTAGAACAAGAGTAAATTTTCTATAAGCTGCCTTCATTTTATATATCTTTGAAAGTTAAGCATCAGATTTCAGTTCCATAATTTTTACCGATTTATCTTGCCCTTCCTGTAAGATTTCTTTGACAGCTTCCATTGTTGAATCCTTTACGGTATCCTGAAAAATACACACCTCAGAATACAGACATACAATTAGCAAGACGCTCTTTAGATACGGTTGACTAACCCATCTTCGTCTTTTCACTAACACTTTTCAAATCTAATTGTGACACATTCAAAGCATATTTCCTTGGTGAGAAGGCACAGGTATGAAGAAATCTATTCAACAGCCAATGAAAGTGTAGTCTTCTGTGCTCATAATACTATCAAGTCCTACGAAGGCTCATTCACCTCATCAAAACGTTGAATTTGCTCGATTCCATATTGCAGCAGCCAGTGATTTTCTTCAGATTCTGACTTTTCCTGTACAAAATTTCAAACCACATTCGGTGTGAGCTAAAGTTAATTAAGTCCCATTCTATTAGCAATAATAACAAATTTTGCTCTATTATTTCCGTGTGGATGTCTTGACAGGTTTAGACCCCAAACATTAATTATTGGAAATTATTGTTTCTACAATCCAGGCAGTTAAATCTACAAAAGCGTATAAAACCTCGCAAATCTTATATTAATTCCTACAATATAATGTTTGCTCAATTTAGGTATCTGAAAGTACTTTTTAATATTTACAATTATTTTCTGAAATGGTTAAATTATTATTTATGTAAGATGTTTTATATTACATTTTCTAATACCCTAGCCAATGATCTGACTCATATATTCGTTATACACAACTTAACTTGTCCGAGGTTATCTGTGAAAGCCAACTAAGGATTTTTCATATATTTTATGACTTATTACATATGCTGATTTATTCCCCACAGCGAGGAATATATGCGATCGACCGTCTGTCGGTCTGTCGGTCGGTCAGTCTGTCGGTCTGTCATCCACAGTTTGTTAACACGATAACTTAAAAATTCCTGCAATGATTTTAATGAAACTTGGTAAGTAGCTTCTATAGGAACAAACACAGATCGCTATTGTAAATGGGCCAGGTTCTTCCAAGGAAAATCTACCAACTGGAAAATTTCAGCTCTTGATTGACTATTGATGGCCGTGTTTAACTGTTGGGGGGGGGGCTGTGGGGAATATGTGGCCTATGCACACTGCTCTAGTTTGTATTGCAACAATTCGAAGCAAACAAATTACACAATTTAAATACTCCTACCGCTGGATTCGATTCAAGCAGAACCCGAGTCGCCATCAATACCCGATTAAGAGCGTCTGTTGGGTCGCTGAGCGCCATTCGCACCTAAAGTTAAATGTAACCATAGTTATCTTCCTCAACCATTCACTTTAAGGTTTTTTTCTTATAAATACAATTTTGACCTAATAGATGAGGAAAAATGAGCACTTATTAGTTGGCTTCTTTACATATGAACATACTTAGTTTCTCAAACACTTCGACGCAGCTTTTCTGATGTACTGCATAAAACATCTGAACAAAACAAAAATATTATCAGTTTTTTTCATGATCGTGTGAGCTAACCTCGTCAAGCTTTGAGTCAGCCATCTGGGCGATTTCCTTCTTCGAGTTTGTCTAAAATGTTTCAAAAACAGCAAATGTTTCATCAGCCACCAGACAAATTCAGAGCAAAATGTAACAAACGATCGAGTTGCTCATGGTAGGCCAAAATCGCCAAAGGAATCTCTTACAACTGATAATTTGTTGATGAGAAATCACAAGAAAATAACTGGATAAATTTCAACGGAAAGGTTCATTTAGCGCCTTGACTTTACAACTGCCATTGTGCAATCGTACCAGTGGCGTGGCGTGCATGTCCTTCGTTCTTGTCAGTTTTTTCTTTGCCTCATCCCGTCCCTTCTCTGCTTCCCTACACGCTTTCATCCCTTCATCATACGATGTCGGCAAATCACTTCTCGTTATCTGAAAAAAAGTCATTATGTAACCATATATACCATATTATCACACCTATTCTTCTTTCAAACGATATGCAACTGACAAAATATCTGCTTAGTGTGGCAGCATCAGTACATTTTTAATCCCACAAAATTAAATTTACTACTGTTCACTGAATGTTAATTTTTTAATGAAACTTAAAAATAAATATCCACACCTTGCCACTTTCTGCTGAAGTTTTCCTGCTAAAGAGTTACCGAATTGTGAGCTTAAGCACAGACACATCTCACAGAGTTTACACACCTGTTTCCTCAGCAATTCTTTCTCCATGGCCTTGACTTTCTCTTCCGCTTCCTTGTACCGCTGTAGCGGCATACGGACAGTTTGGTTGTAGCGGTAAAACGCCGTGGCCCAGGCCCACAGCGCGCCCGCCCCTCGTGAGATCTCGTCAATCTTAAAAAAAAACACGTTAAAAAAGATCAGGATTTAGTTTTTTTTTTTTAGATTTTTTGCGCAGCATGGTTTTTTTGCTCAAAACTGAATCACAAGAAAGTTTACAATTTGACTAGAAACATAAGGAATACATCACGATCGATTACCAGTTATGACTTTGATATTGAGTTGATGTTAATATAAACAGTTACTTGTGCGCAAATACTTCTTCTGCATGACAAAGCAGTCAGTTTGGCCCCATTTGAGTTGAACAATGATGTTAGATTCGATGTTTCTTTACCGTTCCTTTAACCAGTTTTTTTTCTTCAAAATTTGCCCAAATTAACCGCTTTGTAATGGGCTGACATCAGGCATTTTACCTCTTTACGGTTCAAGCCCTCCTCCAGTATCTTAGAAAGCTGCGCCATTGTTTTTTCAGAGGCTTCTTCCTGCAAAAGCGAAACAGCAGTTTGTTCCAGGAGGTTCTATCTTTTCGGTCAGCAAGGATACCAAAAAATGATGACAAGCAACCTTTTTCGCATTTCGTAGGTATGACTAAAGCAAACTAACGTAGTTTCTCCATATAAGAAACGGAAGGGGTAAATGCCCTTAATGTAACCATGTTCTCTGCTGAAAGGTTAGATATTCGACACCCTTGTCAGCCTCTCTCCCGGTATTCACAAAAGTCAACTGTACACCCCACAATCAGCTTTTTTCACAATAGTTGGTATTAATATAAAAGCAAGATTTCTTTATCAGTTTTCAAAAGTTCTACTTGCAGTGTGAACAGTTAACGGAATTTGTTATCTATACATGTAGTGTTGTGAAGGCAGCCACAGAGGATTGTTTTTATTCCTATTTTTAAGTGCTTTTATTATGTTAAGGATAATCCAGATTGCGGATATAAAATGTGTCTGAAAATAAAAAATTTTGAGAACAGCAAATAATTGTTAAGAAATAAATAATTCATCCAAGCGACAATTTACAGGTGTAATTTAACACGCTCAAGCCCGAAATGTGGACACTTTCGCCGCGATCTAGAATGTGTTGATTTCCGACAGCGTGTTCAATCACTTTCGATAAGAAAGGTAAGTTTGACACAGCTCTATAACTTTAAGCTCGTCTGAAAGTGTGGGTTTCTTTACCAATGGGCGAATAATGGCTTGCTTGAAATATCGTGGCATGCAACCGGTTTCAAGAGAGAGGTTAACCATGCGAGTAATGATTGGCAAAAGTTCGGTGAGGCAGGCTTTAGAACATCAGCCGGGATGGGATCTAGCTCACAGGATGTTGTGTTTGCCTGGTTTATCAATGTACGAACTTCGTTTTCACTCAAAAGTAGGAAGCAATGCATCTCTCTCCGACAAATGTTCATCAAATTCGAACGCCCAGTCAATGCTTTCACTAAAACAGTTTTGAACATTATTTTGTCCCCAAAATAATCACTACAAGGGTTTGAAAGTTCGAAAAGCAAAGAATGATCTGCAAGAGAGTTCGCTTTGATCCTATCCATGTTAAATCATGGCTCTCACCTTTTTTCTGACTTCATTATTGTAATTAGGGGCATATTTATCTAAAGGTCACACATTTCACGATTGCACGCCTCCACTAGCTTCTTAAGTTCAAACGATTCGTAACTAACACATTTGTGTTAAGAATATCTTTCCTAAAAAAATATCCAAGTCAATGTCTTTGATTCTCCAAAAACTTGTTTCTCTCTTTGCCTGTTTTGGTTTTGTTACATTGATTTTGACTAAAAAAAGAAAAAAAATCTTATTTCAGGAGTTTACAGTCCTGCAGTCACACGGTGTTTCAAACACGCACACACACACAAACATACATACACAAATTACAACACTTACCGGATCAGCTTTCTGAACTTCATCTCTGACGTCGATTGAAGACAGGATTCTCTTGGCGGCAGAATAGTCAGTTACCTGCTCCATGAAGTAGAAACAGAATAACACGGGTTAGTGCAGTCCGTGACACGCTATCCGACAAGATGTCATGGTTAAGGAAAATGCGCCCGAAATGGCCAGCATCGCCCTTTCTTCAATGCCGAACTAAACTGGCAATTCTAAACTTACCTGCCAAATACGACCAATGCAAGTGAAAATTGCTTTCCTTGGCAAACGACGGCGACGAGCAATCCTAATTCGTATTAAGAAATAAAAAAATATCCTGCTTTGGATACATTAATTACTAACTGACAATGATAAACATACTAATAACTATGTGAAAGTTTTAGGATTTGTTTCTTTATTTGTTGGTGTATATAAGTTTTTTTTAAAAATTTTACTCTTTGTAATTAAATACTGCTGTCTAAAAATAAATTAAGGTATGTTAAATCGAGTTTTACCATTTAAAAGGATTTTTTGAGGAATTTATTAGCTTTACTAAGAATACTGAACAAAACAAAACAAAACAAAACAAACAAAAAAACAAACAAAAACAAACAAACAAACAAACAAAAATTGCAAACAATTACTGATTCCTCGAAAAACTTAAATATTCAAACAGAATTTTGGATTTTAAAGATAAAAAACATTTGAATTTTAGCCAAAATGATTTTCAGAAAGTTTGTGAAAGACCAAAATCCAGCTGGATTGGCAAAAGTGTCCGAGAAGTTAAAAATATCAAGAAATGATTAAATGATTAAAAGATATTTTGATTCAGGTATAGATGTTTAATACAGCACCTATTCGTACAATCTACCATCCATGTTGGCCAGACAATTTCTGTAATAATTTTTCCTGACTTTTCCTGACTTCTGAGATCTTTTTCCTGATTTTTAGGTTCTTTTTTTCCCTTGACTTTTCCCGATTTTTAAGACCAATTTTTCTTACTTTGTCTGACTTCGGACGTTATTTTCCAGACTCATTTCCCTTTATATCCTCTTTAAATGCATTGATTACACTAATGTTTGGAAAAAATCATTTTGCAACGCATTCTCTTTCTTTTGCAAATTTTTTTCGATACCCAACTGATACTGTATTGAATATATATGTCCAAGTTTCCGGTCGATTTGCGAGTTCTGTGGGGTTGTCGAAAAAGAAAACTGTCTATTGTTTGCTACAGTAGAACCTTGCTACAGTATTTGAAACCGATTTGAACTGAATCTAGTAAAAAGATGAAATAATTATTGGTTCTATTTTTAATATTCGATTAATGAAAATAAGAATAAGAAACCAAATCTTTTAGGCTATTCCAGTAGAAACTACCCGAAGTATCGAATGTCACGCAAATTTAAAGTTAAATTAAACGAAAAGTGAAAAGTAGTTCAACAAAGCACATTTGAATGCTAAAAAAATATAATTTCTTTTATTTTTATTTGTATTTTTCAAACGCAATTATTCCAGGATCATAAATTACAAATTTTTCAAATGGTTTGAATCAAAATAAAAGCAATATTTCAATTTCCAAACTATTCTTCCTGACACTTTTGGGCAATTTTTAGTTTTTTATTGACTTTTCCTGACTCAATTTTTTAGGTGTTTTTTTTTTTCCTGCCTGTGGCCACCCTGACCAACTTTCTCAGCGAGGTGTAAATTCTAAAATATCAATCCATCCCTCCCTCGTCTTCGCTTTCTGGTCCTAAAAGCATTTTTTAAAGAAAGACCTATTGAATTTGTCTTACCTCATCGGGATGACCCAAGGCAGTGACTGCAGCTCGCACTGGGGCAGCAACTTGGATGGGTGGTTTGCTGTACGACCGCAACTATTAAAATACGCAGAATGTACAAACAAACTAAGCCTCATCGAACCAAAGATGGTTTTCTTTTCGTGTGATATTGTTATAGATCTTCTGTAAGTAGACCTAACAGCCAATTCATGGTTATAATGTTCATCATTAGAATGCACAAGACAGGATACTGACTGAAAGAAATGTCAAAAAAGCATCCATATTATCCTCAATAGTTTTTCAGATGTTACAGAATAACACTGTGCACGATTATAACAGAACCGCCACTTGTTTTACTACCACTTGGATTGCAATTTTAAACAAATCATATAACCAACCAACCCATTTCTCAAAATCGAAATATTAAACACTTGGCAAAAAAAAAAAAAAAAAAAATTTTAAAACCACTTTGTCCCTTCGAGTAGAATTTTAAACTTTTCGGCCTGATTTTGATTTGCTTTTCCATTACAGTCAAAACAGTGCTTTTTTTGGAAACCGAAACCTTTCTACGAAACTTTTTTGCAGGTTTGAAATGTGTCTAAAAAACACACATAGCAACACGCGTATTTCTCTGCGATTAGGTATTTGACTTATGCTAGTAACGTACACATTATTTATGTAACGCACAGTGTGGTTGTTGGCAGATGCGAGAGTTTTGTGTGTAAATGCTGCGAAAACAAATACCGAGGTGCACAACTTCAGATCAATTGCTACATATTTTGGTAGTCCTAGGGCCAGTATGGTCAGAGGAGTTGTAAAGACAAAATGACACATCAGCAAAGAGAAAGAAAAGGTCCGAAATATATGCCCCGTACAACTTCAATATACTCTTTGCAAGTCTTCTACTTGCCAAGTGTCAAACATATATAATAATTTTTTCCCCTTTTTCATGGATCCCTGGTTATCAAATCCTCTGATATTTTAAACACTTATAAGTGTTGGCTTGTGGAATAAAAGGCGATAGACAATATTCTGTTCATTTCGTTGATGTTACTTTAGATGCTATAATTTTGCACATTTGTTGTTTCTAGTTACCCTTTCCTCCCCTTCCTAGTTATTCCTTTCTTCCTTCTCCCAGCTCATGAATGCTGATTGAGAGAGTATGATATATAAGTATAACTTTTAACCAAAATTTCAAGAAAGTAAGGCTAAGACAGGGTTAGTCAAGATTTTAACAAAAACAGTTTATCATCAATATATGCGACAATCTTTGGCGAAGGCGCCCAAAACTTTTACCTGCGTAGACAGTAATTACTGCTGCCTTTAAACAAAACGTCAAGACAAAAAGACGATATCCTTGTATCTAGGAATTGGTGGGGCTCAGAAGTTTGGCCTGTTCGATAAATTTCAGACTTTTCGATAAATTCCCAGCAGGAGACATATTTTCAGAAAAATCGTATTTTATTTTTAAATTATTGCTAATTTTTGGCAATTTACCAAAAAGTTACCATAAGAGCAGACCACATTTTATGAGAGCAAGGCCTCCTCTGAGTAGGTTTAATACTTATACCCCCTCTCCACCTCTTTCTCTGATTTGATCAAAATTTTGTGACGTTTCCTACGACAGTATATGTTTTAAAAAAATTAGATTAGGTCTATATTTTTGGTAGATCGTCAAACAAAAGTAAAAGCTGGACAGGCAGTAAAGTCTGCTACCTTTAAAGAATATTTCAAGACAGTGAGACTACTGCCCTGGTGCAGTTAAGATGTTATTCAAAATTGTATCATTCGCCTATTTTTCCGCCAGTTTATGGTGAAAAATTATAGCCAGTTAGTACCAATGCTCGCTACGTTTAATCAAATTTTCAACAGAATAAGGCCATGTGCCTGGCGTCACTTGAGATTTCAATAAGAAAATGGTTTTTCGCTAAGATTTGGCGAACCACCAACAAAAAAGATAATAGAAAGGGAAGTACTAATATTCGCTTCCGTTAGCCAAAAACATACGGCGATAAGACAAGTTCGTTTAGATTCAAGTAAGAAACTGGTTTTTGGTAAATATTTCCGCCAGTCTTGAGCAAATTAAGAAAAAATGTAACAGTCAGCCACTTAACCATGCTACTTTTAATCAAAATTTCAAGACATTAAGATTATTTACATGTCCCGAGTAAAGATTTTACTGAAAAAAATATTTGTTTTTGTTTTTATTTATTAATTTTTTTTTAAATTTATTTATTTATTTTTTTTTGCGCGCGCCAATATTTGCGGTAATTTTTGGCCGATCACAAAAACAAAATTATTATTAGCTAGGTACGAAAAAATGTTTACTACCCGTTAAAAAAATTCAAAGTAAGACTTTTTTCCCCGTCAAAATTTCGACTAAATTTTTGGCGAATCACACAAAAAGCACTAGCCAAGTAGGTATTAGTGTCCGCTACCTTTAATTAAAATTTCAAGAGAGAAAGCCCATATACCTGGCTTCAATAGAGATTTCAATGAAGCACCATAATGAATAAATGAATCGCCATAAAAAAGAAATAGCCAGATAGACACGTATGCCCCCTACCTTGGTCAAAAGTTTTGGACTTTCCAATTAAACATCTAGGAAGAAATAGGTTTTTCAAGAAAACTGGTTTTTGGCTAATATTTCCGTCAATTTTCACTGATTCACAAAGCCTAACAAATAGATACTAATGTCTGATTCTCTTATTCAAAATTTTAATTTCGAAACATCAGATCCATAACATTATTTAAGAATTTAGAAAGAATTGTTTTGTATTTGTTTATTTATTTATTTATTTATATATTTTTTTTTGGTAATTTTTTTGATAATGTAATATTTTCCAATCAGGAAAAAAGTAATAGTCAGGTAAGTAACAATGACCACTATCTTTCCAAAAATTTCAAGAGTGTAAGGCTATTTCTCTGCCTTCATGATGGATTTTGCTGATTTTTCGCAATGCCTGTTATCTTTACGTAAAAGATTAAGTCAGAAGCTATTTCCGTGGTGACAGTAAAGAATATTACAAAAAAAAGATTTGGATTTTGTCACTGTCTCCGCCAATTTCTGGCGAATCGCGAAAAAATAACAGAGATGGCCCTTACCTTCCAAAAAAATTTAACGACCTTCCCAATAGAATGCCAACTTTTTTTATAACTGTTTTTTTTTATCAATATTTCAGTTGATTTTTTTTTGTGAATCAAGACAACAACCGAGATAATCGGAATACCCGTTACCTTTAACCAAAACACTTTCAAGAGACTAAGGCCACATGACCTGGTGCCATCAGAAATTGGGGTTTCGCCAATATGCCGACGATATTTGGAGAATCAAAAAAAAAAGTAACCGGTAGGAATTAATGCCCGCTTCCCTAATTAAAAATTTTAAGAGGGTAAGATTTACAGCTAGCCTTGGTTAAGATTTAAGTAAGAAATTGTGTGTTTGTTTTTCAGCCAATAGTAGCCAGGTGGACACATATGAAGCCTACCTGTCACAAAATCTTAGAACTTTCCATTAAAATTCCAAGAGGAAATGCGGTTTAAAAGTTTTTTAACTTTTACTTCCGCAAATTTTAGCGGATCACGAAAAATCTTAGTAGCCAGGTAAAGAAGCCCACCACCTTTAACATACATTTTAAGGGAATAGGATATTATACCTAGAGTCAGTTAAGTTTTCAACAAGAAATGGGGTTTTCGCCAATATTTCTTTAAAAATTTTGTTGCATCACCAAATAAATATAATAATAAAAATAGCCTAGTATGTACTAATATGGGCTTTCCTCACTCACAATTTTCAGACGGTAAGAATATACGTCCAGTGTTAGGCACGATCCTAGTAAGAATTGGTTTTGCACCAATAGTTGCACTATTTTTTCCGAATAACGAAAACCAGTATTAACCAGGTAAGTACCAATGACCGCTAAAATGTCAAGAGAAAATATTCCCTTTGACGTAGGTGATTTTTTATAAAGTAACTTACTTCTGTAACTTTGGCTTTATTCAGGTTGCCGACGTCATATCTGGCTGCTTTCTGCAAAATATTACAAAGAATTGGTCAACACGACAAGAAGCCTTCACCTACAGCATGGTCAAAAACTGTTAGAATCAGCACTAAAATCCACACGTAGGAATCGTAATCACTAATAATTGGAATTAAAAAAAAAAGAATGTAGTCCAAGAACAGTGGCTTAGCTTACTTAGGTTGAAACAACATATTTGACCTAGAATGAAGTGCAAAAAAAAAAAAAAGCATGAACGGACTGATCAGCAAAACGATGATAAGCAATTGAATTTAGTTTCATGATAAGAATGCAATATCATCACTACCACTGGGCCGTGCTCAGTTATGCACGTTTTCTGCAAAAACAAAAACAAAAAAATAGCGATTAACGCTCCTCTCAGTACTCAACACAGCACACTATAGGGACTGCCCAAAATCACAAAGTCCCTGGTCAGTGCATTTTTTTCGCTAAATTTAACCTTATGATCTGCAGAAGCTTTATTTTTAAGCATCATTTTCATCGACAGAATACTAATTTTAGTTAAAATTAATCGTTTGTAGTAAGTACATGGCCACACATACAACAGAATACGCCAGTAACACACCACTGTATTTGTCCCGGCCCAGGACGCCGTAACGGAAAGTCTCTTTGAAGTAATAACTACAGAAACTAAACACAGCCACCAGTGCGCACAAAACATAATTAAGAGGACAGGATTATGGCACAAAGTTTCAATCGGCACATGTAATTCCTATAATAAAACCCATAATTCCCCGTTAACCATATTCTTTTTACTGAAATAAAAGATTATCTAAAGTTTGAAAGAAGGGTACGTAACTTGACTTGTGGGTATCTCAGTCCTCTTTTTTCTATACAAGTCTAAGTACAGGTGTTTTATCTGGATCTGGAAGGTGGTCACCACAAATTTACTTTACATCTTTAAACCAAGGTCTAGAAGATGGTCACTAAAAGAGGTTTTACTACACATCTTTTTTGTCAGTGTCCGGATGGTGATCGCTATGATCAGGATTTACTCCTTTTTTCCAGACTTGGAAGGTCGCACTAAAACAGGTTTTACGGTATGCCCTTTTTATCCAGGTTTCGAATTTGGTCACTTTAGCATTTTTACTGCGTACATGTACTTTGGATCTGGAAGGTCGTCAAGACAGGGACGTTTTACTGTCGTCTTTTTATCAGAATCTGGAAGGTGGTTGCTACAAACAAGTTTCTCTTGACGTCTTTTTATTCGGGTCCACAAGGAAGTAGCCACAAACAGGATTGTTTCACCGCAGTGTTGATATCCGGGTACGGTAGGCCGTCGCTACATCACTAATTCCCTACTTCACTGGTGATTTTTTTAGCTGCTTGTCGTAACACACGATATCATATAACATACTTTTGAAATGAAAAACACTTCCTGGTACTGCAAACATTGCTAAGCGCAACATAAATTAATCCCGTATGTGGAACAGCTTGGCAGCCATATGAAATCAAGTTTGTGGTTAAAAAAACAAATAGCCAGAGCTGATGAGGCTTGTACATACGTTAATATTCAAATCCCTTTCCCAGGTTCCTAAATCCTGAACGTCTCTCACTAAAATGTAAGTGGGGCGAGTGGTGGGAAGGGTGTTTTCTCAAACACCTCCCTGAATCAAATACATCACATTTCTTAGCATAAACATACAACTGATGTGTTTAACTTTCCTACATTCCAGCCTGCAGTAGCAGATAAAGATCCCATAATGTCCCACAACTGTAACAGACCCCTGACTGAGTGGCATGTTACGTAATAGCTCTAGATGAGTAACACACAAAATGTCAACAACAGGCAATGTAAGAAATAGTCATAGATCGATCGTTCTGTTAAAGACTTTCCGCTATCGAGATATTTTTTACCCAACTTTTTTACCTCATAACCTGCAAACATTGTATGTCTCCCCTCGGTTGGGAAGACATAATTAATAGAAGTTAAGGCTCCACTCGTATGATACAATTTACTAAAATATAAATCATCCACAAATAGTATCAATTATGCCCATCACCCGCAAAGAGCAGAACACTCCAATAACGGACATTGATATCTTAGAACAGGACCTGTACCTCTCATCCGACGACCAAGATGATTAAAGGAACAGATAGATTACAGTGCTGAAGTAAAGAGTAAATTCCAAAAACTTTAATATCTCTTGAGAAAGTGCAGTAATTGAACAATTTTGTAACGTTTTGTAATCCTTTTGTAAAGAGAACTCTTTTATAAATGTATTATTTTAATTTCTTAAAATGGTTGTAATTTATTTAATGCAAAATTTAATTCATTGCGAATGCACAGGACAGTTACATAGAAACCAAACAATGCACCGCATTTTCGTCGAAATGACTTACGTCATAGTAAAAAGGACACAATAGCAAAATTTTTTAATGACGTCACAATAAGCACCTAATTTAGGGTAGCTCAAGCGCGAAATTTTACCTGTACAAATCAGCCTCTGAAGAAGGTCCATACGACCGAAACTAGTAAGGCAATAAATCTATAAAACCTTTATAAAAAACCTTTATTTATTTTATTGTCGTGTTAAACCAGTTCCTTTTTAATTATATAAAATATAAATTAAAAGTCACAGAGAAGTTTCATGCTGACACAGACATAGAGACAACATAACTGGTGACTAACTTTGGAAGGAAACTTACTAAGTTGGTGATTTCCACTTTTCTGACTGCTTCTAAGTTGTTATAAAGGCGATTCATCTCTTCTTTAAGTCGATTCAAGGCGGCACTTTCTTTCTGTTTCACGGGATTCTCTTCTTTGGCTTTATCCTTCGAATATAGTAAACAAAACACCTAGTGCTCAATAACAGAGGATGTGTCAATTGTTCATGACGATCGCCGCTTTGTGTCGATGGAACATCATTTCACCTTAAAGTTTTTTAATAGCTCTTTCGCTTAAGACTTAGAGTGGATAACAGGATTGCCTGCAAAAACTAAGAAACAAAGTACTTCGTTGATCCAGAAATCGTGCTTTTCATTTCATTCCCATGGTTATGCTCTTAGTTCATTGATACAGCAGAACGTTTCCTTCGGGATGGACTACAATGACTCCTTGAAAACTAACTTATTTTCTTTTAGGTAAAAGTTACAGGTGGACTCACTCTAAAAGGACTTCGAGTATACCGAGGAGCAATGGACACTCAACCATTGTGCAAATGACCGCATTGAAAGGTTCATGCAATTGAACACAACTGACATTTCATAGCCAATCATTAAGCACAAGACATTTGAATCAGTTAAATCTGATCAAGTGGCCTTCATCGATTACATCTCATTTAATACGTTTAATACACCAAGAAAGCACTAAGTTCCTCTTTACACTTCACGTAATCTGTCAAGAAAGCACTACGCTCCTCGTTACACCTCCATTCACCTGTCACGACCGCTCCTCATTACTACTCACGTAATCTGCTAGAAATGATCTATGCTCCTCCCCCCCCCCCCCTTCATCGCATCTTACGTAATCTGCCAGAAATACACTATGCTCCCTGTTACATCTCACCTAATGTGCAAGAACTGGGCTCAGCTTATCGGTACACGACACTTAATCTGATCCGTCCAAAATGCAGCACTTCTACCTCTTGCAATAGCTCACCTGTGGAAGCAGGTGTTTTTCTTCTTGTTTTGCGGTCTCTACTGCTTTTTTCTGCGCCTCGTACACAGTCATCCTTGGCTTCATTACCTTGGCATACTTGTGCATGGCTAGAACCCATCGCCATAAACTGGTACACGCTTTGCTCACTTTTGTGATCTGCATAGCAAAACATATAAACACACTCACTGTTGAAACTAATTAATTGCTTTGTTTTGGTGGGGGAAAAGGCCAACTTATAGCACCTCAAACAGAATTTAGGACTGAAATCTCACTCTATCATTACATTTATACACAGCATAACGGTAGAATTTTAATTCTATATGTGTCAACAAAATAAGGATAGAGCACCAAACCTGTATAAGTCTTACAATGGGGAGCTAAAGCCGCTGTCACGCATAACTACAACTTCAAAGTTAGAAAACTGAAATAGCTAAGATCAAGGCCAAATGTGTACCAGTCGTTCTACAATCCACCACAAGCAGTTATTTCCCAGTAACCGCAATTGTGGCTTTATAAGGTTACATTATTCTACATCTCACGGTTAGTCGTTTCTTGCAACGAAACGGGAGCGTTAAAATTGGCGATACACAGTGATGATACAGTTAGACATGTAATGGCTTTTCTCTGAGGGAAGTGACGTCACAAGAAGACAAGCCTGGCATGACCTGACATAAGAATCAGCAGACATGTAGCCCACTTGCCCTACGGTTTCTCTTGGTTTCCTTTCGTTTACAGGATTATCATGCATAAAAATGTTGCATGATACGTCCTGTGAGGTAACCGGTAAAGCTAGATGACCGGCAGTTGGGAAAAGACCTCATGACTTCATCTTGCGTCATATGTTTCGTGTTTTTTTTTTCCAGACGCACTTTGTAACCGGATATGTCAAACCAAAACAAGTGGAAACGTACTAAAGGCAAAATTAGCCCAAAGTCTACTCAGATCGATTTAATAATGTGTACTCTATGTCCTGATACTTAGCTACCTGACAAAAAGGCCACAAATAATCAGTTATTACTGTCTTAATAAAAAAGCTTTACAGAAAAAAGAACGCTTTTTGAATTTCGCAAAATTCACATGAATCATACTCAGCAATTTAGATTTTAGACAAGTAGAAACTTAAATCAGTATGATTTTTAGCGCATTGCCACGATAGATTTTAAAAACATTATATGACAGAAAATATTCGTATCTGTCAAGATAAAAGATTTTCTCCATTCAAACCTGCTCAACAGTCAGACCTTCCTGGACAATCTTGTTCAATCTATTGGACATCACGTGACTTATCCGGTTCTGAAAATAAGAATATGTACTTCGCAATTTTTGACTGCCGTTAATAGTGGACAATCTCTAATTGAACACTATTTTCTACGAAATTTTATTTTTCATTAGAAAGTTCGCCTCTCTTTAGCAAATACCTCTAAACAATGAACATTTTACCCTGTCCGAAAGGTGTTCACTACAAAGAGATAAAATTTTTGTTGATTTTTACTTGGAAACAAGTTAATCTCACACTTAAGCTACACACACTGGATGTTGGTCCGGTGAAGTAAAGAAAAGTGTCCGCTAGGGAATCAGTGTCAAGTGGAGAAGGCGGGGCGGGAGGGGATAATAGGTCTGGTACGAACTATTTCCGATTGGGTGACAACTCTTAATTTCACATGTTAACATAAGGAGCATGATTCCACCGGGAAATGCTATTCTTTTATCCTTACCTTGACAAAATATAACGGCCTCAATAGCATTTGAACCAAAAAAGAGGCGTGAAAATGCAAAAAATAAAAAACTGGAAGGGCAGACCGAAAGAGCTGGAACTGTATGTCCTTCAGTAAAACCATGACAATATCTTGCAACGGTTCACTAATGGACTGCATCTTATTTTGTTGAGGTTATCAGGAACAAATTTTTTGCTTGATCAGTAGGCGGAAAAAAGTAGGGAAGAAGTCTGTATATCACTATGTTACATCTTCTCCTGAATCGATCTCCCTACCCAAGCATTATTTATCAGAAAGGGGACTGATTCAGGAGTATAATGATAAAAACACAGAGCAGGAGGGCTGATCCAAAAACCTGTGTACAAAGATAAGGAGTCAGTCTGAATGCGCGTGTGGTTTTAATTTTATTTCATGATTTCTGACACAATCATATTCTCTTATAAATTAGATATTTTTGCACTACTCTGTGATTAAGGAGTGTCTTTACTCCCTAATCTGTCCGCTCTGTCGTGCACTATATATTTCGCACTAACGAAATAACCTTCCAGCTGTATACTGTTATCAAAACATTACATAAACTTTTTTTATGTTAATGTAATATGTTCTCTTAGAACTGAATCCTAAATAAAAAAAGAATTCATCTGTTTCATGTGTTAACCTCTTCATCTCATAAATGTCGAGGGTTTTCGCCATCAAATGATTTGATTACTCGTTCATTACAAGCAGTAATCAAATGGATCGGGGGAGGAGAATTGATGGATTATTGTTTAGGAATAAATTAAGTTTTATCTAAATATGTCTTTTGGCGGAGAAGAGGGAGTGGGGGTATTTACGACTTGAATACTGCCCCTGAACAGTGAAAACGCTGCCATGACTTAAGGTCGTATGTGCCAAGCTACACGACGGGCCTTCAAAAATACGGCCCTCTTCGTTTAGCTATCATTTCTTTACGTACGGCCTACCCAATAAAGAAGTTAGTTAGTTAGTTATATAATTTGTTTAACGACACGACCGACCCTTAGCGGGTTACATCGTGTCAGAACATGTCAGTAATAGGTGATTAGAGGACAATACTACAAGTTAAAATCAAGGTAAGCTAAAACAGTGAATATTCTAAAATCATAAAGTAAAAAGCGACTAGAAATACTGATACAGGTTGATTTCTTTTAAAAAATTGTATAAATTTGCTACGTTCTACTTCATCAAACAGCTGCCTCAAGGAGTCAACTCTGAAATGACGTGAGCGGGCGTCTTGGAAATCGGTACAGTCTATTAAGATATGTTTAACGGTGTAGAGTTCCTGACACCCGACACAGTCGGCTGCCGGCTCGCCTCTTAAAAGACGTTTGTGGGTGATATATGTATGTCCTATTCTGGCTCTATGGTAAACCATTTCATCTCACACACTGTTAAGTGGCGGGGGCTTTTGTCCGACTAAGGGGTTTGCTTGATAAAGCTTGTTGTTTCTTTGTTTGTTCTATCTTTCTTGCCGCAATCTTTTTGTGTATCTTGTGATGTGATATTTAAAATCGGAGGCTGGTATGAGCATATCGATACAATTATCATTTAGAGCCTCTTTTGCAGCTTTGTCGGCTATCTCGTTTCCTCGGATACCCACGTGACTTGGAACCCAGCAGAACACTATGTCTTTGCCAGCTTTGGTGGCCTCGTCACACCTTTCCAGAAGGTCAAGGATAAGTGGGTTTGATATTTGTAGGTTTTCAATTGATTGCAGCAGGGACATAGAGTCCACGCATAGCATAAACTTTTTGTATCGGCTGATCTTCACTGTCTGGATAGAGAATACAGATGTTCTGGCCAGTTACGGAAATGCTAACATAAAGATCAAAATTTTCTTACTGATCAATAATACCTCATCTAATATTAATCAAAATAATGTCTAAAAAGTAATGACTAAAAATAATGTCAATATCTGCTTGTTGTCAAACCAACAATTTTAAATGACTGCGGAAACTTACCGGATCATAGGACAACATTTCCTGTAAAAAGTCAAATCTGGAAAGAACCTGCTTTGCCGCTTTCCAAATATTCCCTTCCTTTGATGCCGTGTCTGTCTTTGAGCCCTGAAATATTAAAAAAAAATAGAATATTCAAGAAATATTATAAAGTAGACATACACCTAATATACACAACCAGGTATTCACATATTTTCTTGACGGTTACATAGAGAAGTTAGTTCCTGAATATTTTAGAGGCCAAACGTATTCGCTTGTTACCACAAATGTCCTGTAATACATTAATCCAATTCCAACGGTTTCTGTAACATTTACATATGAAATACAAATTCTAAATGCACGACTGCTGCTGGATAGAAACAGAACACATGCAATCGTGTGAAATAACTCACTCGATAACCGTTCTGTATATGTGTTACAGCAGATCTATAGAATCAGCGGATCTGTAGAGTAATTAGTTACAAATTTGATGCCCTTGTGATTTACAATTGAAAGATACGACAACCTTTTGATCTTCACTTCATTTTCTGACATTGTCTTGGTCTACAATTAAAAGGGTGATGTTCCACTGATCTGTCAATCATAAAAATCTAATTACTAATTTACGCAGCGATTACGAAATCGATTGCATTTCGGGATTTCGGAATTTGCTAATTGAAAACACAATTGCAATTACGAATTATGGGTGAATCTGATCGACTCCGGGTTGTCAGGACTGTCCTACTGGAAACAATTCTCTTTCTCTAGAAAAGTTATTGGAGAAAGCCTTGCAATTAAGATATTATTGGTTCGGTAGCTTATCCAATAACAAGAACCACTGCCCTTATAAAATGCGCTTTTCGTCCCAATCAAATCATAAGAGTAACTGATTTGAAATAGCAAACTGCTCAGAATATAAGGGATATTTAAATCGAAAATGAAATAAAAACTCGAATTAATTACAAAAAAATGACAAATGAGAGTGAAATTCGCTTTACACAGGAGTGGTTCAGGCAGTTTTCTGCCAAAAAGACACGAAAAAATATGGTCTGCTCTCAAAAGAACAGTACGGCAAGCTGATTAGCGATATCATGGAAGCGAAAGTAGCTAAGACAAATACAAAAGCTCAGTATTATCTAGTTCAAACTTACGACGTTCTTGTATGTGGTGACGTTAAGAAGGGCGTCAGAAAACAAAATTCACAAGACGAAACACCAAAATATTACGACGCTTTGAAGAACGTTTGTGATGATTTGAAAAGGGCCCATGTTTCCATGGGACACGGGGGAAGAGACAAAATGCGCAAAGAAATTTAAAAGACATATGCAAACATATCTGATGATGCTATAACTCTTTCAAATCTTTGTGTAGAATGCCAACGAAAACGAAAACGACCTACCACAAAAGGAACTGTAGTCTTTCCTATTTTGACCAAGGATTACTGTTTTAGGGGCCAGGTTGACCTGATAGATATGCAGTAAATGCCCAACGGAGAAAACAAATTCATAATGGTGTATCAGGATCACCTGACGAAATTTTGTTTGCTGCGTCTCCTCCCACAGCAGTAGTTGTCAGCGAACTGAAGCTCCTCTGGCCCGAACTCGTTATTGCCCATGGCAAGCCACGCCATCCACACAGCCAGGGGTCCGTGGAAAGAGCAAGTGGGGACATCAAAGATATGCTTATAGCCTGGTCCAGTGCCGACTGTCGATTGTCCAAAGACTTCCGATGGTCCGGCACCGACTGCCGATGTTCCATATGCTTCTGATGGTCCCACGCAGACTGCCGATGGTCTCGCGTCGACTGCCGATGATCCAGGTGCTTTCCATGGTCCAGCGCCGACTACCGATGGTCAAGCGCCACCTGTCCTGAGCTGCCTGATGTTACGGCTACCGAAGTGCCGGCACCAATTTTGCCCATATTGGGAAGAATAAACGACATTTCAAATAAGCGCAAAAGAGTCTCGGAAGCCCAAGTCAGCCAAGCCGAACGAATGGTATAGCGTTGTCGCATAGTAGGCTGCTGTTATTGGGGACAATGTCACTGTTCCAGTTCCGCTTGTTGAACGTGGACGTGGTGATCCCCGCAATATTCTTCGTGTTGTTCGAAACCGCGACGAAAATGATATGTACACTCTCCGTATTCAAGGTGGAATATTAAAGCGTAGATATTCCCGAAACCAATTCGATCTCGTGCTTTCAAGCTCATCAACGAAAATGACATTAACTTAAATTACGAGGTGTCGCTGAGAGAGGCGGTTCAGTTTGAGTCAAATTGTGGGGGGGGGGGGGGGGGCAAGGTTTTCTAAGGTTTAAATGCGCTGGTAGTAAACGCTGTCAGACAAACAGGTGCAGGTGTTTAAAAGCAAGGGTAAATTACAAAACCCGTTGTAATGCAAGTTTATCATGCGAAAATAAAGCGTAAGGTGTAGGTATTTCAAAGAAAAGTGAAAGTGCAAATTGCAAAAATTTTGTGCGAAAACTGTTGCAAAGTTTGTTGGGGGAAAAGTAATCGATTTGCTGAAGTAAATTGTATCATTGTATAATCGGGGTATTATTACCTTGGGATAAAGAGGAATTGCAATTGAGCTTTATAGTTAACGTTCATAAGTGTTTCTTGAACATGTTTAATGTTATTGTGATATTCAGCTTTTAGTAAATTGCATCATTGTAAACGACATGTGATTACCTTGGGAAAAAGAACTGCAATTGAGTTTTGTAATTAACGTTCACAAGTGTTCCTTGAATACTTTAAATGTTGTAATATTCAGAATTTAGTTTTATGCTGCTCAATAAAATTCGTATTTTTCATTAAAGTTTGTTAGTTTTCTTTGACTTTACAGCAGAATATCATTCAGAGTAATACTATCATCAAATCCATGAAGAACCCCTAACACTGGGTAAAACACATTGAAATCACTATTAGTTAATTTCAAGGTTCACAATCATTTCAGCGGATATGTTCAATGTTCTCACCCAAAAACCAGCGGGTCTATAGATTCGCTGAAATTTTTAGCGACTCTATACATATGCTGATTCTACAAATCCGCTGTAACATATGCAAATGACGGCAAAAAAAAAAAAAAAAAACAAGAAAAAAATTCAAGCATAGACTTAAAGACCATACCCGTGGCTCTTTTTCCAACAAAATCAAAATGGCGCTCCACACAGTAATTACGTCTCTCGGTGGCTTCGCAAACTGTTTCAGCTGAGCAAACCAAAAGACAAAACTGTTTAATAGAACAACGACATAACAATTGCAGTGAATTTGAATTTTTTTCTTAATATATGCAATTTATATGTAAATGGCTTCAATATATTTATGACGCAATTTCGGATGCATATGTCGCCACTCACACATTGATTTTACTTTTTATGCCTTCCTCGACTTACACAGTAATTCAACTTACACATTGATATTTATTTATTTATCTATTTTGGCGAAAATCGAAAATTCAAAAAGTAAATTTTTACCCCTGACGCCGACTACCTTCGCGCAAAGAGCTTTTTCGCAAAGGTGGTGATCCCTTTGCTAAATTGGCAAAAATTGGCGAATTGCCAAAATAAAACAATGAACATTTCCCCCTTAAGTAGAGCATATTTTCACAATATTTTACCGCGGTCCGATAAAAACTGAAAGAGCAGTAGCACTAAATCATCAAAGTTACAGACGGACGGATGGACAGACGATAAAGTCTACACTATGGGCATACCCATGTGGCCAGCGGTCACCTGGGCTAAACAGAGGAAAAAGACACGCACAGAGAGACAACCGAGCAATTACGGCATCTCTTCAGTTCCATGCGGTTCTCACAACACAACAGAATATTCATTACCTCGCTGAGATCCGCCTTGCTCAAGCTGTTTAACGCCGTTCGTGCATCGTTCTGCAACAGACCAGCGGTGAAATGCTAAAAACCAACACAAGCTGCTGAAATAACAAGATTAGTAGGTTACTAGGCACGGGAAGTACCAGGAAATGAATATTATCGAAAAGTCTGCACAGCACTCACACTAACAGAAGAGCGAGTCTTGTGACAGCCTGTAACTGATGGCCAGGCAGAGGACTGGAATTCAAGAAGTGGGTGTCTTCAGGAATTATCTAAAGCCAAATAAATTCTTAATGCACCAGTTCCTCTTTCTTGTGGTGGGCTCAAATTCACGCCCCCATACCCTCCCCTATTTAAGACAGCCACTAAAACTGATGCGCTTCTCATGGCAAAAAATAACAAAATAACTCCTAACAACCAGCTATAACATGCTAACTGTAATCTAACTTTTCAGTTGCGAATCAACTGCAGTTGAGCAGTTTGCTTTGTTGTGCTTTCAGGTTATTTCACGAGGTTATTTTCAGGTTATTTCACGAGGTTATTTAAAAAAAGTGTAAATTTTGTTGTAATAAATACGCTTTAAAGATAAAAGGTTCAAGATCGTATAATAACGCAGGAATGAAAGTAAGAACAGTGGTCGAGGTAAACTATAAAAGCAAGTTTGAGAAATTACAATCATTAGCAGTTAATTTGGACACGTTTTATTTGAAATACGTTAATTCTGGAGTTTTTTTGTACCATATTCTTTCCGTTCATTTATGGATTAAAGTATCAGGATAACTTGAATTCTGATAAACTGAAGTTTCGTTACATCACTTATCGGTATTTTATTTTACATTGTTTAATACCAGCATATACTCGATTTATTTTTAATTCTCTGTCTATACACATTTACGGGCACATAAAAGGTTTGCTAACCAGAGAAAAACACAGTCACTAATATTGGAGCTTTGAACTGAAATATTGTAATTCAAAATAGAAGGTCAAAATAAACTTAAGGGTGGCGTTTTGATTCAAACAATTGTGGCTTTTATAATTAAGGCTACAATGAATTGCGAAAATCTCTGAGAAGAGTTGGAAATCACTTAAGATTTTGGGTGACGTGATGAAAATCATGACGAAATCATATATGCTCGCGATAAAATATTGCATAGTTGTAGATATTTTTTTAAAATCCACTCTAATAAGGGTGCAGAAATATCATTAGATACTGTAAGTGCCCTGTAACTGGTTTATACCCTGACATGTGTAATACATTCCACAATACATTCCATAAGTGTATCAGATGTGAAATAATTGACTTTAATTGAATTTTTGGTCAATTTGGTTAAATTGAAGTTCGGTTAATTTGAGCCTTTTTCTCTATCTCGAGTACTCCAAATTAAACGTGATCGACTGTCTACAAACCAAAATCAGACAAACAAACAAACCTCAATAGTAGGGACGACGTAAATCCGGGTTCTTTTTAGCAAGACACCATAAAGTTAATAAAAGCTTACTAAATCCGGTTCAATCATTTTTAGATCTTTCTCTATATCCTTCTTGATAGTTTCAAGTTTCCTTTCTTCCTCCGCAACACTCATTCTTTTCCGCTAAAAATAGAAAAGAAATGCATTCAAGCTGTTTGGTGTAGGAAACAAGACATTTGTTCATAGAAATACCAAGCACATATCAGAAACCACAAATATACAGAAACTACAGCAGGTCACCGCCAACCAATAAGAGCCACAAAAAATTGGAAAAAGCTCTAGGGCCATTTTTAAACAAATCGAGAGATGTTATCAGTGGTGCGCATCGTCATGCATTTGAAGCCAATAACTAGTTTTTGTGACTAAGTGATCTCATATCTGGTGCCAGTAAATGCATACTTTTACTTCATAAAGTAAAGACCCCTCTGCGTCGACAACTGGGAGTTTTAAGATATGAAAAATTAAAATCCAGATTATTTTTGAAAGTTTACATTTAAAAATCACCTTGCAAAACCCCTCTACGTCGACAACTGGGAGTTTCAAGATATGAAAAATTAAAAATCCAGATTATTTTTGAAAGTTACAATCCTTTTCATCAAGCGGCTGCGATGTATCGAACAACCGACAGAGCTTACCTTGGCGACCCGTTTTCTCTGTCCTCTTGCCTGCACAATTTGTTTTGGGCCATGACCTAATACGAGACGCACCGTGTCAGCAGGTTTTCTCTGTCCTCTTGCCCGCACGAATTGCTTGTTTTGGGCCATGATCTAGGACGGAGCTTACCTTGGCGACGAGTTTTCTCTGTCATTTTGCCCACGCAATATGTTTGTTTGGGGCCATGACCTAATACGGGGCTTACCTTGTCAGCGGGTTTTCTCTATCCTCTTGCCAGCACAACGTGCTTGTTTGGGCCATGATCTAGGACACAGCTTACCTTGGCGACGGGTTTTCTCTGTTGTCTTGCCCGCACAATTTGTTTGTTTTGGGCTATGATCTGCTCATGTTGCTGGATCATGGCGTTGCCATATCTTTGCATTGCTAGTACCCATTTCCACAGGGCCACGCATGCTTGGTTTGCGCTGGCGTTACTTGAAAACTGTCAAATCACACATTAAAGAGTTACGTATCAATGGACAGAACCTGAACACCGTTCACAGGCGAAACGATTACCCTCAGTTACCATGTTTTATGGCAGCATATCTTATAAACCTGCTATGAATCACAAGGGCGATTTCATTGCTATATGAAATCAAACGGTCGCAAAATGTTGATGTGAGAAGTGGAAACAACAAAAACGCAAAATTACAAAACTATTTCCAACCGGGGTTTAGTTAGATTTTCTATAATCACGATTTCTAAACAAAGAAATGAACTTCCAGGTGACCTTACAATCTGCATACTCATTATATACCACAGACAGCAATGCACATTAGGTTGCTAACAATCAAGCCACCAGTAAATGTCATGTATGTCATACGGCCATAGTGAGACATCTTCTTACCTCCTCATTGTGGATGGCGGTCTTCGGCATAAGCTGATTCAGCTTAAGTAGCATTTCGTCCTTCAATTTATTCTAAAAAACATGTACAAATCGATAAATGACACACAGTCATTGAAACCATGGAAGAGGCATCTAAACATAACACAAGAGATAAATAATATGCAATGGTTTTGACAAAAAAAACATTGCATTTATTAACGGATCAGAAGGATTTTCAATAACTTTACTATTTTAAATTTCTTCTTATTTCATTGATAAATTTTTTGCTCTACCTAGACAAAATCCAAATGGTTACAATGGTTACTTCGCAATTTCTTTTGACCAAATTTGGAGTTGGGGTATTCAGGAATGGCAAACACATGCGTTACGCTCTAGCTTCATACACAACTCACCATAGCACAGTGCAATACATGACTCACCATGTCATAGGAGTAAATATCTGCCAGGAATGTGTCACTTCCGATTAAATCTCCAGCAACGCGCCACCACTCAACTGTTTTCTACAACAAATGATTACCTGAAACTGAAATCTGCTTTATATATATATATATATATATATATATATATATATATATATATATATATATATATATATATATGTATATATATATATTGTGTGTGTGTGTATGCAATAAAAATTCCAGACAACTGACATAACACATACCCTAAATTGGACTGAAAACGTCGCAAAATGACATGAACACGTCATTTTTTATCTGTGAATTCAAAAAGTGCTACACCTGCATTTACAGTTATGTCCTCAATGAAAAACAGCAGAAAAATCTCTCAGTGGCACGGTTTTGAACGCCACAGCTAACCCATTGCGGATTATGTAGTGTCCTTAATTCTTCGGGACTACGAAAACCATACAACAAAGGTTTAAATTTTGATTATTTGACTAAATCTGCATATGTGCCTAAACGTTAAAGAACGAAATTGATTTATATCAGAAACTGTATTATTTTAGTGAATGTCCACCTCTTCTTCATTCGACTGTAACTGTTGCTTTATTGCCACTTCTATGTAAAACAATGTTAGCCCAGCCCGTCAACCGTCATCATATTTGTATGGATAATATGAAAGGTTTTTAAGACAATAGGTTTAATTAGTTTCCACTAAGGTCGAATATAATCCCTGTTACTAGTAATGTAGTATGGATGTTTTGCAAAATGTGTTATACAAACATTGCACTATACGTACAATTCGCCTGGAAAGATTACACAATATCACGCATATGACATCTGGATAAACATAACATTCACAACATAACGTTTCCAAATTGTACCTTACAAATAGATGTTGGGGCAACGGGAAGTTTGTTTGTTTGTTTGGTGTTTACCAACTATGATGGTTATATTGGGACGCACTTACTAAAGGAAAAAGTGGGGAAAAAAGAAGAAAAAATGAAGAAATAGTAAAAGAAGAGTTAGAAAAACAGAAATTTCGATTAGTCGCCTCCTACGCCATGCACGGAACAGAAAGCAGTGGGCGTATTCTCAAGATTCCCCCCCCCCAACCCACAGGGGAACGGGAAGTGTCTGATATGTATAAGGGCACTATTCACTCCGAAAAGACTAGATTGTGTCATGAATGTAATTTATAAATATAGTTTAAGCATCAATATCAGTTCATCTAATCTGTTTGTGTTCTATGTTATCCCGTGGATAATGAAAAGGTTATCAGAATATTTATCAGCAAATAGCATTTTAAATTAGTTTTGGTTCTATAATTCTTCAAATGCTTCTACAATGTTTTTTTACGAAAAGACAAAGACAATCACTTGCTAATTAGACATAATAAAATAATTGTTATATGCAATTATAACACTATCGAACATTTTTAAGGAAGTTGTCTCAAATTCGGTACGTTATATTTCATTACAGTCGAAATAATTGTTGTCATTGGCAATAAGTAATTAGTCGTTTCTTTTGCCAATATGATTCTATTTAACATAATTTCGATTTGTTTATTAAGCAACTTTTTATCATTATGTGATCCATTATTTACAACAAAGTAAAAAAAATCGAAATTAAGTTGCTTCCTTTCCACACACTTTAACCAGTTTCTTGAAAATATTTTGTCTTAACATTTAAAACTATTTTTTTTCATCTACTGTGTCTTCATTTTTCTAAATAAATGACAAATTAACCAATATCAACAGTATTCTTTGAATATCTATAGAGGCGGTAACTGCATCAACAGTAATTCACTTTATATCAATAATACCGGCTGCCTTGAACCATAGGTAACTAGTATTTCCACTTCCCATCAACTTTTCATCGGAAATTTACACCATTTTAAACAAAACCGTTAGCCTTGAACGAAGATTCATCAGAGTTTCCATTTCCTAAGCAATTTCTAACAAGAGTTTACAATCACAGATTCTCAATAACCCTTACAACCGACTGACGGTTAACCCTTACAGCCGACTGACGGCTAACCCTTACAACCGACTGACGGTTTACATGTTGATAAAGCTTTACTATATAGGTTATAGCTTTTCACAAAACAGCAACCAAGCAATTTCTCTCAGCTCTAGTCCAAATGATCGTATCTAAAAAAAGCACAACCGTGGTTATATTATGAATTTAGTACCAGCAATGTCATTCTTTAGCCTAACACTTGGCTTAATTCAAAATCTCTTCTTAGTCATACAAAGCAGAGAATTCGAAATACGTTGAAATTGTTTCAGGACATATGTTGAAATAAACAATTTATTTGGCCAAATTATTTTCATTTGCCAATGTTATGCGTAACGGGTCAGCAATTAGCATTCTTATCATAGTAACGCAATGTTAGTTAACGAGCCATCTTGGACAGTGCAGCTCCAAATCCGAATTGAAAGACGATGGTAACTATGGTGGCCTAACAATTGGGTCAAGGTCAAAATAAAAACGTGACACAGCTCATCTATACACCAAATATCGTTAGAAACTGTTAACCAGGGTCGGATTAACAGCCGGTGATGGACGGACGGGCGTCTTCATATTTAGACAGACGGGCGGATGGGAGAACAGACAGACAGAGGGGACAACACTCAAACCTCCGGGGCCTACAGGCCTAGTTCAGGGCTAACAAAAAGACTTTGCAATGCGTCATGTTGGTATTGCCGTTTTGATATTACTACCATAAAGAAAATAAAATTATAATAAAACAATACTCTCAGATCACAACTTCAACAGAATTTTTGTGGCTCATTATTTAAGTACCATACTCAACAATAAAGTAAACAGAACATTCTGTTAATAAGTTGTTTGGTCTTCATGCACTTCAACCAGTTTCTGTAAAATATTTATCTTAATGTTAAATACTGAATTAACATTAAAGCAAATTTTATTAAAATAACACTATTACTGAAATTTTACTGAAATCATTTAGTGAAAAAATAATATTCAGAACATAATTAAACTGTATTTGTATTCGAATTGCCAATAAAATACTAACAAAGTCAGAACAATACAGATCAAAACTCAAAATAATAAAAAAAAGATACTACAATATTACGGCATCAATGCCATAATTTTTTTACTTCTGTTGTTTTCTTTTCCTCTTTGATTATTTGTTTTATTTTTGTTTATTTTATTTTTTAGGCTTTCACTTTAAAAAGGAAAGGCCTTTCTTGTTTGTTTGTTTTTGATGTTTTGCTTCTTTTTTTTTTTTTTTTTTTTTTTCATGTTTTTTCCCTTTTTCAATCTTTCTTTCATTTTTTGTTATTTTACGAGTGTTCAATAAATGAAAATTAATCTCTATGATATATTCTATACCATTAATGCATGCTAACAATATTCTCTGGTTATCAATAAAGTCCAAAACTTATTAACAGGATACTATTTCCCAAACAACCTCTGGTGACATTTTTATAAATAGGCATTGCTATTGTTACTCACACATTACTGATTCTGGTGTTTATTGCAAACAGCTTTCACGCAACTCCTATTGAAATATGCTCTTAAAAATGGTTCTTAAAAAGATATGGCTTGTTCAGAACCGGTCAAAAGAAAAGTAGACTCGCATGAAGTTAAGGCTAGAATACAGAGCAGTGCTAGAAGTCAAAAATCGCGGCCGAATTCGGTATTCCAACTTTCGACATGGATAAAGAATAAACATAAAATTAAAGATGAATATTTTAACGGTCAGCTCGTAACCGTTTAAACATGCACATCTGGACACCGTAAATGTACAGATGATTTACGTTGCTGTTCAACAGCCAACCTCTTCGGCGATTTGGACTGTTGTGTATAACACTTTTTCACTCAGCAGCCCCACTGGGGATTCCGCGGAAAATTATTTATAAAACAGAGCAACCACTTTTTAAATAAGTTCAGCACTAAATCTATACGGCTGTTCGCTCTGTTGGGATGTAACACCTGTTTACTCCGCAGATTCTCCGGGGATTCCGCGAAAATAATACTCATTTTGGGGCACTAACTATATTTTAAAATAGCCGTCCGCTCTGCGTTTAAAAATAACAGATAGATCTCATCAGAGGTCAGCTGTTTTGTAAAAACGGATGGATATTTTATGTGATTATGTCATATGCCGCACTGGTTCGTTGTACTCGCGAAAACATTTGAGAGAATCTTTCGGACCTACCAAGCAACAATCCCACTAAGTTTGAACTTTCTTCGATGTTCAGCGGCAGAGTAATTTCGCACAAAAGATTACGTAATGACGTCATACGCCACCCTTCCCTTATGGCGTAACGTGCGTCAAAAGTTGACAGAACCGTCCAACCAACAAAGGAATGGACAGATCAAGTTTGAAGTCGATCGGACGTTTCGATCTCGAGATATCTTGCCCGCATTTTTGGTACACAACAGACTGACACAGACACACACAGATACACACACAGAGAACGTACAATCACTATATGTCTCCCCTTGGTCGGGAAGACATAATAATAATAATAATAATAATAATAATAACAATATGTTGTATATTGGGTTTGCTCTTTTATATTCGACGTAAAAATATGATAATCTACTCTAAATGCTTTCTCGTAAGTCGACTTTCGCTTGCTCACGTCTATTGCTCGAAAAAAAAATCATGAACTAATTTTTAAACTGATGAGATCAGATTCGCAAATAAGCTGAGTGTAAACCGATGAGAAACACGTTTCATGTAATTGTGCATAATAATTAAGAATAATTTTAGAACTATACTTCACCAACCTTGCCGCTTTTTTCGAACAAAATCAGTACGCCATCTATGACTCTCTGTAGCGCTTTTGGCCTATCACGAAGCGCAGTCAGCTGTAAGCAAAGACTGCATATTTTAAAACTACCCTTGTCAACGTTTTGATTACAATACAGTGATATAAATCATGACTACAGTTCCAACTTGGTTGTATTTTTTGTTTAATGTACATGTTACTGTGCTTTACCCTAAGAATATTTCTCAACTTACAGTCCATACAAAATATTTTCTGTTAGGGATAAAGGATCAATAATTGCAAACGCAAGGGTAGAGAAAAACGTTATAACTCGTTATTAACTACATGAGAGCACACTCAATCATCATTCAGTCAAAAAGCAAACAACAGATTATGTGATAGCAGTACAATTGGCGGGAAAATAGACAGATATAACTCAGATTAACATTCGTCCCCTCATTCAAACCTCTGTTTAACTTCCTGACTTCCAATTTAGAACCATGGCAAAACACGCGGAATGTAATGCAATTAAAATGACAGGTATCTTTAAAAGTTTTCGTTCTTATCCTATTATCGTGCTAAAAGTTCTACCTGAGTCATTTATAAATTATGAAGTATAAAAACAAACATGGTGCGCTCTCACATGAACAGTTTATTACCCATCAATCAATGCACTCATTGCACGTTGCTACTTTTTATTGGTCACAACAAGTTGTACCTCATTCAAATGGGAGCGGTCCAGCTTGTTTAGTTCCTCGTGGGTTTTTGTCTGCAAAATATGAAAAAAATGAAAGCACCAATTGCAGCAAATAAAGAGTTAAGAAAAATATGAAATACCTCCAAACATGCCTTCGAAAATTTCGGTCATCTAAACTCATATTTTCATAATCTTTTTTCTCGATATTATGTGCTTTATATTAACAATTAAGGACCCAATACAGTTCACTCAGTGTACTCAATGGACCAAAACTGACTCAAGGTTGAGACATCTAGTCTATTATATTCAGCTGAGCTCTACAATTTTGCTAAAATTACATCAGTAAGTATGCCGTCCGAAATTAAAAAGTTCCGGTGTAAAGATGCGCAATCCCACCAGAGGGGTGACGCATCTTAAACATACCGTGTCCGAGGTTCACGCATGTTTAGAAAACGTGCTGTTAAACAGTGTTCAATGAACAGCGAAATTAAAGCGAATTCTTGATCAAAAGTCAGATTCTCTGTAAACGCATTATGCCACATTTGTCACACAATGAATGTTTGTACGTGCTGGGTGTGTTCGGCGTGGGCGTTCGATGAGCCATCGCGGAGAATATTTTGTTGGTTTGTTTGTCTGGTGTTTAACGTCCCGTTCACCAACTAGGATGGGTATATTAGGACTTGCTAAAGAAACAAGTGGGAGAAAAAGAAGGAAGAATGAAGAAATATAAAAGGAGAGTTGAAAAGAAAGATATTCCGATTAGTCGCCTCTTACGCCATGCACAGAACAGAACGCAGTGGGTGTATTGTTAAGATTCCCTCCACTCCACAGGGGGAGCGGCGAACAGTACGGAAATTGTTGCGTTCGAGAGATAGATTGATGTGGTGGTGCAAATGTACTGGTATCGGCTGCAATCTCGTTTATTATTATTGACGGTACGTTAACAGAGCGTCGTTATATGGACGTAGTTTTGGTGACCCCAAGCCGTGCCGTTTTTTTTTTTTTTTTTTTGGAGAAACATCAAGAACTGATCATCTGCCAACAGGATAACGCGCGCAGACATTCAGCAGCCGTAACTAGAGATTATTTCCATACTAAGGGTATTACAATTCTACTGTAGTCGTCCTTTTCGCTCGATCTCAATCCTATAGAGCACATATGGGGCCAATTGGACCAAAGGGATAACCGCAAACACCACAGGGCAAAGCTGATCACTGCTGTTCAAGCAAAGTGGATACCATAGTCCAAGAAAACATTCGATGACCAATATGAAGTCTTTGCAACGAACTATTATGGCAACTATAAATATCCGAGGTGGACACATCCAGAATTAATGACTGGACATTTGAATTTCCACCTCAGTGCTTTGACCTGATTTTTCTTTCTGATGTTTTAAGCAAATGACTGTAGTTGTATCTAGTTATAGCATAAGATATTATGGGAGGAATATAATCTGGGCTAAATAACAGGTCAAACATTGAGGTGAATCCCTTCCCCCTCCCTCTGGAAGTTTTTTTAAGGCGGACCATATATATTGATAACACAAATCAGGAGAGACAGGAAAGTCTCTCTGGATACTAAATACTCTTGACTTACCACGTCTTCTTTTGCCTGTTTCACATTTTTCTCAAGATCTTCTGTCATTTTCTCCAGTCTTTCTTCTTCCTGTGTCACATCTAAGATCAGTTGCTGTAACAAAAAAACACATAGACCAAGAGTGAAAACAATAACATCCAGCTGCTAGGAATTATTTTTACTACAGTGTTTCAATTCATTATTATTGGGTATTATTTACAATATACAAGTAAATTTTATCCAATCGTTTGTGATGCAGATGGCAACATATCAATAACTTTCGCTTATTATGGTTACTGTAATAATGGTATTAAGTAACATAAGTTCACAAATACCCAGATTTTCGTTGGATTATCGCAATCCATCCAAAGAACAATACAACACACAGAGTCAATTTTCAGCTACAATACGTCTCTAACACTTATGCGCCTGGGCTATTACTTCCAGTGTATGGGAAAAAAGAAATCTGTATGTATATAGATCTCAGTGCTTGATTTATGTTTGTTTGTTTGCTGTCTGACGTCCCGTTCAGCGGCAATGTTGAGACACACCTGTTAAGGGAACAAGTGGGAAAAAATCGAAGGAAGAACCAAGCAGTACTAAAATAAGAGCTAGAAAGAAAGTCCGATTAGTCGGTTCCTGTGACATTCGCGGAACAGTCAGCAGTGGGTCTATTCTTGAGAATACCCAAAAACCATGCGGGATTCTCAATGCTTGATAACATATAACACCATAATATGATTGCATGTTACAACAAGGACAATGATTTTTCAGTTCTATTAAGGATCAAATTCAGAGCCTTTCAAGGCAAAATACGAATATTCCCACACCCATTCGAAAGTTGATATTTGGCTGCAAGAGGCCCGATTATGTGTGTTTACCTTATGGTAGCAATAAACCACGTGTGGAAGGTCTGTGAACGAACCGCGAAAGGATGCGTTCATTGGTCTTTGACAAACACTCAGCCCTATGATCTATCCTGATGTCAAAATAAGTCACCAAGCTCACCTCCTTCGTTTTTTCAATGAGTTTTTCTTGCCTGTCACAGGCATCGATACGCGGCTTGACGTCTTTGTAAAAACTGTACATGGAACACTGCCAGGCATAAAACGCCGCACCAGCAACAGAATGATTGCGGACCTGATAACATTACAAAAATCGCAAGTGTATCAGGACTATAATATATAGGACCATAACAAAAAAATTCAATTTAGTATATTTAAAAGTCCATTGTTCCTCTTGTGAATGACACATTAGATACAACCTAACTGCATGATGTCATCCAGCAATGTAAATTTTCTGTTTTGTCTACCCCCCCCTCCCCCCTCCCCCCCTCCCCCCTCAACAACCGATTTCCGGTGTTTAATTACCGACTGTGTATGTGTCAAGGCATTGCATAAGTTATACTAACAGCCCATACACTTCTTTGTTGACGTCTGTTCAGCACAGTCGAAAAGGAAATACTCTCTTTTTCAGAAACTTTTCGATTAGAAATCCTTTACCTTTTCCATGAGTTCTTTTTTAACAGTGGGCTCCAGCTGCTCGACCTTCTCCTTCGTCATTTGTTTCTCCTATTGTGAAATGCATTATTTATAAACAACTGAACGAGAAAAAATCTCCAAGAAAAACCACACGCGCAGGAATCAGACTTTGCAAAATTTTGCGGTCAGCTCATGGACGACCTATTTTCTAAAGTTACTCAACCAGCGCGAAAGTTGATCATCCGATTCATATTCAGAGAAATGAGTCGCCACCTGTATGCCTAGCTCTAACAAGTTGGTCGCCCGACCCAAAAACTGGTTGCCATGGGCGACCGCGCAATATAATCCCTGCATTAGATTTCAAATCCACACTTAATGGCGACAGAAAAAACTTCTATTTGTCCATGAAGCACGGAATAATCAGCAATATGGTAGTATCCCTTATGTTACATTTTCAACGGAGGAAGGCTCAAGAGTATATTGTTTTTTTTTAACGCCCAAGAAAAATTTAGTAATCGGAGCAAATTAACAGCAAAGGTTAACGATCTAAAAAACGTTGAAAAAACTACCAAAAACAGCCTGTATATCAAAGTACTGCATTTCATAGCTGAATATTTTGGGAAAATGCATTAAAACTGCTATTAGATGTTTTACGTAGACGATCTATCGAAAGATTTATTTGGATTTTTATCAACTGTACAAATCCCTACAGTTTATATAAAAACACTGATAGAATAGATGCCATTTGAAAATATATAAGTAATAGGACGCTGATGAAAACAGCCCTGTTTTTACTCCAAAGACATAAAGTGAAATATGGAGACGTCAATTATTTTCAGTCATACCGGATCAAATGCACGCAAAGTGTGTAGGATGTCGGGTTCAAAAACATGCGCGTTGGCCAAATCCATCATCTTTGATTTGCTATTCGAGTCTGCGGGTGAAAACTGAAAACAAACAGAAAGCCGCACTTGCGTCACGCCATGAAGTCGCACCAAAGTCAAATATTTCCTCAATTTCGATGCCTTAGAGAGAAGAAATCTTAAACAAGGTGTACTTCTTCATCATTTAAGTAAGCACTCTATAGAAATGAGATCAACAGCTGAGGCTAGGGAAGCTGCACTTAATACATGTGTTGTAAAAGAGAAAAATGACAAAGTTTACCAGATCTAACAGGCAAGGAAATGGTGAACAGATTTTAATACCACCTAGGAAAAGACCCTTCACAGAAATAAATTCCTGTTGAAGAGCTTTGTCTAGCCAGAATTCTCCTTAAATTGTAAATATGACTTTGAAATCGAACAGACAGGGAGGGGGTCGCCTGCCTGGCCGGCCCTTTGGGGTATTAACGTTTAAACTTAAAAAGAGTAAGAAATATAACATTAAACAAACCTCAACCCCAAGGCAGATCATAAGGCCTACGACTACCTCTAGCAGATCCTTTGGTGGGCTACTCAGCAATCTAATCTGCAAGTTCAAAATCAATGATCAGTAAGATTCAAGATCTGAGATATTCTTTATTCTTTATTTCAAAAAGTGATATCAGGACATATGCTACAAACGGAAATAAAATCAACGGATTTCGCAGTTCATTAACAATAAAAGGCAGCTGAAATTCTGAGTACTGCATTATTATTTTAGCGGATACAAAGAAGTGCAAGATTCAAAGAGTTGCATGTGTTAGCATTTGCGTTGTGCTCTACGCTTATAATGCTCTCTTTATGATTTTTGTCAGGTCCTACTCGACCACAAAGTGAGTTTCTGTATCAGCACACTGGCGGTAGAGATCAGCTTTGAAAGTTAAAAAGGTCTTATATGAGTCGCTGCTTCAATTTCCAAGAGTGCGGTATGTGAAAGGTTGAGTGGCGTGCTTACAATATTTAATCGATGCTGGGCCAAGAAATTAAGTCGATATTCTGTCGATCTGACCTCATTAGGAGGAGGGGGGAGTCAAGCTTTATTTGGTGCGTGTTGGCCAGATCCCAGAATTGAAATTTTGCAAATGACTGTGAACAATGACATAAAATACTACCAACGACTTGGTTTTTATTGGATAAAGCTGTCATACTGAACTGTGTATCTGGACTCAGACTGAACTGTGTATCTGGACAACAGAAGAATATCTCAACTGAAATTCTTGTATTTACTGATTACAAAAGTAACATTGTAAGATGACAGTACAATCAAACGCAAAGACAGACACTGAAAAAGTCATAACTCACATAAGCAATATCTGATTGGCTCAGACCATCCAAGTTAGCTTGCACCTCATTCTGAAAACATAACAGAGAAAGGATGCAGTTACTTGAGGAATATCTAAGATCAAGAAAGAATAAACTCACACAATATTCCAAAAACTCTTAACAAGTTTGTTAAAGGATTTTCATTTTGCAGTATACAAGCAACAATCCTCAAGCAAGGCTATGGCCCAATCGCGAGCTAACTCCTGCAACAACTATTCCTCTTCTAACAATATTTTATTGACTTTTACTTACATCATACTTCTCCAACCATTTCGTTCTACTCCTTGCGAGTTCTTGCTGCAAATTCGTCAGTCGCTGCGTCTGTGCTTCTATTTCTTGCTTCACTTTCCGATTCACCTGCAGAGAAAAACCATAATCAAACCTGACATACAAATCACACTGTAAGGGGACTTCACTGCCCTGTGGCACTTCTCTTTTGATTCATGTTTCGTCTGCAACTGTCTACTGTTGGTCTACCTGTCGGTCATCAGCTCTTGTAGTTATTTAAATATACAGTTCATAAATTAAAATGCAATTCATAATTAAATAATGTCGTTTGGGAAGGTGATTCAAAAAAAAAATGCATACTGGTTCAAAGACAGTCTTACCGCCTCATTGGCGTTTTTCTCGACGCGGTTTGAAATCAGCGCATCTTCTCTGACTTTGACCTGAGTAGCATGCTGGTACAGTGAGGCCAGCCACCGCCACAGGTGCTCATACAGAGGCCCGACTTCTTTCAGCTAAACACAAATTGACAGCGACCATAAGACAGTGTTAAAATAATGACATGGGACACAAGCTGGGATTACGTCTCGTTTCTACTGTTCGTTGATTACATCCATCTAATTCCAACCCTTTTCAATTTTCTAATCCAGTTTCCACATCAGAAGGACTCCACATACGTACATAACCCAATGAATTAGGCTTTTACTTTTGATTCTACACTACATGATTCAATCTTTTAATATTGATTTCGCATTGCATTAAAAAAAAGCAACAGGACACAACAGGCAAGAACGGAACATACCTTCTCCGCGGTATCTTCGGGATTCTGAATTGCTTCGCCTAAATGATGCAGAACTCTGATGGACCTCGGCGAAACATCTTGAATTTTAAAATTTTCAATCAAGTCCGGAAATTCCTTTTTGGATATGACATTCTGGGCGTCTTTCCAAATATTGCTGGCACTGTAAGCATCTTTGCTCTGAGCTTTAGGATATTTGCCTGGGTACAACGTTACCAAAACTCCTCTGGCAAGGTTCAAAAGCGTTGGGGAAGGCTCGTTCAGCGAGTGAATCTCTTGACTGTGATCTCGAATTGCAGTGAAGTCAACTTTCCCCTATAACATAAAATCAAACTCTCGAACAATGTCATAACTTGTGACATTTGCACAGGGAAAAAATAAGTTTTCAACGGGTACTTTGATAACAGATTTTGTTCCTAATTTGTACTTATCTTAAAATCCTTAAAGGGTTCGTAATGCCTTTTTACACTAATTTAAAAAATGAAGATTACGCTTTTGTACTGTACATTTTGACTGCAAAAATAGGTGGATCCCTTGCACTAAATCGGTAATTTTTCAATACTTTTTTACTTGTTGTTCATATTTTTACTTTGCAAAAATAAGGCATTAGTTAAAAAAGGGCGCTTATTGAAAAATACGATTGGTGAAATCTTACCCGCATTTCGGCATAAATGCCTAATTCTTTTTCAAGCATGGCCTTCTGTCGCTTCTCATTTCTGCCTTGTTTCTCGCGTTCTTCAGGATACAGAAGGTTTACCTAAAAAAACCACAGACTGCCTTCACATGCTGTGCGTGCACGCAATGTTGTTGTGTAATGCCATGCAATTAAGTTTCAAAGTTGAATATTTCCGCTCTGTAGTCACAAAATGACTCGACTTCAGAATGAAAAAAGAAACTCGAGCTTCTCACCAGGCCTTGGTCCGTGTTGAGACTTAGAACGGTGACCTGCTGGTGGACTTTGTTGTAGTACTGAGCTCTGTGGGATGCACTGTAGCGCTGCTGTATGCGGAAGTCGCGGTCGGCCTTGTAACCTTTGAACCCCGTGCGTCGGTTCTCTTCCGGCGTGACAGTGTGTCTGTTGACGGCACTGAGAGAAAAAAACTCTATATTGTTTAAGTCAGTTCGGAAATTTCCAGAATTCCTCAGATAAAATGTACCCCATATAAAGCTTACTTTTAATCAGATAAAGCGTACTTTTGATCGGTTAGAGCTAACTTTCAGCCATAATTTTTCGTTTCTTTTTTTCAGGTCTCACGAATAATCCATGCGGTAATTCTTTTAACTTTTCCATTATTTCAATTGATATTTAAAAAAAGATGCTAAGATTTTTTGTAAAGTTTGCCGTTATTTCGAAAACAATGGCGTAACATACGATTTATACTCAGGGCCCGGTGTTTGTCAGGTTATGTGCTCATGTAAAAGGTGAACCATTAAACACTGCCCTTTCTCACTTCCGCACTGTCCCTACATTCAGTCTGAACGTCGATGTGATTTTGATTAGCCTTTATAATACACAACCGCTTTTTACTACTTGCTTAACAGACCATGATAGCACGAATGCCATGACGAGAGGAAGATACAGACACTACAGTCTTACTCGAATCGGTCTTCTTCTAAATGTTCGTCCATGGTTACCGCCTGGTATTCGAGGAATCTCATCAATTTGTCAGGACCAAGTTTTGCTAATTCTGACATCTCTTTCTTTGTCGTTCTGTTGTTTATAAGGACGACAATAATAAACCGCGCATCTTGTTGCTGAAACATATAAATATGAATTATTTCATGCTTTGCCGAACATGCTTCCTTGCAAAAACGAGACAGAAAAATGCTACGTGATCAATAATCAGTGAACAGAAAAAAACATATGTAAAGAAAACACTAAAAATTTTGAGGCTATTTAAGTGCATTTTTATAAATTCCTTTTTAAAACCAAGACTGTCCGATATTAATTTTGTGAATAAGCCGCTCATAAAAAAGCGTAATATGTTATCCGCATTATTATTTGTGTGTTGGTTCGATTACGGAGATGTGTCGGCATAACGGACTTCTGCTTATGCTAACACGTAACGTGCTGGACCATTATCACTTACCACTGCACGTAGTGATTCCATGCGGTGCATTATGGGAATGTGAACTTGCTCTTCCATACGCACTTGGATCACGAAAACGGACTTGTCGCTCAAAAACGGCGCATTGGCACCCTTTAAATGTAAAGCACATTAAAAAAATATGCGGTTCACACCAGACCACTAATTAAAAGCTAAAAAAAGAATTCAAAACGACCATTCTTAAAATATTTGACAGTTAAATTATTGTTAGCCACTTTGACATAACCGAACCTGTTCAAGTGAACAAGCTTTAATTCATCCTATCCCTACCCCCTTCCCCAGCCCATCCCTAAAATCCAATAGCGTCTTACCAGTTTGCAGTGACACTCAAATATGTTGTAGCTGTAGTTATTGCTGCCGGTCTGTAGTGGCAGTACGGCCTCGGTATAGCAGAGCTTGCCGCTCATATCGTTGTCGATAGCGCCATCGATGAGGAACTCGGTGAGGTTGAATTTACACGACTGGTTGCTCAAAATCAACAACTTCTTGGCTCCTGATTCTGGCGGCAATTCTTCTACAGTTTCACCGCTGCTTTTGGCTGAAATGCCATAAGAAACTCAATTCAAATAATGAAAGAACTTATATAAATAGGGTTTGGAATTTATCAGGGAGGGGAAGACGGAAGGGTAAGCTAAATTAAAGGATGGTTGATCCGCATTCTGCCGTAAAATCGCAGATTCTTTCATCGTTCTGAAAAGATTCGGCCAGTGTCATGGGCAAAAATAAGATTAACACTGCATTTTATTTCATTTCAATGATATACGTTCCAGCCGGCTCATCCTGCATCGATTTCAAAACATCACGATTACAAACACCTACACAGCAAAAGGGTCCCTAGCCTACCTCGTCCGGGAAGGACTATTGGCTGTTTCGATATCAAGGGGCATCCCTCCGGCACAAACCCCCATTCCGGGAAATGCAGCGTTACTGAAGTTCCTTTGAGATTAAGCTCGGGCAGGTTTTGCATCCGACCAATTTTTGCTGATCTGAAATATCAGCAAATAATCTAATATATTAACTAAAGAACATGACTGCCATTAAAAAGCTACTGGTTGTCAAATAGTGGGACATGCTTTTATCTTGTACCGCACCCCCAAAGATAATCCAATACCACCTTAAACTTATAATTCTTTGTTTTCAATTATTATTTCAACAATGACATGACGCAATCAGAAAAAAATAATAAAATAAGAAAGTTAACAGACCTTCTCAGGTATTGCAGGCCCGTGTTCGTGATGTTCTTACATCCGTTCAACGACAGCTACACACCAAAAACATCAAAAAATGAAGAAGCAAGATATCAAAAAAATACTGATAGAAAATACCTCTTATACAGACGTATTGGTTAACAAGCGGCTGTTATATAAAGAAACTGCACTTTAAATAGCCTTTTTTAAGATATACTCACTGATTTAACAGTCCCATTTAAATATTTTAGCCATATTGTTGATTTGAGTGATTGGCTGTAATATGTACACATCCATATTTGCAGCTCGGTAAAGTTCAAGAATGTCTTCTACATTTAGCAGATCTGGAAAGATATAAAATCAATTCCACCATCTCCATGACTATCCATCATCCCCCATCCTCACCCCATTATAAATGTTTCAAAAAATAGAACCCTGTGTCATATAACCGTCGTTTATGCTTTCCGGTATGCAAATCGTGTGCTGTATCACGTACCTTTTTCAGTCTACCAAATGTGCCCCGTATTTTAAGCAAGGCATAGTCAGTCAAATGAATACAGCCCTCGCAGAAAATGTCTTCCACGTTTTGGAGCAATCTGTACAGGCCCTTGAATTCACTAAAACATAAATTAAATACAGGCTGGTCAAAACATTCTTTTCTTGTAAAATAAAAACTTAAAATCGTATTTGTATATATATGAAAACCAATTTTCGAGAAATGAAAACATATTCCCAATGAAACTTTTTCAGTATCCGAATCAAACACAAAGCACATCAAATACATGGTCTATCGTTATTATATCACAAATGCACATAATCATGCCTGGGATAGTCAAACACAGCGGAAATCAATTTCAGAGCGAAGTTTCGGACGCAAAAGTTACTTATAATTTCTTTATGTAAGAATGCATTGTTACTAGGAACGTGTTATAATTTCAATTTGGCCACAGCTTTGAGCAGTAATGCAGCAATGAGAGCAAGGTCAAAGCAATCGCCTGATATATACGGATATGCAAGTGCTGAGGGAACAAACGAACGGACAGATAGACAGGAGAATATACGCAGAAATGCAAACCAGTAGCCTACGTTTTAAGCAAATACATTTCGCGATAAGACAAGCCAGGCCTTACAAATCAGAGAATGAAATGACGAGAGATCACTTTTCATTTTGATTTGTAATATGCTTGGAAAAGAAGACTGCTATCAATTTCTTAGTAGAATATGGTGCGCCAAATAAAAGTCACTTAATACTCACTGCTGTTTTGAATCAGCGAAGAAGGCATTAAGCTCTATGAATATTTCATCTGTGAGAAAATATTCGTCACTGAAATCGAGAACGGCCCGTAACACAGGGTAGCCATCGTGCTTCTCTTCAATTAAGGCATTAAAAGCGTCCCCGGTGGCTTGGAGCCAATTCTGTAATAGAAACAGACGTTATTTTTTAAGGTAAACAGGGATGCACATAACGATTTTTTTACGTTCAGCTCACCCTCGCCAAATCGAATTCACCTTTGCCAAATTAACCCTCTTGCTAAAACTGTAACTTAATGGTAATATCCCCCGTGTAACGGAGGGATATAGTTTTCAGCTTACCTGTCCGTCCGTCCGTCCGTCCGTCCTCTCTAGTATACTATCTCTTGTCCAGGCTGTTACTCTAAAAATATTGATGCGTGTGCTTTTTCGTTTTACATACGGTTAACACGTATATTGAAGATGTGCAACGTCGCAGTTTTGTTTGATTTGCAAAGAAATTGTCAATTTGAAATAGATAAAAATTTAGTTAGAATGCGCAAACATGTCACATTTTGTGCAAGCCATAACTCCAGAGCTATTCCGGCTAATGCTTTTTTCTTTTGCCTGCCGTTAATACATATATTGGAGGTGTGCAATGTCGTGGTTTCGTTCGATTTGATGAAAAATTGTCAAAATAATAGTATTTTGAAAAAAAGGGTAAAAATTTAGTTCGGATGTACACAGATATGACTTTTTGTCCAGGCCGTAACTCCAAAACTGTTGATGCTAATGCTTTTTCGTTTTGCATGCGGTTAATACGTATATTGAAGGTGTGCAATGTCTCTTATATTTTAAATCGACCAAAAATTGTTGGACAATGAAGGGTTTTGAATTTCAACAAATATACTACCATCCAATGAAATTATGTGTTACTCGGGGCATCCTGCCTCACTGAAGCTCCAGTTAAGTATAAATTGATATGCGTACAATTACGGTGTGTAAAAATGGACAAGTTTAAAGAGTGTCGTCACCGTTTGCGTTTGACAATAGGATAGCTGAGCATTCATTTCACGTTCAATTAAATCAAAAACAAAGCATATTTTGATTTTATTATAATAATTTTTTCCTAAAATTCACCTTCGCGAAAGTGGCGAAGGTGAATCTGTTCAACTTCGCCAAATGGATTTCACCTTCGCCATGGCGAAATGCGAAGGTCTCATGTGCACCTCTGGATAAATATCAAATAACTTTCCGATGTGAAACAAATTTCAATTTATGAATCCGTACTTGAATAAACTTCCTCTGCCCTTACAACATACCTTCTCAGTGATGTAAAATAAGCCAAATTAGAGTTCAACATCCAGTCAGGTTAATTGGGAAAAAGTGAAATATCTTGCAAATGTAAACTCATTTCTATACGTGCCAGAACTCTGCAAAATTTCTGTCTAAAATCCGCTTGTTTTTTTTTATGTCAGCACTTTTTCTACATTAAGTGTATAAAATTATTTCAGTTAGCTAACATTATTTGAACAGTCAATGACGTGGTTGACTTTAATTCGTGCTATGATTGATTAACTCCAACGAATTATCCAGAATGACTGGAGTCTGACTAAGCTTAAGGTGGAACAGTAAAGAACAATGAGAGAATAATTTAGAAGAGTTACGTTTTTTTTATAAAGTTAATAGTAACAAGGCATATCTCAAATTGTTTTAATGTGTCAAGAAATAATTCAAAGATATAAAATCTCTGATATAAAATTTCTCATATAATTTCTGTATAAAATTAACTTCTTGCCGAAAGCTAGGAATAATTTCACTGAAATTATTCGTTCTGGGAATCACAAAAAATAATGTCCAACTGGGTCTTTCTTTTTAAAAATCGTGATTTCAAAGCATCGCCATTTTCAGGAAGTTCGGTACAAACTAAAAATATAATTCAAAAAAAAATTATACAAATGTTCTTCGGTGACAAAATATAACAAGAAAATGTTGTTCGATGGATAGCCTCTCTAAGGAAAAACTGAGCCTTGTTTAATGTTGCAATTTAAATAACATTATGTTTTTATGGATTAGAAAAATCATACTCAAGTGAAAAATTAACACTTTGTCCCACAAAATATTATATATTTGCGATTTTATCTTTGGCAAAATGTACCGAAGGAAGACTAAAGAGAGATTTGTTACACTGCAACCGAGCTGAAAAAACAGGTGTCAGATTTGGCTGTGTAGGTGTGAATAGTATTTCTTACCTGTAAATAAAAAAGCTTAATAGTCAGATATATCTGGACTGGTGGCTTTGCAAACCAACCTTTATTTCTTTCATACGCATATAATATACTCACGAAAAACTGTTCTGTTGGAAAGTATTCCTTAACCCCTCTTTTCTCGGCATCGAAGCAATGGAAATAAGCGGACTGCTCCTTTTGTGCTTCGGACCTGTTCCCGCCACCACACTTCAAGACGAATTTGGTGTGAAACGCCACCAAGGGTTTCGCTGGTTCATCCATTGTCACTCACTGCAACAAGAAAACAGAATCAATCAAAAGAAAGAGCCACAGACGCACCAACATCAACAAAATATATCTTTTTTATTTCTGTCATTTTCTGTTTTGTTCAGTTCGCACATGTTGTGTAATGATATTAAAATAATGCACTCCAGGAGTCTTTGGGCAGCTATTATTAAAGTTCAACAAGGCAGCCAGGTCAAAATATGATAGTAACAGCTCATACTACATGTCCAGGATGTTATTTTTGCCTGAAGCCGGATCCTGTAGGCTGAAGGCATAAAAAAAACTTTCTGTACACATAGAGTGACGTATTACTTTTACTATGGGCCTCCCTTCAGGGATATTTTCGTCTTGACAAGTATATTATTTGTACAGCTGCCTTGCCCCCAGTATATATATATTGATTATTAGTAAGATATAACATATTGAATGAGGTTTTCAAATAAACTATACCTGCTTGCCAGAATGTGTACTGGTCAGATGAATTTTTATACTTAAACAGTATTTTGCTTGCCAGAATGTGAAAATATTTTCCGGCACATGTGTTGCTTTTTTTCTGCCTGGGTAAATTTTTTATGACGGGGCATATATTTAAGGAAAACGATCGTCAGGTGCCTCCGTGGCTGATACCAAGCATACGATTAAATAAACAGCTGACAGTGGTGGATCCACTTGTTTTGACTGAAACACATACCAACGACACAGTTTCGGGTACCTCTGTGAATTAAGAACCCATATATCACTTGTATACAAAAGTGGTCGATTAAGCGGATTCGTACTTAGATCTTTGTCGATTTTTGCGTTTCGACTGAATTCAGTTGGGATAAGGATATAAAGAAATGATAGAAAAAATGGCAAAAATCAACAACATTCCTTTTTGCATGAGACATATTCACATGTTGGTCATTAAAGGGGCTGAATAATATGTAAAACAGTTTTTAGAATAGTCTTAGATGACTCGTGCAGTCTTCCTATAACACCAAAAGTCATAGTTCCTATAATAGGACGTGTGATTGATCTCAATTTTGCAAGTTTCGGCGCTCTACTGAGGCCAATGGCATTATTATAAACAGGGTGCATCACAAAAATGGTCCAATTACAAATTATGGTGCACAACTGTTGTGGTCAAATAACGATTTTGTACTGAGAAAAATAGATGTTTACTTGAGATCAGGATATGGAATCCTCTACCGTATTATCGCCCACAACAACAATGGATCTACAGTTACAAAACCACTCCTTAATTAGGTGTGGTGGTTTGGCCGAGGTCGAAAATAATGCGCCAGGATACTTCTCAGTGTGTTTTTTTTTAAAGAAAAAGTCTGCTAATCCGGGGTCTGTGTACTGGAACGTGCGCCGAAAGATGCAGAGCCTCGAAAGCTGAGATCAATGGCCATTTTTATTACACGAACTGCGACCCTTTCTGACTTAGGAAGACAAAAAGAGCCCTAGCTCCAAGAAGCGGTGCGCTGAAACCTTTCCAGGCACCGCTTCAAAGCCTCGCTATATAACGATAAGCAAGTCAACTGCGCTCGCTTTGAGGCACCCCTGTGGCTACTTTGTGCGACATTCAACGACCCGTAAGTTTTTATTGGCATTTGCTAAAAGTCCTTAAAGTACAACGGTAATCATATACAACTTCTGTGTTACGATTTCTTTAAAAGAAAATAATACGGAAATAACCCCAAATCTCCCGCAATAATTGACATTTGTTTGTATACAGGGAGCATACTTTATTACGTGAAATAGTAACAACAATTTTTGCAATTATCCACCAAAAAACTTTTAAATTAATATTTCAAAAAGAACGTAAACATAAAAAGTCAAATATTGTGTGTGTAAAAAATAAATTTATACGTAATTCTGCATCTATCAACTATTTAATATACATATTACAAATAAACTATAACCCCTTTATTTAAATTTTCGGTCCCTTGAATTTGGTCACGTGACATTTAAAGGCCAGAATGTAAACAAACATTTGACAGGTGGATGCGGAAGCTAATTTTCCTGCACTTTTATGAACAAATAAATGATATACAGCTTACTAAAAAATGTACCTGTTTTACAAAAAGGGCATATTGGGCTTGAACTTTATGTTGATGTTTGAATAATAGGGGCTGGTATGCAGGATTCGTGCCTCAGAACATATGAAATTGACCCCTATTAGTGGAGCAATGGAAGGCTTCGTAGCTCTGATAGAGAGATATACGATGTTATACAAGTCAGAGCTACTCGGAGCTAATAGAGCCCATTGGTCTATTTTTAAAAGATCAAATAATTAATTTTTAAATTCGGAAGTGTGTATGTTAAAAGAAAATTAGAATTTTCATGCTTTCCCTTATCACTTTTCACAAAAAATTGCGGTCAAAACAGCACCGCCATCCCAAGATCCGAAAGTACTCGTAGGAATTGGCTTATAACTTCTTCCAGAAAAATATCACATAAAATACATATTATCGCCCATTCAAAATAGGTTATGTTCAAGCAGGGGCAAAGTGACAGTGTATGGAATGAAACATTTTCTGAAGTGTTCAATTGGGATAGATTGCCAAACTTATAATATACATAACATGCAGTTTCCTTGGGTCAATTTTTTAAAAGTCTATTTAAAAACTTTGAAACTCCCATCTTGTTTATCGGTTTCCACCTGCTACGCCCAGGCTGCTGCACGACTATACCAACAATAAGTCCATTGGTCAATATTTATTTGTTACCAATCACCAACGATTAATTCTAATCAATCAACCGTCAGTTCTAACTCCAAGCAGGTTATGTAGCGTTGCGAACAAAATATTATTTACTTTTTTTAAATCCTCTAATGAAACACAGCAAACAGAGAATATCGATAATTTCCCACTTGACACTTTTTTGTGCACATATTTTACATAATTGTCTACAACTCTTAATAAATGGGAAATTCATTCATTCTACATCAAGGCCGCCGGACTGTCTTTTTTAACTATTTGTTCCTCATCTGCTCTTTAATGAAATCTAGCTGACTACCAAAAGAAAATATGCTGAGAAACCTGTAACCATATGGTGTTTTTATCATCTGTCTTACAACCTGTAATTCTAACAATAAAGCTAACCAGCAGAGTAAATCAATGCATGGCTTTACATGCAAGGAAAAAATGTGTGTATTTGATTTACTTGATCCAGGTTAACGTGTTATTCTCACACCGAAACTAAAAATCTTCTTTTTTTTTTCAATTTTCAAAGAATCATAATACATAGCATAATAAAAAAAGACAAAGGTATGGAACAACTGAGTGTTGTCTCACTACATCGAAGCAAGCTAGCTAGAAACAGCAAAAGGAACACAAGGTTTGGCAACAGATCGTTCATATCGAAGCAAACAAAACATAATTAACTGAGTTCATTAAGATAGTAAACTTGCAGTTGGCAGAGTTTTCCAAGTGCTTGGCTAAAACAGGAACATATTTGTTATCGTTTAGACACGTTTTGAAGCATTTATTACTGAAGTAAATGAACCTTATTATTAGGGTCATTGGGTGCACTTGTCACAAGCTTTCCTATTGTGCAGCATCTGATCTGTCAAAATATATTGTAGTTACCTCAATCCAAAAATGACATCCACTAGCGGGAACGGAAAACAATAAAAAAAAAAAAAAAGACATGGAACATTTGGATTTAGAGGAAAGGTAGCAGTTGTGCTTCAGTAACATTTAAAAACTTATAAGAAATGTTACATATTGTAAATTTCATCGCTGGAATCTTTGCCTAACGGAAGTCATATGAAGAGTCCGAATTATCGCTCACATTTTTGTAGCTCCAAGAAGTGTAGTCTAAGCGGTACCTTTCTATTAGCTCCAAGAAGCTGTGCGCTAAAACCTTTCCAGGCACCGTTTCAAAGCCTCGCTATATAACGATAAGCAAGTCAACTGCACTCGCTTTGTGGCACCCCTGTGGCTACTTTGTGCGAGATTCAACGACCCATCAAGTTTTTATTGGCACATCCAGACTCATATGATTTTTTTCCGTCATATGGGAGCATTTATGTTAGAAACTTCTTCAAATTATGACGTCCCTTCGATATTTCAGAACTTTATCTGAGGTGAGAAGAATAATGGCTTACGCTAAGCTTGAAGAAGATGAACATTTGCCAAGAATACAGAGCGTATATTTTAGCAAAGACATGAATGAAGACACCTATAAATTCCTGGAAATCAATAAGTCTGTGCTTGATACTTTAGAAGAAGGCAGCAGGTATCTTCAACACTCCCATTCCTCTATATATAAAAAATGGAATTGTTAATACTCATATATTCAGTAACGGAGGTATTTAGCCCACCTTACCTGTGTCAGTTTTAGGGGTAACATGTATGTGTGTAAACAACCGAGTCTATGTCTTAAGAGCTTTCTATCAAATATTTTAAAATCTTACTCGCCGATTTTCAGTGTGGTCATTTAGTACTTTATAAATCAACCCGACACCCACCTCAAAATAAAGGAAAAAGATAGCGCGAGATATTTCGACCAAATTTAAGTAACAGTTATGATAGCGAGTTGCGAAAAAAATAACTTCAGATCTATTGCAGAGTGACTATAAGGGGAGACAGAAATGATTCGGCAGTGTTATGTACAGCGACGCAAACTTTTGATATTAAAGAACAAGAGACATCCAATGGCTTACTCTTACTCTCAGAAATGGATCTTCCAGGAACTATTGACAAAGACGCGGAGACTCATGTTAAACAACGCCAGGCAAGCTTTTCTTCTAACTTTTCCGTTGTTTTATTTACATGTTTACGTTGTTCCAATCTCCTGACACCCACTAACTTATTCATGGTGTTAAAAGACTTCTAATCGTAATTTTGAATTATTTTATGGTCTCAAGTTAAGCTTACGCGTGTTAGAATAGATATATTTAATTCAATGAACTTCGGATGCAACTTAATTGAAATAGTAAGTTATTTAAGTATGTTTTTTTTTTTTTGACAGATTTTATGTTTGAACTATAAGTATTTCGAATTGAGAGAGATGCAACCGAGATTAAAAAAACTTCAAGAATTGTTGGAAGAAAATGTGTTCAGTGGCAAAGAATGTGAAGAAGATGAAGAGCACCAGGGTCAAAAAGTAAGTACGTAACCAAAAAGAAAATTTAGGCACCAGTCTGTCGTACACTTCCTTGTACATTGAAATCTCATAATAACGACATCGCTTATGCTTTTTGAAACTGCGTAATTTCTTAGAAACATCGGTTATAGCAACGTAGTTTGTCAGTCTCTGTCATGTAATTTTAACGAGACAGTAAACTAAAAAAAAAAAAAAACAATGAGTTGTGGGTGTCTGTTTGATAAACAGAAAAAGTAACACGTGTGCAGTAGTGAAATCGGTGCTCATGTCACTCACATACCCATTTCTGTAACTAAAGGTACAGTAGCTCCTCTCTTTATTCGAGCTCCTCCCCCCTGACTTCAGCTGGGCCCCGGCATCTCAAGGTCTGGGGTGGGGGAGGGGGGGGGGGGGGGGGGCACGGACGGCCACCGATCATTTCCCGCATTATATATATAGGCGATGTTGGACTTGAGTCAATTCGTGTATTGCCTAAATGTATCCGGCTAATTCGTGTATTGGCAAATCTGTGTAATTATAGCGGTATTACACGAATTACCTGTAACAATATATATATATATTTATTTATATATATCGGACCCCCTCCCCACCACCCAACTTTTTACTGAGGCCCTGTAGATTTCTTTCGCGGGACCGGCAGAGCCCCGACATAAAATTTATATTAGACTTTCATCTCTCATTGCCTATCTTAATTCAAAAACTTTTCTTCGTTCTATTGCGCAGTACACACATGGAGATTTATTAGATGCGGTACAAGCCAGTGAGGCGGAGATCAACAGTCACTTGAGCAAGCTGGAAGCTTGTTACGTTGATGGTAATACATAATTTAATGAACAGTGCTTCGTATACTTTTAGCTGTTTAACACAAACAAGACACAGTTTTGTTACAAACGATTAAGAGAACAATATGGGGTTGTCTCAGTTCGGATTGTTGTTGTTATTGTTGTTATTAAGTACAGTGCACCCATTTATCAGTTGATTAGTGTGATGTGCAGTCTATTTACATATTGCAAGGTTTTTTTTTAATATTTCGACGGTCATTCCTCTAAATAATCTTGTGTTTTCTTTAAAATTTTCGTTATGAATTTTGATTCGTCGAGGGAGACATATGTTTTTGTTTACAAAGAACAAGAAATTAAATAGGTCTGTAGTGAAATTGTGCGATATACCGCTGTACACTGATGTTTTGCGTGCACTGTCCGTTCTAGTTATTTGCAGTGCTGCCACTTGATACTTTATTTAAAGTATGATAATTTATTTCGAGGAAAGTCCGAGCTGATACGTTATTGATATTTTTTTGGATGTTGATACTTTTTTTATAGTTTTTTAAATTTTTATTTTGCCTATTTTTTTTATTTATTTCTGATGCCTCTTGAAAAATTTATATATACATTTTACATGTATATTTTGTTTATATATTTTAATTATTGCTTTTGAAAGCGAATGGGAACTAGTTAAATGTTTTAGTGCTTTAAGTCATATGTAACTATTTTGTCGCATTCTTTTGTTGTATCGAAAAATTTGAACAGCTATGTAACCAAGTTTCTTATTTTGACCTTTTGATATAGATGCATGAAATAAATGTTTTTTGTCCATAAAATAATACTTTATTGATATTTTATTTCGGATCTTGAGGTGCTTTATTTACACCCGTTTGATACTTTATTTTTGACATTTTGGAGTAGCAACACTATATTTGTCTGTTTTAGATGTTGAATCGCAGAGTTAAGTTTTAGTTTAATTATATCTGTTTTCAGGACATTGGAGACTTTTAGATTCTGATTTCAAGGGAAAAGTTTTGGAACATATTCTAAATTTACGAGAAGAGAATGGTTGGAAATGGGATAGCATACCGTTGTCTAAATGCTTTGACACCCTGGAGGAGCTGTTTGACCGGTGAGTATTCAAGTGGGTTGGTATTGTTTGGTAAAAAAAAAAATCACTGTAAATAGGTGTCGGTTGCCTTGGACGCATATGCTATTAAATAATTAGAATGGAACCCCACTTGCTAATTTGGTAGTGTTTACTTTGGATATGCGTGCGTGTACAAGGGCAGAGTAAATTTATGTCTAGGTGAAATACAACGCAAAATCTTCTTTTTTCCAAGTGAATAGATCTGCTTTGAAGGTAGTCCCGTGGCTATGTGAGTTTAGTGGCAAAAGAAGTGTATAATTTCTCCAAATCTCAGGGTGTACAGGATTTTAAATGTGAAATTTCTGGGGTTCGCAATCGGTGATGGAAAAACTGTCGGGGTCCAACGGACACTGTCAGTGCTCGAAACCCGACACGTCGGTTATTTCGGTTGGTTGAATAATAAAAAATATGTTTGATTTATTTTAAGAGAGTTGCATGCTAAAATTTCATTGAGTCAGTGTTATCAAACTGTTTGTTTATTTTAGGTATCACCTTATTATGCATAATTTGAGAGCAATAGAAGTGGCTAAAATTCCAGTCATGTCAACCATTGGCGCGTGTCAATCCGCCTGAACAATTTGTCAGTCTTGTTCTCTGGCGTCATCACTCCCTCCTTCCAATACAGCAATCCAAAAAATAATTCACGCATCCATTCACAGTTCTAGAAAAAAAAACTCAGAAATCGGTCCACATAAGGATTCGTTTTTTTTCTTCTTCTTAAAGATAGGTGAAATTGCGATGGTGGAGGAGGGGGGGGGGGGAGTGTATCAGTGTCATTACACACTGTTCGCAGGCGGAAATGGAAAGAATGAGTCACCTCCTTCTTGCTCCCGTCCCCAACTGACACACTTGGCTTTCACCGTCAGCGTCGTAGACCACGGTCACCAACGGACAGAAAAATCATCGGCAACCGAAACCGGCGTTTTTCTGAACCCTAGAACTTGTTTAGCACTGTATTTTTCAATTTTAGGTCAATTATTGCAAATGTTTTAAGAAGCTTCGCCGACATTGACCCTGGCAACAAAATGGGTGAGTCGTATATTTCAGGTTTTTGTTTTCGTTTAACGTCCGCAGAAATTTTCGCATAAAGAAAAAAAAAAAAAAAAAGAAAGAAAAAAAGAAACAGCAAAATACATAGATTTTTTGACAGCGGTCGCTTCGTGAAGCCTTGTTTTGAGCTCGAACATAAATACAAATTTAAATTGTTAGATGTAAGGGGAAAATCAAATCAAGTAATGCTACTCACCTTTAAAAAATTCTATTATTTTATATTTTTATGCATTGAAACAGAGCAATTCCCAACCCGGACAATTTCCGACTAGAGCATTTCCCGACATTCAAAAAAAATGAAATCTACCTTTTTTTAGAAGAAAATTTCAGAAATTCACACGATGTCTTATGTGTGGGATGGTTCATGATTTTCAGTCTGCTGCCCACAAAAATGTTTAAGTGAAAACCAAAAAAAAAAATATTGCTTGATGTGCCCTGTCTATGCGAGACTTCGGAATCTTGCAAAGGGTCACATTTATTATAAGTGCGAAAAACAGTGATTGAGTGATAATACACATGAATTTAGAAGCACTGTGATAAATGTTGTGAAGACCAGGAATTGGTCAGTCGGGAATTGACCTGTCTGGAATTGTTCTGGACACATTTTGCATATTACAGCTGTACTTTTTTTCCTCTTTACAACAGATGTAGACTCAGCAGACAACGACGTATTTGCTTTAAATGAAGATAAAATATGTAGATTTTATGCTGAAGGAATACTTAAAGCAGTGAAACAGGTACTCGTTTTTTCACAGTGGGTCACGGATAACTCTTGCGACAAAAAAAAAGCAAAAAACAGTCAATCAGATGCTGATAAATAAATCCCTAAATGTTACTCCTGTTGAAGGAGACTATTTTAATTAAAACACAACAACCGCCTGTTGACTAAATGGTCGAAGAAGGTGAATACATATGCGTCTGACCAGCTGTATTCGTTGAAAAAATAACTATCCCCACCTCCCACCCCCAGTCCCCCACCCCTCCACCGCCAAGCCCAAAGGATACAACAGTAAACAAAGCTATGTTTCTGCCCATTGAGCCATATCAAAAGCTGGGATGATTAGAAAGAAATGCTGTGAAAAAGAAGTTATTCATTTTCACCAACCTCCCGCAGAAACATTGCGGTTGAGGAGAGTGATGGATACGTCGTCCGTCTGACCAGCTGTGTGGAAAACAACATAAATTTAGTCTATACCTAATTCTAATGAACAGTTTGTGATAAGTGAACACCATTTTCTTTGAACTTCGTTATGAAATGCACATCAGTGTACTACACAGTACACACCCGTTTGTGATGAACGTTCCAGTTTCAGGCAGAGTTCAGGGCTTTGCATTAACGACTGCCCGACCTGCCGAAGCTGGCTAAACCTCGGGTCGGGCAGGCAGCTATTGACCCTCAGATGTTGATGTACTGGCATACAATGTCCATGCGTCTTGGTGACCTTTTCGTGAAGAATAAAAGCTATTATTTAAGCCTATTGCCAGGTAGGGGGGGAGGGGGAGACGCTTGAAATAGGTTGAGGAATTTGGTGGTCGGGCAGGCAGCTCTTTTAACCTGCCTATCCGACCGGGAAAAAGTTAACTCCAAACCATGTTCTCTCCTTTTTCGCTTCTGAAAAGCTGGAATGATTAAACCAGAAACACTGTGAACAAGGAAGTTCTTTTCTCTAACCTCCCACTGAATGAGTGGTAGAGGAGACTGATGAAGATTTGTCCGTCTGACCGGCTGCAGTGAAGCTATAATTTTCACATTAATTTTTCGTTGCTGATTTCTTGATTTTTGAAGCACCTTGGTTGACATGAGAAATAAGGACACCTTCTCGTCAGCTACAGGTCGGTGTTTCTTGGGACATCAGATACATTATTTTGTTGTTGTTTTTTTGTTTGTTTTTTTTTTGTTTTTTGGTTTTTTTTTTTTTTTGGTTTGTTTTGTTTTGTTATTTTTAACCATTGCACTGTTTATTTGGTTTATTATCATAATTGTTTTTCTTGTAATGTTATTTAATGTTACTGTTATTTTGCAGATGAATTTCAAAGAATTTGAAGAAATTTGGCGAATTAGTGTCCCTCAGGGCCTGTCATCTTCGCTGTATCAATTAGAGGTTTGCATAAAATGACACAGCATTTCGGTGGAGAATCTCATTGTCATTTCTAATTTAAAACTATAATGCTTAAATTTTTGCATTAATTCTGCGTGATTTACCATCATTTCATAATTGCTCCTATAAAGTACGTGTATATACATTATTTTCAAATTTTAGGCGTTACGTACTATTTAAAAATGTTTAGTAAGTTTGAATCTACGTTCTTAGAATTTGCTGGAAAATCTCCTAGTTGCCGTTCAGACAATGGGAAAAATAAATGACTAAAGCAGAAAAAAACGCCTCATCATTTGATGGAAATGAAGCTGTGCTGAAACTGAAATTAACAAAAAAAATAAATACATTGTATGTTAAATTTGCTTTATTGAAATTTTCAGGGTCTTGCTTTAATCAACAGAGACTGTTCCCCAGAGGTTATTAAATACTTTCCCGAATCACAGCTTCCAGAATCTCCTGCAGAAAGGTCAGTTTAATCGCTCGGTTTTTTCTGGAACCCTCTTGTATTCATTTGATTTTATCTTCTTTTTCATTGTCTTGATTTTCTTCCTTTTTTGCGTAAAGTAATTCTAAGCCACTAACTTTAAACCGAAGAGCTCTGCCCTTAAATTTTTGCAGGCGAATTGATATTATTTAAAATTTTTAAGTAGCGAACATCCCAAATTTCAGTTGTAATTACTTTCTATAAAAATAATAACTTTCAACACTGAAGTTGTTTATTTGGTGATTGAAAAAACATCGCATCTGTGGATTTGAAATATAATTTTAGGTTCAATTTTCTGTTCAAAACTCGAGAAAAGTGGACTGCAGATGAGATCACGCCGTACGTGAAGTAGGTTATGTTTTGACATATTTATGTTTGTATGTTTTGGATTGCAAACACAATGTTTTGCCAGTGTCCTATCACTTGATACTTTTAAAATGTGGTGAAAATATATGGGGAGTTCGGAGAGCTAAAAAGTATCTAAAGACTAGTATATGAGTAGTTTTGACTGTGATAATGAATTGTCAAATAATCGTAGCTTGATTTAGGGCAAGGAAAGGGTAAAACGTTACATCAGTTAAAGCGAAGTGTTTTTACCGGTCTCAGCAACCTCGGCAACCTAGATCTGCTGCACTGGACATATGGTTGACGACTAAATTATATACATTTTGTTTAGTTTTTATTCATTTATTTATTTGTTTTTTTTTACTATTATTTCGTTATTTTTTTTGCTGTATGCTTTTGCAGGGAATTAGCGACAGAGAAGATAGGAGTGAGTGCTCTCTTGACTAAGTTTGCCCGGGCGTCGACACAAAATGGAGTAAAATTGTACAACAGTAAACGACCGGTGACGTGATGGAGTATGCGCCTGAAGCTCTCTGTAATACATCTGAATGAGTTATGACTCTACACTGCCGTTTATCCCTTACAACGATGTCTCAAAGGGACTTTCAACATGTTTTGTTATCGTATTTAGATATTTTTATTCACGTTCATGGACGATCGTTATGCCGTGGAACATAAAAATTGGGTATTAGGTTCATTTATTGATGCAACTTTTTGCTCCCTGTTCTGAAGCTGACTTGGGCCAGCTGACGAACAGCATTGGGCTTTATACTGATTTAGTGTTCTGCGAGATTCATGCTACAAGTTATAAAGTATGTTGCATTACTTCTATGCTTAAATAAGTGACGTATTGGAAGGTGGTTCGCATGTATTTGCTGCAATTTTTGTTGGGGCGGGGTGTTTTTTTTTTCGGGAGAGCACATTGTTTAGATCTGCTGATCTGTATTTGCTGGATTTTTTTTTAGAAGTTCCTTCATTTATACCAGGACTGGTTCCTACGATTTCGCGTTTTCATATCTCAGTAAAATTTGCATTTAGAAGGCCTGCCACTTTGTGTTCGTATGTTAGAGACCGAACTGGATTAAAATTAAGAATAAAATGAACTCGTGTATTGCCTTTCCTTCATTTTATAACGATATTGATACTTATTTGTTACACATTATTTTCTTATACTTCATACTTCTGCTACAAAAGAATTCAAAGACAACCACGTTTTGGTTTCAACAGTTTATTCACCAAACAAACTGCTACACATGTGCAACGTGTTTTCTTAAGGTGGAAAACGTGAAACACAAAAAGTAAACAATAAGAACTCTTAGTTTTTAAAATATTCACTACCTAAATAGTTGAAATGTACAGTTCAAATGTTTTCTTTTTATATCTTTTGCACATTTAGCTACATATACATTCTGTACATTTAAAGGCTTTTTTTTAATTTATACAGACATGATCTTTGACTCCATTTGTTGTAAATGCTGTCACGTGACAAAACCTGTTGAAATGCTATTTTATGGAATTTTCTCAGAGATCATGAATATTTTGAGGTTAAGCAAAGGAAAAACTGCAACAAATTTACAGTAAATATACATTCCTTAACATCACACACTGCGAATAAATGACTTTGAACTGGGTGATAGTAGACTTTTTAAATGTTTTCAAAATGTACTGAGACACCGTCTGCGGGGCCCGTAATGACCACTCCCTTGAGAAATCATGCCCTGAAGAAACGGCTCTGCCTCGGAGTCTCCAGCTATCCCGACGTCCTCAGGCTAATAAAATGTAAAAAAAAAAAAAAAATGACTGGCATGGCCTTCTGAACATGATGGGTGAATTTCTCAACCTCGAGTCCAGACTTATGCCGGTATTCAATACCGTGGCTCGAACTCACTACGCTCAAACTCTAAATTCAATAACTTCAGCTGAAAATTAGTCTATACTAAAATGTGGCTTAAAATAAAGTCAAATAAGAGAGCTAATGAACTTTTTCTCACCATAACATGCCTAAAGTACTTATTTCAGTCACATTAAGCGGAGTTTCGGCGCTGAATAGCTTAATTCCATATTTTTAGCAAGTGCTCAAGTGAATTTCAAACTCAATTTTCAGATTCGAGTATGAGTTTGAGCTAAGTTATTGAATACGGGCGCTCGTTTCCGTAGACTTAACTATGGAAAACCTAAGTCGATACTCAGGCTAGGGAAATTCACTTGATTTGTCTCTAGCACACATAATCAGAGACTCGGACGTTTAACGTGTGGTATGCGACAACATATTCAGATATGAAAATTAGGCCTATACGGATCTCAGGCAAACCATTAACGTTACCCACAGATTAAGCTAGTGTAGTTGGCCACTCGGTTCCATGTCAGATTATTATCTTAATCTATACAATAATTGTGTAAGCTGATGCCTTTCTCTCACTTCACACCACGATATAAAACAATTGAGGAGTCTATCCTAGGCAAAAACGTTTTCATATGTATAAATTAAAAATCACAAGCAATATATATATTGTGTATGTGTATTGCATCATAATTCTTGTTTAAAACCCATATGCAGAACCCCCCCCCCCCCCTTAACCCCGACCTCCAGACAGGAAAGGATTCTACTGCATGTGATTTTAATTTCACAAATATATTTGAATGGACAAGTCTAGAAAACATTTTCTTCAGTTGTAATAATACATATCCAGTCTTGTAATATTCAATATTTCAAAGTCTTGAGATTTCTCAAACCGCCAGCACCGTTTATTCAATGCCAGAAACCAGAATCACACTATTATACTGTGGCTGCTTGACTGATGAATTTTCGATAAATTATTACTGTGGATCATCAGTCATTTTCAAAAGAAAGTTCACACGGCGTTATTTGTGTAATTAAGAGCCACAAATTAAGACTTAATATTAACAATATGAAACACGAGATTCTGCATCACACGAATAAAAACACCTATACCAGGTTCAATACAATGCAAAATACCATTCTCTCGCTCTTCTCCTTTTCGCTCTGCCCACCCCATTCCTTCAAATCACTCCATTTCTCTCACTTATCTCATCCGCCTGCAGGGCCGCCATTTATGCGGCTTCAAAACTTCGAATCCCAACCACCAAAAAAAAAAAAAAATAGCAAATCAGAGAAATCAATTCTTTTCACTAATATTTTGATTTGCTAAGATAAGCCTTCAACACAAACTGCTATGCCACGACAGGAAACACACATGTATTACAACTTGTATTATAACACGTGCTTTCACAAAACTACATGAAGAAACGTACATAAAACTCTAATATGCGCCTTCACAAAACTGTTCAGCGACATCTGATGAGATTCAACAGTAACAACACTTCTGAAAGAAATATGTATTTCATAAATATTTTTAGGATCTGCACATAAATTCTTAGTGTTGTCACTAAATTTCCCGAGTTTGTTCGGGGAAGAAAGACCAGGCATATATAGCATCACGCTCCACACCAGTTGAATATTTGTTTTTAAATATATCACACAAGTTGGAAGGAATAATCAAAACACTAGAGGACAGCAGGAAAAGTGATTGATTTCAACCCGTCACTCAACCAGTCTTTGTTAAAGGAACATTCCAGAATGAGTAATTGAAAGTCGAGCCATTTAAAAAAACATATCTTCCACAGTTTGTAGGAATTAAGCTGATCTGATTCTGCCGACGGACTGACCTTGAGGGAAAATACATAAAAATTTGTTATCCAATATTAAATCTCAGTTCAATAAATCTAAAATGATGAATCCATTGCAGCCATTGTGTGAGCTGAATTAACATCAAATTGGAGATTCCTTTCAGGATCTAAAAGTGGGATCCGCCTATACACTGGGGTTGTTAAAAGTCTTAAGGTGTCCCTTCAATTCTTCAAATACTTTTTAACTTGCATTGGTACTTTGAAACATATAAAGTATACACTAATTACAACTATAAATAACTATCTAAATATACTCTTACTGGTATAGATATTCTAGAAGTAGTTTCAGTGCTTCGAGGAAAGAAAATCGAGGGAATTTCCATATTATTCTCTGCAAAAATACACCATTTTTCTGCAGCTGAAGTGAGCATTACATTTACGTCAAAGACAGTACTTTAAACACTCGTAGAAATACTTGGTCTATGGACCCACCGGAATCTCCCCCAACAGAAGACGTTTCTAGAATACACCTACCTACAAATAAATAACTAAGACCACAATTAATTATAAATGCAAATTATCACTACACATAGTTATCACACGATTAATACATGTCAAAAGTTTCTTGTCATAGCCATGAAATATAGGTTTAAATTTTATTCAAACCAAAAGGCTTAAAAGTATTTTCTTACACTGAAATTCACTACTGGACAATTTCGGCTGTCGTTTAATCGACCAGTCTACCATAACAATCACAGATTCATGTTTCAGTTTCATTTTCTTCAAACAACCAGTACCTTTGGACTTTTTTACAAGCCAAAAAATGAGATTCACATTAATACAATTTCATATTTTTAATCTAAGGGTAAGCATTTTTAAATTGCATATATACCAGTTTAAATGCAGGTTTACACGGAGCAAAGTTGAGATATATACTACAAAGCAACCGCAGAAGATACCATCCTTTGCAGTACTTGAACATTTCCACGAAATCATTTTTCATCAATGTTTTAATCTTAAAATATGATTAAGGTTTCAGTTGATGAAAAATGAGCAACAGTTTCCCCTATCTATGGATCACTTAGATCCCGAACAGCTGGACACAGGCGGCGGGTGATAACGGCGCTGAGCTGGCGGGCAGATTCGGACAAAGGCAAGGATGGCTGTGTGACTAAAAAATAGAACAACTAATCAATATATCGCCACTAACATAATAATAATAACCTCTCACCTTGCTTTGATCTATGCTTGACCAGTTTGTACCATGCAATTTTTCTTAGCACATACCATGTTGCTTAGAAAATCGTTCGGCAACAGAGATGTGCACTCCATACAAAGTATACGTAATTATTAAAAATCTGAGCTGGACAAAATCGCAGATAACGTTTTCATTTTCTTAACGATAATTGGTATCACATTATTGTTATAATTATTAGTGTTATTGTTGGTAACGTTCGGATGAATGCCAAAATCATTAAAACAAAAAAATTGTCTACCTCCCAAAAGAGAGCACTGCATTGCTTGCACATGTGTATTTTGTCGGCAAACACATTCCTCATACCATAGCGCCTACAATAGTACACACAACAGAATCAAGCTAAGACAATGCCAAACAGACATTTTTTCTTCGTCTAATAAACCATTCTTTACCCCTAAACGCAAATGCAATAACGCGTTATGATTGCATTTTCAAACTGTAATTTAAATGCTTAAAATCCGTGATGTTCGTTGCTGTCCAACAACCAACCTCTACGGTGTATGATACCTTTTTACTGTGCAGACCTACTGGGGATTCCGCGAAAAAAGTACACCTAAAAGAATGGAACTACTTTTCAAAATATCCATTCGCTCTTTGTTTATGCATAACAGAAAGATTTCCTCAGAGGTCAGCTGTTTTATAAGAATGCCTTGCCGTTCACACTGTATGAACCACATCAAAGTCTTACTTGACGAGTTTCACATAAAGCTTATGCCACTCGACTGAAGAAAGATCCTCCCCTTTCTTCACCACAGAACAAATTTGCAGGTTATCGAAATGAAACAAACACAGGTCCCTCCAAAGCTGGACTTCTTGGGCCAAGTCAAGAGTACGCGTCTCTGTCAGACCTGTAAAATCATCGATAAATGTACCAATTACCCACTTATTTAGATCAGTTCAATACAATCAATCTAAGTTTAACTTACTGACGGGTTCTGATGTTACTGTGGGTAATCTAAATCGTCGCTGTGACGTCGGATTTGGGTGAAACGTGGCGTGGTATTATGTGCAACAATTCAACAATTGACTATTAAATTAATTAAATTCAAATACTACTGCAAGAAAAAAAACCTTATACGCGAAATTCTGCCTAAAAGGTTCAAAACAGAACCCCTCACGTATTTTTCTTTCATTTTACCTTTTTCTGCTCTTTATTTGGTATACTGACATCGAATGTCATCCCTGCGACGTCTCTTATTTTGTCGCACTGGACATCGTCTGAATGTTCCGGGTCTTAAAACGGGGTTTTATTGCAATGCATCAAAACATTGCCCTTATTTTATGTGGTAACTGTAAGACACAATGGATCACTTTCTTTGCAAGCGAACTAACCCGTGTGCACAATGTCTTTATGATCCGCCAGTCTTTTTAATATAAGTCGCACACAGTCATCTGGGAGGTCTGATATCGTCATCCCGCCATCTTCGTCTCTCTATACAAACAAACATCCAGGTTAACTTCTTTGTTGTGCACATATCTCTGTAATAGAATCACCAGCGATTTAATTTATATTTAGAATTTTATTTTAGTGAAATACTTAATATGGCAGGTTATTGTAGATTACACAAACACACACAAGTATATATATACTCTTTTATTTTCAACACTGGCAAAATTTGCAGACTTGACATTGTGTGCATATACCTGATTGTATTGAAAACTATTGAGAGTGTTTTGCATTTTGTCCAGATTTTCACCATGTTTTCGCCAAAGAAACGCGCTACCCAGATGAAAATAGTGGCCCTGTGTCAAAGCTTTACGTGTCTCGTCCAGTAACTGCTGCATCACTCGTACGTTCAATTGTGTTTTCACGACTGAAATAACACAACACTTTCAATACAGGTTTGGTTTTTCGAGAAATTTCTCTTTATTTTTTTTTTTTTCGTCATAAGCTTGGGCTTGAAAAACGGTTTTTTACATGCGTGTTGGGATTACAAGACCGTACACTATGAGAAAAGCTTCACTGTCGTAAAGTATACAGTGATATAATCCTTCTCCAGAATGGCATCCGTTAGGTTTTATGTCCTTAATGTTGGTGCAAAATACTTGACTTAAAAGATTTTTCGTGTGCCATTTTCCACCTAAGTTGTCCAGCATGACGACGTTCAGATTGATATTCTTAATTAATCGACAACTGTTACATCTAGAAGCACTAAAGTTTGCTAGTGATAAATAAAAATGTGGCCCGACATATTTTAATCCTGATAGCTAAAATACTTTCTTCATGTCTGTGACTGACCGTGAACACTGAAATACCTTGCTGGACCATCTCTTCTAACAAACTAAACACAATTTTCTGTCCTGCACCACTCATGTTTGACAGTTTGCTTTTAATTAAAACGTCAAGCAGCTAAAACAGATTAAATATAGTCAAAATCAATGTTTACCATCAATAACAACAATAAATTATTTTGTAACTCAAATATGAGAAACTAATTACAACAAGTTTCACAAGTGACATGTGGAAAATCTTTGGACATGAATAGTTTTCAAGTGGAGGCAATAGCTGTACATGCCTTGTTATTTTTGGAGGTGTCGGGGCATTCTGAGTCACGATTAAACTAAGGTTTCCCATAAAAGTGATATATGTATTACGCAGTGTGTGATTAAGGACAAAGTAGCCACCTCTGTTTTTGGTGTAAATAATCGCAATAAAACAACGTATTTGGTCACTCACATTGTTCGTCTTATACCTCGATCATTACTGGACAAAAAGAACTTCTGTATACTCACGCTTGAAACGTAACCGAATCTTCTTCTGTCTTTAACAGCACCCATCATGTCTAATCTGCTGAAAGCCTCAGATAAGCTTGTCTGCAATTTTCTCTGTCAGAAATAATTTTTAAAATGTCTTCTATTTGCCGTAGGTCTATGTTTGCAGTTTTACTTTATATAGGAATAAGAAAAGGTCATTATCAATTATACATGCGCCCAAATTGAACATTTTTTCAGTATTGTGATCTTATTCTAGCTAGGTTTTAAATGCTGGTTCATACTGAACTGTGCCAGAAGTTACCAGTAAACTGTACAAACAGAAAGAGGCCAACAGTTCAGTATATATATATATATATATATATATATATATATATATATATATATATATATATATATATATATATATTATATATATATATATATATATTATATATATATATATATATATATATATATATATATATACTATTGTTAGTGTTTATTTATTGTTGTATATATTGTTAGTGTTGTAACCCATTTGCTGTGTTTACTAATATTCATTTTATTTCTTAAGATATGTCCAAGTAAATTTTTAACCCAAAAGGTGGCTTCAGTTTCGTTTATATTGCCTATATCCTGGATACCACGCCTCCCCCTGCCGCCCCATACCTGTAGCATAATCAAATTTTAAACGCAGTTAAACTTCACCAATAATTGTATCAAGCATTCCTTCTTTTACCTCTCGAGTTCCCTTAACTATAAACACATGAGGCTGCAGTGGACTTTTCAGCAACTGACAATCACTGGAGTCTTCCGGACTCATCAATCTAAAACGCCTGCAAAGAAATATAATATACGAAATAACAATAGCGCCACTTTTATGTATTTTGTTGACTGTGCATGTTGTGGACTCATTGCCATCTCTGCAACAGTATGGAAGCAGCCAGCGAAAAAAAAACAATTGCTGGTCTAAAAAAACAATATGGCGGGAAACATAAATACTTAAAACATCAGAACACATAAATGTAAACTAACTAAGGATTTTATGGATGGTTTATAAATTTGTTCATTTACTTTTATCACAATTAGTTGTTCTACCGTCGCATACGCAGAAAATGCATCCTTTTGTTTCGCTTACAGTACCTGATTGACTGCGTAGTTTATGTCATCTCGCCCTTTAGGAGCAATGGTACAGATTTTTTGCAAGTATAGAGATCAAATTAGACTCGTGTATTTTCTTCACAAATCAAGCGAAAGGCGATTCATGTCCTTAAGCTCACCCCCCACCCCCCAAACAATTTTTTCTTTGATTTGAGGATGGCTTTTTAATAATTTGAAACTGACGACTTGGTATAAAGAACTGAAAATGATAAGTAAATCTGCTAATGTATTATTCTCGCATTTTTTGCAGTGCGCACAATGAGGAATACAACGCAAGAAGTTGCGCGCCACTGTTGAATACCTTTAAGCCAAAGAAGCCAGGCAGAACCCCAAACGTAATGCGCACATCCCATTGAATAATTGGGATCTGTGCCAAGGACGCAGAACGACCTGGTGAATTGGTAATATATTTGATTTAAAGCCAACCGTAGTGCGTAGATTACCAAATAACGAAAATCTTGCCTTCATTCGTTTATGAAATATGTAAATTCAAACGGGTTTTTGACAATCACATCAGATACAAATATCAATACATATCAAGTAAATTAAAATAAGTACCTGTTAAGTTTTCTCTCATTCAGCTGGATCGTAACATTGTTTGCGATACATGTGCATACAATACACAGACAGAACGAAAACCAGGTTGAGCAATACAATAAAGTCAACCATTCTTAATCTTAAGGTACACAACTTCTACTTGTGCTGTATTGAAAATTAACACGACAAACTACTCGGATACTCGAACGGCACAATAAACTGCGTACCTTTCAGTTACATTTTCGTTCAAATTTTCCAGAAAACGCAAGCGCCACATTTGTAACCTTTCCCATCCTTCCGTTGTTCGTACCCATAACTCTCCAGGTTGCCTCCAATCCTGACCATAATACGGCATGGTTCTTTGTAATATCCTTGCAAATTTTGTTCGTGAAACCCTTTACTCGTGCTGTCTTTGTTGACAATAAACATCTGATTTGCGCAATAGATGTAAATATTGCTTCGCGGAAACAATATAATTCCCTTTCATTGGTGTAAACATCAACAGCAACCGACTGTGATTGGCCAGAATCAGTGACCGGATGAAAACATTACAACATGGTTCTATTGGTAAACAAACAGCTGTCAAACGCAGAAAAGGATTGGTCATGTCTTATTGCAGAAGGGGAGGGGCGGTCATGTCATATAGCTGTGGCGGGTCGCCTAGAAGACCAACGCCTTCTTTCATGCAAAAATACCAGTCTTCTCCAATTCAGAGGAAGAACGTATTGTCCTAAGTACCACCGACATACAGGAGTATCTGCTGTTGCTGATAAAGGGGGGTAAAATATAAATTTGGAGAAGGGAAAATGACAGGAGAGGTAGATAATATCGGACGGACATTTCACCCTGCTTCTCTTTTTTTCTTATCATTCGGGTTTGGGCGGTCTTGCCCTCACATATTCTAAGCAAATCAGTGAGCTTGTTAATATATTCAGGATGAAATTGATCAAACAAAATTAAAGGCTACCATTGAGTTTTAATAATTACCAATAGGAACAGTGTCTGGTTTTTGCAATTACACTTGAAAAATCTTTCAGCTTAAAAATCTTCCACGTGTGTACAAGCTCTACATTTAATATTTTACAACGTAAACACATTAGATCTATATATAAGTCTAAGTATCAAAGAGTAGAATTCCGTGTAAATATGGAAAGCAATGTCATTTCTTAAACACTTGAAAAATTTGGTGAATTGTAAGTCCACTATGAACAGATTTTTGTACTGATTTAGTACAACGCATGCTAAAATGAGATCTCTTAATTAAGATCGGAACTACCACAATAAGCCTTGACTTAGAGTTAACGATATACAAGAGGCATTTTACAATGACGGCTGATAGTAATGCAACCAGGCACAAATAGTCTTATTTCGATCGTGGCCTTATTTTTGACGAAGCATTATCGACAGGCTTCGCTGTATTTCTCACCGCCCCATCCCAGTAGTAACTGTCCGTTCCAGAGGTGTTTCGCTTTGTTACCTTTTTCTTATCTCGCACATTTGAAACTAAAATATTAACACTGTCGCAGTCAGTCCTATGGCTTTAAGTGATGAAACATAAAGAGAAAATTGAGTTTATTGAACTGAAATAAGATTTCCGTAACAATGCGTAGAAATAGATTTTGCTAGAAAGTTTAAGTTTCATTACAAAATAAGCGAAGCCTTTCCAGCTGCTACGGGATAAAACCAGTGCCTTAAAATGTTCTGGCAGCCGATGCAACCAGAAAATCGCATTTTAAAGCAAGAAACACAGGTTACTAACAAAGATTATCGGCAACAAATAGTCTAATCAGGTGCCACCGTACGACGGCTCTGGTCAAAACAGGATGCTCTTACCCAAACCATACTGATTTTTATTACTGCTGAACGGAATGTACTCCCTTGGAAGCCACCAGTAACAACTAAAAACAAGCGGTACTTCAATTAAAGTTGATAAAGATTGTTGACTTCAACTATAAGTCATTTGTGGTTTATTACACAAGCTCATATGAGGGAAAATTCACTGGAGCAACATAAAATTGGCTTTTGTTTATCTTGATAATTGATGTATATTTTTTATCCAGAGATAGAAGGTCGTAAATAGCAGTTTTTTAAAATATTAACATTCGCGCTGTTATTGTATCTTTCGTAGCTTCAAGTAGTAAGGAGGTTGAGACTCATTAAAAGGCGCATTCTACAGAAATTTAACAATCATCCTTCCCCATCCCGCTCAGATTTTAACGCATATCTTTGGGTGTCTAGAAATCATTAACTACTGACACATTTTTTCATTAAAATATAAGTGTAATCTAGCAAGGCTAGGAACACATTATCACAAAAATTACCGGACAAAATAAAACAGAACCTGCCAGGATCCCTTTTAAAAAGATTTTATGCTAAGATGGACTGTGTTAACGCCCGAGCAAATAAATAAATCCTGGCTGTTTCTTTAATTTGATGTGCTTGCAGGCCAATACACTGACTTTGGTAAAGCAGTTGTATTGTGTTCAGAGCTACATCCAACTTGGATGGTGGGGTATTCGTATTGGGAACCCTCATTTACCAAAAAAAATGCAACAAAACGAAGGAGGTTAGAATTGGGTAACATTCAGAGCCGTGTCAATATATTCGGGTTGGAAGAGGAAGGGGACGGCATATATATGCTGGTGATGTGTGGGTATGTAGTTTTTAAATTTTTAAGGTTTCTGGTATCTTCTGCGTCATCACTTTTTCTAACTGATTTAACGAAGTCCTATTGCTAAACCACACAATTTTTAACGTTCTTTTCTGATAAGAAAAAAGCTACTTAAAAAGATATTAAGTTAAATTTTACTGAAAACGAAGCGAATTTTTTTTAAAAGGAAAATTTTAAGTTTAGTTTCAAGATTTATTGTTTTTATTTATTTTTATTTATTATTTTAGTTCGAAAAAGGTAAAGTACGACATAAATGAAGTTTCTTCGTCACATCGATTTGCATTACTTTTTAAAATTCAGTAAAAAATGGAAAAATAAGACTTCTTTATGCAATGAACATATTACAGAATACATTATTCGGGCTGACGTCATTCTTATGTGATGCTATACAGATAAAATCGGTTAACCGCATATTCAGTTTTCGAAGGGATATTTTGCGTTTATGCGATATATATGTAATTATCCGAAACACTAACTGAAATTACCTCCACGGATGACACTCAATCCGTTCTCATATATGTGTGTGCCCAGCAAGCAAACTACACACTGTTATTTCCCTGAAAACATAAATATCACCATCTTCTTCAAAGTGTATTTTCAATGCAGTAAGTAAAACAGTATTGTGATAAATGTTGATCCTTAACTATTTAAATTTTATTTTGAACTCTACCAAAACGATATGTGAGGCTGCTGTATGAGTTAAACTTCTAGCGCTTTACATTAAATAATGTTCAGCTTGGAGATTAATAGTCCTGCTACTTTACGAGGTAAAAAATTATCGTTTTGTCTAAAAAATAGTCTGTTCAACAACACCAAAATGTAGAGATAAATCTCACGAACCAAAGGAAGGATGGGAAGGGGTGAATAGGAACCAAATTTGGCATACAGCTGGGAGACAATAAATAAAAAGAGGTCGCAGGGTATGAGTCAACGTGTTCTTGAAAGACAACACCAAGTCATTCCTAAAATTACGAATTAAGCGGCATGTTAGCCATTTGGCCAACTTAAAAGCTATCCTATTATCCGAGTCATGCTTCAAGCATTTGCAGTTATCCGGTTTGAACATACTCAATTTGAACTTTTTCCGATATTCAACCTCTGGAAAAATCTTAAGTAAAAGATTTTAACGTAATGGCATCATAAACCTATCTTGAGTTCACTGCAGGCGTGAAAATTTAATAAGCTATCCAATTAACTAAAGAATATTCATACAAAATTTGCAATCGATACAACTTTCCGTTATCCAGATATCTTGCACGCAAGATCTTGTTCAAATTGTCTACATATTTACGTGATGACGCCATACACCGTTTTCATTTGCTCTCTTCGTAGCAAAATTTGAGTGAAAGGGCTTATTTAAGGTATGGAAATATTTTAGGTAATGACGTCATAAGCCTTCGTTTATGATGCCTCCAAAGTTGATAGAACCGTCCAACTTAACCAAGTCAACATTTAGTCCATAACAAACATAGAACGTACAAATATTATGTCTTCCTCTGTCGGGGAGACATAATAACCACGCTTTCAGGGCTTTTTTTTGGCCCGAACGGAATCCTTACCCTAGCCACTCATCTACATGTTCCACAATAGTATCCAGTGTACAATAAAACAGGAGCACAAAAGCACAAGCTTTAGTGGCGGATGGCCGGATGCAGACAGGTGGAAAAATGCGTGAACGCGCAAAATCTATGGATGGTCGTTTTGGACAGCGACATTTGGGCCACAGAAATTTCAGCCAGAAGTGGAAAGAATGAAATTTGGGCCAGTTCATTTTTTATTTAATTTTTGATAATTTGTGTTTATAATATTTACGGTCTTTGCTACTTAGTGTTATATTATTTTAAGTTCAGTGGGTTCACTCTGCCCTGTTGCATATTTCTCGGAAATCGGAGAAAAGTATGCTGGTATTAGCTGATAATTGCAATTAGAACAATGAACTATTTTTTTAGGTCATTGGTGTTGTCTAGAACCAAGGATAAAAGGGAATGGGATTCTCAGTTATGTGTGACAGTTCCTGGCATATAATAACTCTGAACGAATTTCTGTAGAAGCTGCACGATAAAGAGGGGATACAAGTAGCGATACAAAAATACTAAATTTTCAAAACTCACTATCTTGTTTATTAACTAGAGCAATGTTGTATAAAAGAAGATTTAAGAGCATATAGACCAACTGTCACACTTTTCACTTCTGGTCTAGATGTCTTTGACCCAAGTCTCTCTCTCCTTCTGCATATCTCTCTGGTCCAAATGCCGCCGGCTCAAGTGTCATGGACTGGGGCGGATCACGAACAAGAATGGCCAGAGACATTGTGACTAGCCGAGATCTAGTAAATCAAGTATCGATAGGATTTTATTGTTGCCAACAACTGGTGGTCATATTTTAAAAACCGGATCTCAGAAAAGCAAATTTCAAAGAGCTCTAACTTTGGGCGTAGTCTAAAAAATGAAAGAACTCTCAATAAAATTACTCGCAGAAGAACTATTTTGAAAAACTTGATCCCAAAAACATTCAAACGGCGATATGACGCCAATTTGTGGAGATCCGCAAAACGTTAAAGAAAACATCGCGTGAAGAGCGATGTTCTAAAAATTCGAAGACAAGGATTTAAAATACCGCCAAGTAGCCAAATTTTGGAGACTAGCCAAAAAGTGTTTCTTCGAAAGAGAAATATCCAGGGAGGATTCTTGCAAAATTTTAAAGGAATCCGGCTAAAATTGTGGGAACAGAAATATCTTGAAAATTGGCCACTAAATATTTTTAAATGCCCTCTCCTCAATTTAGCTAATTTCTGGCGGAGAGCAAAAAAATAACTTTTCAAGAGACGACCGCCCAGTGAAAATTTTTGCAGTGTAAAGACAATCTGATAAAAATTGTAGAAGGTAAAATCTTTGGAAATTTGGCTTCCAAAAAATTAAAATGCACCCAATTTGACCAATTTTTCGTGCATTGCCAAAAAAATTTCAAGAGACATACCTTTATTATTACTATTTTTATTATAACAGTTTTTTTATATAGCGCCTATTAACATTCCTAAGCGCAAATAACAAATGTGATAATATGTATTGAACGTTTTTTGCATTTCTAACGATTGTTGGCAAACGATTCCATTCGGTAGGGCCTTCTACTGAAAACGATCTTTTGCCATAGTTCATATTCGACTATTTCACAACTAATGACAGGGAATTTGTAGAGCGTAATGATCGTTCTGGTTTGTATACTTCTACCATATTGCACAGGTAGGACGGGGCAAGTTCGTTCAAAGATTTGTATGTTAGAACACATATTTTAAAAACCATACGTTGCTAAACGGGCAGCCAGTGCAAAAATTTGCACGCAGCGCTTATACTAGCATCCCTTGGAATCTGAGTTATTACACGAGCAGCGCTGTTCATTACGGACTCAAGTGGGCTTATGAGTCTCTTGGGTAACCCATAGTACAGTGCATTAGAGTAGTCCAGACTACTTATGATTAAGGCATGAACTAGCACTTTTGTCACGTATCGGTCAGAAAAGGTCGCACATTTTTTATCCAGTTTAGTTAGTAAAAACACTTTTTTCGTACATCATTAATCTGCTGCTCTAGCGATAGCGTAGAATCCATAATGAAACCTAAGTTTCGCGCTGATTCAGAACGCAAAACTATATCCGTGTCCAGATCGAGTGTATCTAATTCCATCAGACCTTGACAATGTCTACTCACTAACACCAGGAATTCAGTTTTGTCCTTGTTCAACTTTAATTTGTTCTTGCACAGGGAGTCAGCGAAAGCTAGTATTCTTTGTTTTAGTTGTTTCTTGGCTGCACTTTGTTCGACGATTGATCGTGGACACACAGCTTTCCAGAGCTGTGTGTCATCGGCGTATCCATGGAAGGCTAATAAGAGAAACCGCAGCAGAGATCCAACAAATTGAGTATATTGCGTGTACAATCGCGGGCCTAAAATTGAACCTTGAGGCACAGAACACAGCAGTTCAAATACATCTGAAAAGGCTTCATTTATCACAACACGAAAGGAACGACCTCTCTGGTAAGACAAAAACCATCGTAGGGCACTACCCTCGATACCAAAACTGCATTTAAGACGTTTCAGAAGAATATCGTGATCAACTGTATCAAAGGCAGCACTCAAATCGAGCAGGGAAACTAAAACGGCTTTGAGGTTGTCGAGATGAGTAAGGGCTTCATCAAAAATCTTAAGCGGCGCCGCTGTCTCTGTACTAGAGAATGGACGGTATGCCGACTAGAATTCCTCAGCTAGCGTATTGATTTGGATATGGTTCGCTAGTTGTCGATTTACCGCTTCCTCTATGACTTTTGACAAAAACAAAAGGTTTGATACCGGCCGGTAATTGTTGTGCTCTCGGGCTAGATTCGGTTTTTTCAACAGGGGGCGCATCAACACATTCTTTAGTTCATCTGGCATGTGTCCTTCGGTTATTGACAAATTTACTAAGGTACAAATGCTCAAAATTAGAAAGAAATCCGATCAAAAAGGAGAAGCATTCTGAAAATTGGCTACTAAATCTTGCTAAACGCCCCCTCCCAAATTTAGCCAATTTTTGGTGGATCACCAGAAAAGAAACTTTTCAAAAGAGAACCCCTGGTGAACATTTATACAAAATTTGAAGGCAATCCTATCCAAATTAATGGAAAAAGATTTTTAAAATTGGCTACCGCATAATGCCTCCAATTTAGCTAATTTCTGATGGATCGCCAAAAAAGTAACTTGTCAGGAGAGGATAGACTAGTAAATATTAATGCAAAATTTTGCCATATTTTCGGTGGATCGCCAAAAACTTTTAAGAGAGACCTATCCAGTAAACACTCGTACAAAATTTTAAAGGAATTCGATCTGAATTGTGGGAGTAGAAGCATTTTGAAAACTGGCCTACCAAAAATTATAAATGCCACCATTTGGCCAATTTTTGGCGGATGATCAAGAAAAGTAATTTCTCAAGAGAGAACAATCTGTGGAACAAGCGCTCAAAATTGGAAAGAAAGCATATCAAACTTGTTGGAGCAGAAGCATTTTGATAATTGGCTACTAAATATTTTTAAATGCCCCCCCCCCCCCCTCATTTAGCAAATGTTTGGCGGATCGCCAAAATTGTAAATTTTTAAAACAGGAAATTTATGGGAAATTTGAATGCAATATGAACAAAATTGTGGAAAGAGAAGAGCTTTGAAAATTCGCTACCGAAAAAGCCCGCCCTCTTCATTTGACCAATTTTTTGTGCATCGCCAAAAAAGTAATTTTCAAGAGAGGACAGGCTAGTGAATAGTTGTGCAAAATTTAAAGGCAATCCGATCGAAGTTGTTGAAGAAAAAAACCTTTGGAAAATTGGCAATGAAAAATTTTAAAATACCCCCCCACCCCCTCCCCATAAGCCAATTTTTGGCGGATCAGATCGAGAAAAAGGAAAAAGAGTAAATTTTCAAGAGATAACAATCTAGAGAACAATAATTCAAAGTTGGAAAGAAATCCGATCAAAGTAGTAGCATTTTGAAAATAGGCTATTTAATGTTTTTAATGTCCCTCATTTAGCCAATGTTTGGCAGATCGCCAAAAAAGTAACCTTTCAAAAGCGGGCCGCCTAGTAAGCATTTATGCATAATTTAAAATCAATCTGATAAAAATTGTGGAAAAAAACCTTTGGGGAATTGCATACCAAACAATTTTTACAATGTTTCCAATTTTCGGTGGATCGCCAAAAACTTTCAAAGTAGTTCTTCAAAAGGAGAGGGTTTCTAGTAAACATTTATGCAAAGTTTGAAGACAATGCAATCCAAATTGTGGGAGAAGAAACATTTTGAAAATTAGCTGCCAAAAAGTTATATAAATGCCCCCCATTTGGCCAATTTTTGGCGGATTGCCAAAAAAGTAAAGAGAGGCCTATCTAGGGACCATTCGTAGAAAATCTGAAAGGAATCCGATCAAAACTGTGGGAGAGAAAGCATTTTAAATAAAAGTTACATGCATACAGACGACCGATACCCCATCTATTGACAAAGTCGGCTTGTCTAAAGTCTTTCCTCCAAATTTAGTATATTTCTAATTATTTCCTCAGCCAAGAAAACATTGCAACACTCTATTCTAATGTTTTAATCACTAATCTCTTTCGTTCATTCAACCACTACAGCAGTTTTGCTTTTGCTCATTTCTTCCCAGTATGATCATTTACCGTAATCAGATTGAAACCAAGAACTGCGGTAGAATCTGAGCACAAAGTTGTACACGTAAAAGACTAAAGAACTGTCTATCAGTACCCTTGATACGCTACCTGTTGAACTTTAATGTTTCAAAGCAGTAACGTTTCCAAAAATCTGAGACGCAAAACTGACACTCAATATTTGTGTTCTTGTTATGTCATCATCTACCAGGCTTTGGTAGAATCAGCAATACTCACGCCAACGTTTTTACTGGAACAGGTCGAAGTCCATTGTATGGTGCATCTTGTCTATTAAATACTGTGCGTAGAATCCTTACTTTTGGCTATGCCAAATCAATCAAGTGAAAAAAAAAATAAAAAACTTCATACACCCTATTAAAATCACAATATTCTGAAGCATGAAGAATTCATTGTTCAATTTTTTGTGCATTGTGTTTATTGTATCTTCCATTGCAGAACAGCCAAAGGTGCTGACCATGCAGAGAGACAACACTTCATCAAGCTGATAACAAGTGAATATACTACTCAAAACTAGTCAACGGATTACAACGTATGCAATGAATAAAACAGTCTGTAAGAATCGTACAACTAAGTCTTTCAACAGACAAAATACAAGAAATGAAGTGAAAAGTAAAACTGAACAATCCACTCTAATATCACATTAGGAACTAATGGCAGCAAAAAACTTTAGTAAAAGCACATATCTTTGCATATATTATTTGCACTGGTTTTATGTGCACCACTTCTAAAATACATTCTAGTATTTAGTCACAAAATTATACAGTTAACAATTTCCTACAAGTGAGCATTAGATTGCAAATCAATTAACTAAGTTTCATGTCAACCGGGCAATATAACCACCATACAGCAATATAACCACTTTACAGCAATACAAGCATCATGAAGGATATAACCACTATAAAGCACATACCACACTAATATAAGAACACAAGCCAAATCCTGTTTCCGAGACTGTAAGTTATTCTGATTATTTAAACATTTGTGAGATTACTTAGAGCAAATTTTATAACCGTTTTTGTCTTTAAAACTTAACCACCTTACAATACTGTTTCTCGTTTTGATCAGAAGCATCACAGATTAAATACTCTCAGATATTTAATGATATAAAATGCCAATAAATTGAAGTCGGCTACGTCGAAATTTCAGTTAAACTGAACTTGGAACCCACTTTTTGGCGCCCAATCTTTGTATAAACGTTTAATCTCGTGAATAGTAAGCAACTCTGAATAATTCGTTTGATTTAAGCCCCCCCCCCCCCATTCACTTAAGTGAATGAGCCTGTGTTTTACAATGTATTACCTTGACAGAAATACCATGAACTAGTTTTGCTACTCGCAGAACACTTACGTGTGTGCGTAGTCACTGCCGTGCTATTATAGGCCTAAAAACTGCACTTCACTCCACAAGCAACCTCCAGAAAATTGCTCCAATTAAAACCTTTCCACATTGAAATGATGCTTAGTTTTAAACATACAATGGGTACAAAGTAACCCAAACAATGCACTGATCACGATGCAACTGGACAGCCGGGCCCACGTTTATCACAACACAACACATGCATAGGCAGTATTTCTCAGTCCTGTAAATGTCGTCATGAATTTGATCCCCTGCAATTGATTGAGAAGAAAATCGGTTTCTGTACCTACTGTTTTACACGGAATGAAAGATCTCAAATAATATAGGCTTCGGGGCACATCATCACCACATCACTATTGTATAGTCACAACCGTAGATTCGCTTAGGTTTTTTATTTTTATTTTCGCGTAACAGTTCACAAGCATAAAGTAAGGCTTTAACTGAGACTTTATTTAAATGAGACACAATTCGAAACAAAGAACAGGCATTGGAAGTGAAATCAGGCAAGCAATGTACTTCGGTGGGTCGGTACTCAATAAACTGTTCAGCTGTTACATATCATAAAGCAGACGACAGGTGAATGACCCGATACTACCACAACTAGATAAGCTATAAACGACTCTTACTACAGTTCTACGTTTACAGTTAACATAACGCCGACGATTCAGACAGTTGGTTCTTCAGGGCACTGGACAGAGGATGACGTAAACAAAACGATGATCACGTGGGATAAAATCCCCTAAGGCAGGGTTGAAGATCTTTTTTCTTTCTTTTGGTGAATCACTTTTAAGTTTGATGGAGATCATATAAGACTTCGAGTAGACACGCGACGCTCCAGGCTTGTGCCGGACAACTGTCCTTGCAGAACTGAAATCCAGCAACAACATCACTTCCGTGACACTTTTAGTACTTGGCTTTTAATGTGTAGAAAAAATTTTCTGCCATTCTTATAGTAATTCAAAGTTCTTTGATTTTTTTATCACAAAAAGTGTTATGAGAAAACGTGCACTGTCTAATCAACTGGTGCAATGGGTTAAAATATCGATATTGGTTTATTTGTGGATATTACAAAACTCCTTTTAAACAATTAAACAATCTAATTTCAGTTCATACCAAACATTATTTCATTATGTTTACAACAAGTTCCAGTATCAATCGTATATTTCCCCTTCCGCCATTCCGTTCAGTCATCAATTCTTCTTGTTCCCTTTTTTTTTATTTGTTCCCTTATTTATTACTGCAATTGTGAAAAAATGGGTAAGAACGTCACTTACAGCGCCATCTGTATTCGTCAATTCTGGCAAGGATTTCCAGTCGGATTTGTGAATGTGCACGTTATGCCTCGCCAGGATTGTCGTTATGGAGTGCACTGTGGCCAAAAGAATTCCGGGCTCCGACTTTTCCAACAGTTTTGCAAAGTAAAGCTTGGCACGCAGAAAATACCCAACTGGCCAGACCCATTCCTAAAACACGTCACAAAATGCCCTTTAATTCTAACATTACAAATAATCAATCTAATACCATGCCGTATCACTTTTCAATATTTTAGTTTGAACTTACTTTCTTTCTTTTTTTTCGCAAATAAAACGAAATGCAAAACGGAAGCTTTTAAGGAACAGGGTAATTTCTTACAAAACAGATGTCACAACAACAACAAAAAATTGGTTTCCGCATGACAACCATCATCATGGTGCTGATGAAGATTATAACAAATAACATTGGGAATGATGGGGATTATCACTTGCTGTGGCTTTGTATCCCGGGGTGGGACACTCACGCACAAAATGACCACCACGCCCATGACTTTTTCAACGATCCCTAAGTTTGAATAATACCAACCAAACGCGGAGTGCAGTCCCGAAAGAACTTCCCTTTTCGTGGGAAACGCGGAATAGTAAATGAAATTACCTCACATTCCTTTTTTTAACGAAACTGGCACTCCTTGCAGACCGCGTCTGGCCTCAAAAGTACACCCTCACCATCTCCTCCCCCTTCTCCGCGTTTTTTTTTTTTTTTTTTTTTTTGGTTTGTTTTTTTTTTGGGACACCTACGGCGAGACATATGATAGCCAATCCCCTCCTCCCCGTGAGTACAAAATACTGTGTCGTGTAAGTTTGTGGTAGCTGCGATACTTACTGGTCCCTGGTGGTAGTTCCAACCTTTTGCTACTTTGATATCGTGCGAATCGTTGCTGTTGTCATAGTTACCATTGTATTTCCAGTCACTGCAAAACGCAAATACCGAGTCATGACTAATCGACCCACTAAAATGCTCATTTTTTTTCAAAGATATTCACAAACACAGTTGAATTTCACAGTTAATCATTCGAACAGTGTTCACTTATCACAAGTTTTTTGACTTGATGCAGATGTTCACTAACGGAGGTTTTACTGTAGTTTTAGGAGTAAACAAGTGTTGTGCACCTCGAATCAAGGGTTTTCATTCCCAGCGGCCCGACAAGCAGGTTCTGCGCCGTATTAATGGCGGACCAGGCGTTCAGGGGCGTGAATAATTCAGGCGCCTGTAATGAAGATAAAGTCAACAATAAAGTAACTAGCCATATATAGAGTTCAAATTTCTCCACATTTCCGCAATAAATACATCGGAAACATATAAAGGGCCATTCCCAGGTACGTCCGCACAGAATTGGGAGGGCCGGGGCGGGGGGGGGGGGGGAAGAGAAGGCTAATGTACGCCAAAACTATATCAATAGGTGATATCACAAATTTGGAGGGGCAGTGGGGGGGGGGGGGCTAAAGCATATGGCAGCTTTACCTCCGTACTGTATGAATGGCCTCTAAATAAACTAGAACGGTCAGTGCACAGAAAACATCAATGTACAGGGATATATCGTATAGTTTCAATTGAGACCTATTAATTCTTGTTTATGTACCCAAAACATGTTTCCCCGACCAAACCCATGGTTTTGCAATAACCGTTTCCCATTTTTCTACTTACAGAAATAAAGGAATAATTTTTCCTTTTCTCCAAATATGATCAAAATTCATACTGAAAACATTCAAAGAAAACACAAAATCATTCACAGGTATTATTTAATCTAACCTACTTCATGAGTTCTGCACAACTCCTTGAATAAAACTGCACATCACACTATTCAACTGATGAGTTGTTTACGTGAGGAAAAGGGTGCACTGCACTTTTACGGAAATTTTGAGAATGTTATTTTCTCTAATAAAACATTACACATTTTCCTGGAACAGCTGAATCATATTTCGTAGTATAGACCTGCCGTTTACGGGGTTTTCCACAACACAACAGTCGCAGCAGGTTACATAGTGCAATACCACTGGAACTGACCCCAGTCGAGGAATGCAGTACGAAATAACATTCAGTGAGTAGTGCTCAATGAATGGCAGAAAACACGGGCAAAAGACAATGAAAGAGTCCTGCAGTACTGACCGAAAGCTTGAAGGGCGCTGTCACTGTTTTGAATGCCTCAAGAATGAAAGCATGACCGATCATATGTTTGGAAACGCTGAAATACCCAGTGTAGTAATAACAGCATAATTTTACTCACGATACGCCGTTACATAAAAGACTACAGAGGGGAGGGGTGAGCGAAAGACAAATATATCACGAAAGATTTTTATATAATCACGTCACACGCCTTCTTTGATTTCACCATATGCGTCAAAAGTTAACAGAGCCGTCCGATTGACACAAAGTTTGAAATACATAGGACTTTCCGTTTTCAAGACATTTTGCACATAAATTCTTGTTAAAAATGCATATATATTAATGTAATGACGTCATATGCCATACTCGTTCGTTCTACTCGCGACAGAATCTTGCGGACATACCACGCAACAATCGCACCAAGTTCACAGACTGAGAAATAGGCACATAAGATTGTAATGTAATGACGTCATACGTCTTTCTTAGTTTCGCAACATGCCTCAAAACGTCCAATAGACCCAAGGAATAACCATATAAAGTTTGAAATCGACATGGTTTTCCGTTTTCAAGATATTTTGCACACAGCATTTTATTCAAACTGTGTACATATTTTATGTAATGATTCGTTCTGCTCGCGAGAAAATTTGACAGAATCTTTCGGACCTACCAATAAACTATCTCACCAAGTTTGAACTTTCTCCGATGTTCAGCGCATGAGAAATTTTGTACACAAGATTTTTACATAATGACGTCATACATCTTCCCTAATAACGCAACAAGTGTCAAAAGTTGACAGAACCGCCCGAACATGTGAACGCGTCAATGCCCAGCAATATTTTGGCAGTTGTTTCATGGCGCGATAAAAAAGAAGTTCTCACTTACAACAGTATATTTTACAACAGACGGAAGATCAGCAGTGTGATTGCACGTCTTTCTGCTCTGTTTACAGGAGCGCCTGCACTTGCTGCTTATGAACAACTGATAAAAATAATGACAACCAAGTGCGCATGCGCAGATACCTTGGTTGCTGTACTTACGACAACCATGGCAACGGGGAAATTTGGCCTCAGCTGGTAGTCAGTCCACGGCTCAGAAGCGCCCACACTGTCTTTGTAGATGCAGCGCTGATTTATGAGCTTCGGGTTTGGGTCATGAGATTCCGAGAATTTCTCGCCGATCCAAAAATGATGCTCAAAATTATCTTGTATGAGCCGATTCCACTGCTCAAAAGTCATCTTTGCAGACTGACCTAAAAACAAAAACTCGTTTGCCAGTGTGACAAAAATCTTTGTCTAATGAAATTTCTGAACAGGTATAAGAAACAATGATATCCAAAGACATTGAATCAAGCCTTACCCTAAATAACTGACAGTAAACAACGACTTGTTGATCAGCTATGTTTATTCTTCGAATACCACCTTATAGATCATCGTGAGTAAAACATCTACAGTGGAAATTCATTTTGACCTTCACTTGTAGTGGTGACGCCATCGTAAGGGTAGTGCCCCTTCCTGTACATCTCGGCTAGCCACCTGACTGCTGACTTACACAATGCCACTATCTCCACGGCACTGCCATCTCTGCACATACGAAAGGAACGTTCAGAAGCCTTAGCGTTTCAAACAAGTCTTCGCGAAAGCCCAACATTTACAAAACGAACTTTCTCTCCAACACAGGTGTATATTCCTCACGCAACATGACCAGTTTCTGATTATAACCTGAAACTTGAAGGCAGCCGTCAGATAAAATGACCACCCCATGGTGACAGTCCTCACCAAGCCTTACACAGCAACATGACTATGCCTTTTCCACAAAACCCTATCACAAACACAGCATGAAAATGTAGTGAAAACAATCCCCCCCCCTCCAAAAAAAACAAAAAAACAAAAAAAAAAAATAATGATAAAAAAAAAAAATAAAAAAAAAAAATAATAATAATAAATAAATAAATAAATAAAAACAACTAAAATAAAATAATAATAAAATTAAAATAAATAAATAAATAAATAAAATGAAAGTCACACAACATGACAACATCCCTAAGATAACATGGCCCTGTCCACAACCCAGCATGAACAATTCTACCACCACACAGAATGTTTCCATTAACACCACTACGATAAATGCAGCACCTGGACTTATGTACAGCAAGCGCTCGTTAATTCGCGTCACTAAATAATTCGAATTATCCGACATTACGATAAATTCGTTCAAAAAATTTACTAAAGAGTACGATATGGGACCCGATAGTTGGTTATGAAGAAAGCACTAAACCGGAAACACAGAAAGCCAATGTATCTCTTTGTGGATTTTAACGAAGGCCGCTACACAGACCTGGGTGTGGCGGGCTTGCCCTTATTTCCGGCTTTCTCGGAACTGCCCATTTTATCCATCCACGTGCCGCAGTTAAACCTATTTCCTCCATAAACAAATCCCGTTTTTCTGTCCACACCAGCTTCGACGTTAAATCCTGCAAAATAAGAAGTCCCTTTTTTTAAACAATAACAATTGTTGCATCGACAGATAAGTGACTAGTCCGCTGTCAGATACCGCCGGTTGCTTTCACAAACAGAAAGAAAAGGTGACCTTATCTTTAATTCGACCAGAAAATATACTTCAATTTCAAGGAGATTTTTGCTGTTCTGAAGGCCGCACAAGCTATGGGCCAGCAGACTTCTTACGACAACTGGTATTTATTAACTATTTCTCAAATACAATATTGAATGTTGACATGTCACATTGCCTTCAGTGTCTAAAAGCGTTAAGAATATGCTATAAGACGCCCAAATTATTGGTGAAAGTTGACTGCTTTCATTTTAAGCAAACTTGCGCGGGATATTTTTTTTTGTGGTGGAAAGATGTATGGAGATATTCCAGATATCGCTCAACTCTGCAAGCAAGCTACCTTCATGAGACATTTCTTTGTCTATGGAATGACCAGCATTCCTCTCTCTGTAACTAATGCCGTCAAAATGGCGCTGCATTGCTTCCTGTATGACGTCATGAAGGGGCTGAACCTAAAATAGCATTGTGTTACATCGATCGTGTCATTCAAAAATAGTAAGAAAGCTCAATCGGTTATCACTACAACAATATGGCTTGCATTGCGGTTTTGAGACACATACAGGACAAGAAAACCGGAATGTGTTCAGGAATTCAAGATGCAATCGTTACGTCCGCTGCGAAAATCGATGCGTCCTGCACGCGGAACGCAAATAAAGGTAAATTCCTGATCTATGTCAAACCGAGTTTTGATACGTAAATATTTACGAAAAACAGCTACAGAATACGAGCAGGGTACTCACATGGCTGCCAGGAGGTTCAGGTGGCGAGTCATCGGTAGGGTACATCCTTGAAACTACATCTCTCAGCAGAGTCTCTCCACTAGGCGCCATGGTGCAGTACTGCTGTATACACTGCAGCCACCACCAGATGGCGTCTCGGCAGTTGTAGCGTGCATGCGTGCCGCCACCGAGCAGGTTAGGAATGAGGCCGTGACGTAATGTGCCCCCGTACGCTAGTATTATGAGCCGAGCATCATCGTATCTGCCTAGAATATACAAAACAGCCTGTGAGTTTAAAAACCACCCAAATAACAGTGTTCCCACTCCGGAAAATGATAAAAACGTACAAAATTGTTCGAAAAAACGTACACAGAAAGACCGAAAAACGTACTGAAAAAACGTACGCCTATTTAAACTGAAATGAATAGGATAATTACTCATCTGGTTGAAATGGCGCAATACTCACCCGTGCCTCTACATACTTCCCTTCAAATACCGATGTATCGCGCATTATCTTTACAGCGTTGCAGACGTTTGCCACTCCAGCCAAGATTTTTCGATGAGACAAGCGTGTAATTCACGTCTAAAACATTTATTCAAAATTGAAATTAAATCAATCGTTCAGTTTAATGTAAACATGCAAAGCAATAAAATCATTCAATATTATAATACTTTTCATTAAATGCGTCAAAAATGCGTCAAACAGCATTACAAAATCTTAAAAGTTACTGACTTGAGTAATAATACCATTATATGTTCACAACCTTTACACGAATTTGAGTTAACGTTTGAAATACATGTTCAGCAATGCCATACTTAATGGTATTCGTATTTAGAATTCGGTCAAGCAGTCCGATGTCTCATAACCAAATGTAAAAGTAAACATATGCTTGTTTTGGGCAATAATATGGACTATATATTAATGATATATCAACCTCAAAGTAATACTTTTATTCTAATAAACATTTATATTTTTATACGATTGAAATTATATTGAATTGTCACATTCAAAGTATTTTTTATAAGTTCTTTAAATGTTAAAAAACCATTTTTAACCCGAGAGATTTGACACTTTAACTGACTACACCCAAGAATTCATTAACTTTATAAAACACACTACAAGCTATACAAGCGATACTCTCTATAGAAACTAAACTAATAAAAAATGCTGTTTAACACACATGAAAAAAAAACGGCGAAACAAAATCATGTTATTAATACTTCAACAAAAGAACTTTTGTAAAAAAAAATAATGCTATGTTGATCTTATGTTTCTGGACGTATGCTATGTCTCATTTGGTAGATCATTCAACACGAAGTTTTAATAAGCCTGACTATGAAAATACAAAAAAAAAACACCAATATATAACTGGTACATTATGCTGCACGCGGCAACCTACGATTTCGGCAAAAATTTTTGTACAGATTAACATTACTATAACTAAATATGATTATTTTCAAAAAAAATTATTTATCTCCGGTTGGAGCTCGAATGTCCCTTTATGTCATTGACGCAATAATAATCAGAAGTCATTCCAGCTTTTGGCAACATATGCTAATCCCGAATTATTAAAGCACATAAGTACAAAATCATTTATCAGACAATAATTATAAGTCAATATATAAGTCATTTATAAGTCAATAAACTATTTACAATATTCATAGTTATTTCAATTTCCAATCAAATTACCAGAAATTCAACAATTCTTACTATTTTTTTCTCGTCAAAATTTCTCGTAAACTATTTCCTACTTGAGACTTTAAAACAATAAATTGCAATGCAAATCAAAATTGGGGCTTTTGTTTACAAAGTAAGCAAAGAATACATTACCTGGTTTGACCAAAGTCCGTGTTGCCAGTTTTTATTCTGTGGTTTACCTAATGCATTAAATGACTTGCCATGGAATTGGTACTGGTGCTACGTAAATTTTAGACGAATAGATACGATGATAAACCATCGGGAAAATACTTGTACATGAATCAAAATTTTCTGAATTTCTGGTACGACGACTTCAAATTGTGACAGCAAAATAGTTGGTGATTCAATCCAGCATTTTCAATACAAATGACAAAATTGTCTCCTATTTTATTCGATGTATGACATCCTGCAGAACTTATTCTACTATTTTTAACACGATAAATTTAAATACGCAATTGCTGAACATGTATTTCTTAAAGACACATGACAAATAAATAGAAGCGTTCCATCTAAATACACCCATTATTTTGTTTCTGTTTATTTTGTTTTCTGAAACGTTTAACATAAAACAACTTACGAGCAGTGGATAACGCTGACAGGCATGTTCTTGACTGGGTGGAAAATGTCTGCAACGTGGTGAAAATATTGCAAAATTAAAGAAAAAATCGTGTCTTGAACGATACAAAGTATGTTTAAAGTGCCATAGTTTATTTTACTCTTACATCTCAAACGCACTTACAAATAGACACAGGCGAAGAATAGATGTAAATTGAAAAATGGATTTAGAAATGCTATTAGATTCCTCCTATGAAAATTTAATTTTCAAGAAGTCTCTGAATAAAAGAGAAAAGTTTGAAAAAAAAACTCACTTGGTGATGTTACATGGTACTCAAAAACATTTCTGCTGACGACGAGGTCTGTCGAGATAGACTTGTATATGGTGGGACAAAATGCTCTTAATAACGTAATTTTTCGCAATATTCGAAAATGATTTAATAAGCGAACAATTCAGGTTTGAGAAAAAAAAAAACAGAATAATCCAAATTACTCATTGGTAGCTTAAAATGAGCGGTACGAGTAGATGTTGTGCTAAATAATTGTAATTTTTAATAAAAACATTAAAATAATATTTAAACAGGATGAACACTATATTTTACAGCTGAACAAAAGAGAGACAACATAAATTAAATCTCCTCGCAGTTATCTAGTTTGCATAGCCTACCTTTTATAATAAGATTACTGGACCAGTGCGTTACTTTTACGATATTTGTACATTACAATGAACTGATGAAAAATACACGCTTTAAGAACGTGAAGTTAATGTGACTACTTTAGTCATAAAAACGTAACCAAGCATATAAGCCAGATGATACAGCAACGGAAATTCACTATATAAAGCACATGTGTTTATGGAGGACAATAAAAAAACTACAAAATATATCAATGAAATCAGACAACTGTATGCAAAGGGGGCAGTTCAAATAAAAGTTCAAACATTAATTACAAAAGAAATAACGAGAAGTGTTGAGACAAGCTCGTATTGTCAAGGAAGCTGTGGCTAAAAACGTACAAAAACGTACAAATAGTCCAAATACGTACGAAAAACGTACAAAATCAAAAAATTACAAAAAAACGTACAAAACGTTTTTTAACGTACGGAGTGGGAACACTGAAATAACATAAAATAACTAGAGCAGTGTGCATAGCCCACATACACCTCACAGGACCCCCATCAGTTAAACACAGCCATCAATAGTCAATCAAAAGCTGAAATTTTCCAAGTCCAGCTGGTGCATCTTCCTTGGACGAACCTGGAACATTTACAATACCGACCTGTGTTTGTTCCCATAGAAGCTACATACCAAGTTTCATTAAAATCCTTGCAGCAGTTTCTAAGTTAACGTGTGAACAAGCTCACACAATAGTCGATCAAGAGCTGAAATTTTCCAAGTCCAGCTGGTCCATTTTCCTTGGACGAACCTTGCCCATTTACAATACCGATCTGTGTTTGTCCCCATAGAAGCTACATACCAAGTTTCATTAAAATCCTTGCAGTAGTTTTTAAGTTATCGTGTTAACAAGCTCTTGATTACAGACCAACCGACAGACCGACACACGGTCGAGTGTATATATTCCCTATGGGGAATAAATCAATTTCGATGTGTTCTTTTTAATTTTCTTACTATCATCGAAAATGTGGATTTCACCTTCTTACCTAAAAAGCTTTTTATCTGGCATTTTCCAAACTATTCAATCTGTTCGGGGAGGGTTGGCAAAAACAATGTTATTCAGGACCGAAAAAACTGCCCAGACTGGAAATCACCCCACCTGTCTGTACAGAAAAAGAAAAAAAACAATCCATTTAAACGAATGCAAAGAAAAGCAACTCATCTGAGTGAATATTAAAACAACCCACCTGTTAGCAGCAGCAATCCTCTCAACGCTATAAACGTATCACGGCCCCAGTTTCTGAAAATGCCGCTGGCGAAGTGAGGAAATCCTGCGAGCAAACAAAGACGCCATTGTTACCGTCCAGAACTTTCTTTTACTCGTGATGTATTGGTTTAAGAACTGAACACTTTTGTTAAAGTATACTTCTTACCCTTACTAAGTTGCATTTAGACCAGAAGACAACAGGGAGTAAATACAACGGATGTTTTACTAACCGTTCAGAAAGACTTCCTAATTTCGTTTCAACTCGAACCCAACCCCTCCCAATGGCTTACCTGCAGCAAGTGACACACAGCACTCTTCCTTTTGATTGGTTCTCAAATTGACGGTCCACGGCGGCAGCGGTGGGGCTAGATTTGGGGACAGCGGGGCTAACTGTGAAGACTGTACAAAACTGCAGAACTGCAGAGCACCCAAGCTGAGACTTCGTATAAATGTACTACCCTGGCTGATGAAACTGGACAAGGTCGTAAGAGAAAATGTTTCAAGTTACACTTGAGAACAGTATGACATTCCGATTCAAAAGTAAACATTATATACCCATCTGACAGTAGGACCTACAGAAGTTAATCTTCTCCAGAAGAACTGATTCGTTCGGCACTTTATTCATACATATATTCTTGAGTTCGTTTAAAAATGTTTGTTTTCTTTTACTTAATAATTATTTTCCTATTCACTCATGTTCATTGCATGTTTTCGATTTTTGTGATTATTATGAAACTTAATTCTTAACAAAGCCTTATTCGAAGCAATATATCAGTATCCAAAGCTTCTTCAACGCCGATTACACAGAATAAACCACACACAGATAGACTTACTCCCCCATTTTCGCCCAGGCGACTTCCTCCACAAGCATGAAGACTCCAGTGATCATGGCGTCGAAGTAACACGGTATCAAATAGCGTGGTATCTTAACCATGTGACTGAACACCTTACTCAGCCACTCTCCCAACTAGGTCAAGGTCAAAAACATCGCTGGTGAATAACAGTTACACGAAATGTGAATTTTATTCAAGATTATGTTTTAAGACATGACTCAAATTCTGGATAAAATATTAATATTATTTAATCTATGACGGTACATTTGAGCGTATTATAGGGTGAAGAAGGAAAATGAGATGTACAATAGTGCCAATTATGACAGTTCTTACACTGGCAGTCCCTGGGTGTGCTTTCAGTCTGTTGGCTACATAGTCACACATCCAGTCCCCTTCACGTAAGTTTGCACACAGTGGATGACCCAGGCTGTTCTGTGCCCGTATCTTACTCAAAATGCCCATTATGCCTGGAAAACAATGATATATACAATGATCCTCAATTTTAGCTTCGATTTTAAGGTTTGTATCATTCCACATGTGAAGGAGGATATTTTACAACATAAGCTGGTAATGAAAGACCAACTTAAAAAAAAAAACAGATTTTTTTCTTTCATATCAAAAATTCCGCGCTGCGTTTTGATTGGTCGAAGTAATAATTGAAACACAAGTAAACCAATAAATAAGATGGCACACAATAAATACAATACAGCAGGACTTGTGCCGCAGATTTATTTCTTTTCTCTCTTTTATCTTTTACTTCCGTTTTATCACCAGCACAAGATCGTACTTCCAGCAAACTCTTCGATTAATTTATGACATTCGCTGATGTTGGTGTAGGGACGGGTGTATTTTCAAACGATTAGAAAATAGGAACTTTCAAATGACTATTCTATCAAATTTGAGCAGCTGACAACTTTACGGGTAGCATTAGTATCTAAATCATACTGTGCAATTACCCAAATTATTATATCAAAAAAACAAACAAAAAAATTCCGAACACACAAAAGCTACAAAGAATATAACTGTATCCCTGTAAAAAATGAAGTAATGATTAAAACCTTCACCCACCTTGAAGGCCGCAGTAAGGCAAAGGACCGTGGTTGGGCACGACATAGGTACTGAAGCCCTTGCCGTCATCCCTCTCCTCGGCATCACAGCGGTACATGACGCGGTTGAGGTCGTTGAAGGTGAGCTGCAGCAGGATCTTCTCGAGCTCAGTGTTGGACAGCTCGGACACGTTGCGGGCGCTAAGAGTGCGCATGCGGTAGCCGAAGAGCGAGAGCACCTGGCGAACGGCCAGCACGTGCTTTTTGATACCGGGGTGCAGGCTCACTCTGAAAAAAAACCGAATCATTGTGAAACATGCAAACGAGCCTGCACTACTCTGCTACACGTCTATGAAAGAAAGCACCTGCTTCTCGTCTTTTGCGTTCGTTCCACTGTTCTGATTAAGCCAAGCACCTCAGGTAACATTCTGACAGGTCTTAAGAGCTACACACTTGGCTGTCCAACTGCCAGACTAGTGTAAGTACTGATTTCTGGTCACAACTGCATTTTCACCAGATTACTTTACTCGGGTAACTAAGTGTTGTACAACACATATGACTTACATCTTACTTGTGTTTAAGCACTAATTATCTCAAGAAGGCATTATTACTACCCTCGTAATTAGCAAAGTAAAGAGTAATCTACCTGAAACTTAATATCAGATATTAATTTTTAATGCATCTTACTGAAAAGCAATAACACTGCTTGGCGGAAAATTAACAAATTTCACTTCTTGAACAAATTCATTGCTCGTGTGATCGATCTGCTGCACAAATTCACTCTCGCTTAGCTGAAACAGAAGTCGATTAACAATGGTCAGATAACTAGGTTTTTCTAATCGTCTCTCTCTCTCTCTCTCTCTCTCTCTCTCTCTCTCTCTCTCTCTCTCTCTCTCTCTCACTCTCACTCTCTCACTCTCTCTCTCTCTTTTGCTTGCTTTCTTTATTTCTTTCGTCTGAATTTACAGTCGTTTTCATTGTACAGATCTACTTTCTATAAATTAGTAATAACAGAATTAATATCTTCACCGACTGCCTACCGTATTTTGATAGAGTCGCAATATTATTACCTAGTGCAATCTTTAATTGCAGTGTCCTGGAGTATATTTACCTGAATAAACGTCATTTTTATTTCAAAGGAAATTTAGATATTTATTTTCATAGTACAAGTCTGATCTAGAACTCATTCGATCCTGTCTTATGAATTTCAATCAGACAATAAACCCTCCGAAAACGTGCTTCTCACGTAAGTTGAAGCATTTCGGGGTAACTCTTTAATTCTGAAGCTCCAAAACCAGGCTATCAATAGATAACCTGACTTTTCAAGCCATGTGCAAAGTTAAGCATGTCTCTGTGTACATAATGTAACAACGACACATGCCGGTGAGATAAGGTGGTCAAACGCACAAACAATGGACTGTGTTTTTGTCAGGCGGTCTGGTCAAATTCCTATAAATACCGAAGTGTTTTTCTAAAAGTAGTCAACAATTAAAACACGTTCATTGTTGTTTACTGTTCACTGTTTCAATAAGCAGCTGATTGAAAATGTGAACTAAAAGGGATACTAGTCATCAATTATGTTTTCAACCTTTGTTTTCAAAAATTTCCGCGGAAGTCCGATCGTGAAAACAAAATCTCGATTTGATGAACACCCCCGTATAATGAACATTTTTCCCGGTCCCAAAAGTGTTCACTAAACAGAGGTTTTACTGTATCTACATTGTGTTTTTCTGGCAGTCATGTACTACCTGACTGCTTCAAACCAATGGCTTGCCTTGTTACAAACTAATTTCCATATATCCACATGCTACTTGTAACTCAATTCACAGTTCTCAAATCCATCACAAATGCAAAACTTCAAATAAAAATGCGCCAAAATTTGGCGCACCGACAAAAAAAAAAAATGACAAAAAATGACATAATTTGACTCAGGCGCACTGCAGGCACAGTGTTAAAAATTTCATTGGGAATATAAAAATTACGGAAAAAATATGTTCTGGGTGAAAATGTGGCGAACTTTGAAATTTCGCTAATTTCGCAAAAATGAAAATCGACTCTAGCACTTTTTTAACCTAACCTAGAATATGTTAAAGCAAAATTTCCAGCAAGTTTAACAAATTTTGTAGGATAAGTAGGCTTTTTTCGCAAAGGTGGTATTCAGTTCGCCAAAACAGGCGAAAATTGGCGAATCGCGAAAATAAAATAATGGTCATTTGCCCTGAGGCGGGTCATATTTTCATAAAATTTTACTGAAAGAGAAGAAGCAAAAAAAAAAAAAAAAAACAACAAAAAAAAACCAAAAACCAAACACTCAAACAAACATAACAGAAACAAAAGTTCACATACGGACGGACGACAGGCCCCATATTATGGGTATAGCACATGTGACCAATGACCACCCGGGCTAAGTGCCGGGAACCATGATACCAAGCATTTTACAAAGTGTACACATATTCATACACTAGTGCCTAACCTTGACGTGTTCTTTAAAATGCAGGGAATAATCAGGCAGGCCGTTAATGAACTGTGCATCCTTCACATACGGGCCTTGCTGCGGCGCATGTACCAGTTTGCCCTCAAAAAGGATTTCGTCAACAACGCCTATAAGCGAAAGAAACATCGTACAAAACATCGACGGTTGTGTCAAAATAACTATAACAAATTTGCTGTGTAAAAACACACTTATGTAAAGATAGCATATTCAAAGACGTTTTAGCTTGGTGTTGGATGAGGTTACCTGGAGCGGTGAGAACAAAGGCTTGTGTGTCCATGCTCTGGGATTGTGAAAACGCCGACCTGGCCGCCAAGATAACAGACTGATGGTTGGTGGGATTATGCCTTGTCACTGCCACGACGTCATCGCGGATTTGGTCCACGTAAACCTGCAAAATATCCCCGACAACAATAGTAAGAAACATTCAATTATCATGAGAAATCATGAGAAATGGTCGGTGGTCCGTGCTCATTTTTTTTTTTTTTTTTTTTTTTTTTTTGCTTAAATAATAATGACAAGACAATGATTACAGTGATCGGAACTCACCTGAGTAAATCCTTTGTTGGCAAGATCTTGGTGAAGCTGGTTGAGCACTTTTTTGGCAGCAAATATTCCCGAAGTTTTAGAAACGAGACCAGTTTTCTCAGCGGTATCGTCTGTCCATTTCGTATATATTCTACTTTCTTTGACAACGTTGATCTGAATACATCAGTAATAAACTTACTGTAAACAAATCAACCTAAACGGTAATGTAAATGCAGCCGATCACGTACACTACATTAAGAAAAATTCTGGAATTCTTGTTATGCCGACTTGCCATTTTGGTCACAGATCTGATAGCTCTGTCTTCGTATCAAGTCAAATGACACACAAACAAAGTGTGAGTATAAATGCAAGTACATCTTTCTTCTAAATTTAATTTACATCCAGGATTTCACCCTTTTCCATATAGAAAATACATAGTCCGTGCTCTCACTTACATGGTGTGGTACGATTTCATCATAGCCTCTGTTACTTCCGGTAGCGAAACAACCCATCGCCAGCAGCGCTGCGTTCGGTAAAACGTCAAATGCTGCTCTCTTCTACAAACATTTTCAAGGCTTAAATACACACTGTCAAATCGCTATTCTGGTCATGGCTTTTGCTCATCACTTTTAAATACATGTGTGTGATTTCTATTCTCTATTTCCAAACAGAAACGGATTTGTCAACGAGAAACTCGCGCAATGGACACGAACACTTCACTCAAACAAAGCTCTCTCAGTAGTTCTCCATGTGAACTTTACCAAGGTGAACTGTCAACAAGTGGCAAACCTCGACAGGACTTGGGTTATCGTGTGTTTGATCAAAGAAGATGGCATGCGCGACGGACGGCACCAAGGGTCGGGCGGGCGGCTGGAAGAAGGCGCCCACGGGATCCCCGCCGTAGCGATGAACGAGGCGCCCCAAGTCATGTGGATCCCTGGCCGCTAGGCCTTCTATAAAACCAAACATAATGTTTCTTTCTCGTGGGTGTGACTAAAATGTCGTGTAACATCATTCATACACTGACAGTTTACTGAATAATATATTAAAGCAATATATTCATCAATTTTGAAATCATAACGGATTATTCTTTTTACAGTTTTTTTTAATGGTGTGGGTATGTGTGTGTGTTTTTTTAATTAATTTATTAAGTCACTTCACAACTCTCGACTAAAAACGGCTTGTTCTACAATGGATCATATACTTGAAATACTTTTTTTCTCAGCAAAATAGAGCTTTATGACTACCTCTGATAAGCGAATTGAGACCGAGCCTGTTAATGAACAGGTTGTCCATGTGCTCGCTACTTGTGAACAGTTCTGCAATCACATACAAATCTGGTCTCACTTTTCTTGCTTCATCTAACATCCACTGAAAAAAAAGACACATGTTTTCGTTCATTCGGCTGACGGCACGATTGCAACTCTACCACATTCCCTTCAGCAACTTTCCGGTCCAATAGATATCTCATAATAGACCCCTGCCCAACAGATAACCACGTAATTAATATCGGTTTACACTTGAATTATTTTACGGTATATCGCTAAATACAACATTTTTCACCATCCTGGGGATGTTGGTTTAATCTTAACTGGGTTCCACCTTGTTTTAAAATGTTAGATTTTCTCTGATCCAATTTTGAAATTGTGACTGAAGTGCATGTGCACTTATACACACCTCGGCCACGTGGATAGGCGTACTGTGGCAGTTATCCAGCCTGACACCGTGGAAAATCTTTGCCGTTGTAACGACATATTGCTTCATGTGTTCCCATAGCCACGGAAAGTCGTCAGGGGAGTCGCCATACCTCAGCTTCACACTGTCCCCCCACGGTATTAGTTCGCGCCTCAGGTATATATTAGAGCCTAGCAAACAGACCAAATATATAAGTTCAAGATTATTCAAAGGAGGTAATATGTTCTTATTAAAGTATTAGTTGTTCCAATCTTAACTTTTTTGGTTGTAAGCGCCAGCTTGACTGATTGTGCTGAAAAACCGTCCACAAGTTGTCAATATTTGGGATGTGCTTGTGCGTGACTGAGGTAAAATTGTGGTCTGCGTCTAGGTTCACGGATGTACAAGTGTGTCTGAGCATGCCCATGGAATAATATTACGACAGCTTTATATTTTAAGAACGCAGTTTCTTGGGAAATAACAGAAATTTTCTTTTTCAATGCAAATAATTGGTAGCAGTCTTCCTGTTTAAGGGCCAAAATTACTTCAATTTAACTTACTCTCTGAACTAATTATTCCCTCAACGGGCGAAAAATAAAACATATCTTCAAGACGCAAAGGTAAGTTCATGTCTAACGCACTCGCGACGTATATACTAATTTTAGTGTCACGGCATTGCACACTTATTTATTCTTAAGTGCTCATCCCAACCGTACCACTTTTGCTCAAGCCAAATTCCTAAAGGGCAAGGCCGCCCTTTTCACATACCAGGAGCGGCAAAATTCCTAAGCGGATCATCGGCCATGACCCAGCCGTTATGGGCCATGCAATGAGCACCCCAGGCTGTGTGCATCAGCTCCTCTTCTTCCTCCACTGTTAAACTTTCCTCGGGAAGCGTGAAATAGCTAAAAAAATAATCCAGATAAGGAAAAATTTCAAGACTGTAAAAGAGTCGTCAGCTGCACCTTTTTTTAACAAGCGAAGTTAAAAAATTAAGAATGCACCGAGATTATTGTAGGAATACATAGTTACTGGAATTTTAGTATTTTATAGAATAACCTGCAGTTTTCTAATTAGTTCCAAAACAAGTCAAGATATTCACTTACTTCCACATAATAGGCTCGTCGTCGACAAGAACCTTCGGTATTTTCGCGCCGTGTGAATCAACAAACCGCCAGCGAGCGTTGGCCACAACGTTGTTGACGGCGGCCTCCAGATGGCTCTGTATTTCCTCTAATTTCGCTTGGTTTAGTTGCTCGAGCCTCGCTCTGAGCGCCCTACAGCTCTGGTCTCTGTGGGTCTCGATGTTTTGTATCGGTTCACTAAATCCAATGCATTAGATCAACACAGATTGTTATTATGAGAGGTACTATTTCACTTCCGGTGAACTATACAAAACGTCCAGCAGACAAAACCGAGGCTGAACGAAACTCAGCCCTGTGAAAATCACAGGATTATAAGCGCGCTTATAAAATATGGGCCTCGTGTCTGAGTCAAAGACTATATATATATATATGAATAAGCCAATTCGCACTTTCGGGTCTTTCCGGTGGAGGTGTTGTTTCAACTGCAAATTTTTTGGGATAAATTATAAAGAAATGATAAGGGAAAAACATCAAAATTCTAATTTTCTTTCAACATGCACATTTTCAAATCTATAAAGCTACCATATGATCTTTTAAAAACTATTTTACATATTATTCAGTCCCTGTAATAACCAACATGTGAATATGTTTCTGGCAGCATGGAATTTTGTTGATTTTTGTCGTTTTTTTTTTTGTTTTTTTCTATCACTTCTCTATATCCTTATCCCAACTGAATTCATCCGAAACGCAAAAACTTTTAGCAAAAGTCAAAGTGCGAATCGGCTTATAAATCAATAAAAGAAGACAAACTATACGTTACAACTTACATGCTTTAATATCTTATACATATTGAACAAAACGAAATTTAGTGGATAAAAATTAAGAATCTATCATCATCGTAGTATATTTGAAAATGTTAAGATTCCTCAGTTTGCTCTTAAGCTTTAGCTATCAACGGCAGAGTGAGCTGAAAGGTTAGCCTATTAAGCGGCACTAACTTGCACGCGTAAAATTCTTGGACAGCTGTTTCCATGGAGACTGATGCCTTCAGCCGTGTCCACTCGGGATGAGGTACAATCCCCACATTCTTTTGTTCCTCTGATTCCTTTTTGTATGGAACATCGCTGGCTGTAAAAACAAAATGCCCCACACTTTAGAATATAATCACCAACATTTTAAACTCCAAAACATCCTAAAAATCTACATTTCAATCCAAAGTCGAAATAACAATTTCACTCATAGCAAACTATTTGACACTGAAACATGCGTGCAAAGCATAATTTTCAAGATGATATTTCTTCGTTTTAGCTTCATTTATTCGGCACGAATATACTTCCGTAACATTCTCACTTACATAAAACGATTGCTTTGTAGCGGAGCATAACCTCGTCAACGTCCATTAAGAAGTATTCTTGAATTTTGTATTTTGGTAAGATGTCATCGGCAAGTACGCGTCTGATGTTCTGAAAAGCACTTTCGCAGTGAGACGAAAATTACACGCTACTTGAGATTCCTGCTCAAAGTATTTTCAACCCGGGGGGAGGGGGGAATCACGTAAAAATTAGTTGCCATGCGGCCCACATTTAAAACGATCGGACCCCAAATGCGGATCGCAATCTTGAAAAGTAGTGTAGTTTCGAGAAACCCTCTCTTATGGGAAACGCAGTGCTGATAGTAAATTGCTCCCCCCCCCCCCCCCCTCCCTTTTATCTAGAATGGCACTCCGCGCGGGCGTGTCTAGCCTCAAAATAACCCCCTTCCCACCTCAACTTCCCGTTTTTCTGACCAGGCATGGTAACACACATCTAACGAAGTGCCCCATCCACCCTGGGTTTTCAATGTAAAAATACTCCATTTACGGTAGAGAGAAGAAAATTCACATGTTTAAAATTTCACAGAAATGTTACAAGATAGGATGTCCACGTGTAAGGAATAACTATTGCGGTTTGACTAAAACCAAGTCAATACCATCACAACCATCAAACTCTGCCAACTTTTGAAGGCTTACATCAGTAACTTTATAAACTCACTAAAATTGTGAACCAGTGCCTTTACGAACTGAAATTTTCAGTGACTTGGTACAGTCACTGAATTGACAAATTCATTGTAACATATATGTAACTTCACACAAGGAGTAACTGAAAAAAAAATGATTAGTAATGATACCTCAAGATGCTCTTCTGTTTTCAAAGCAGCAGGAATGCCCTGAACTTCCCATTTTCCCTCGGCGACTTCAGTTGAAAAGTGCCAAAGTATTCTATCGAGGAGAAAGGACGGCCTAAGATGTGGTGAGTTGATGAGGTTGTAGGAACATTCCGGATGTTCCTGTATCCAGGGGCTTTCATTTGCAGTGTGGTTGAAAACTAGATCAGTGAGAGATAAAACCTCCCAATCATTTTGCATCATTTTGACAAGATTATCGATATCGTTGAAACCAAACTTTTTATCCTTGATACTGAAGATCGGGTTTAAACACAGCTGTTCCTTCAAGCAATACGCAGAATGGGACTTGCCAAGTTCTTGAATTGGCGTGAAATGGATCATATTGTAGCCGGTTTCCTTAGCAACGCGTAGTCGCTCCTCCCACTCAGGAAATGGACCCAGATTCTTTGAAAGCACAGTTTGGCAGCATACAGCATTTAGCGGCAGCTTCTCGTCGAAGCGACCAACTTTTAGAATAGGATCGACAAGGAAATAACCGCTTCCGTTTGCAAAATCTTGCTGATCACTGAAAATAAATCCGGGTCTTAGGCTCCTGAATTAATAATTAAATGTTAAGATTTTATCTTCTGTCAAGACACTGTCATATATTTTTAGTTACAGGTTGTGAAGGTTCTGATTAAACGTTTTTTCACCTTTCTAGTTTTGACAGGCAGAAGCGAGCACATGCATAAATTTCAGGCGATTTAAGGCCAAGTAACCAAGTAACCAACTTCCCCCATAAACATACACACCACATGCGTTATTAGCCATAGCAATGAGCATCCCTTGCTTGTATTTCGCGTTCCTACCTGCCATAAATTGTGAAGAAGTAATTGAACGAGCCAGCCAGCACCATATTGACTTCAGCAAAATTGTCATAGAGGTCTACTTTGTCTTTCGTGTAACTTTCCCAGGGCAGTTCTCGGAAACTGTGTCTATTCGGTCCATCCTTGGCATGCTTGGGGTGGTTGACGAACACCCGCACTTCCTTACCAGCCAACGAAGGTCCCAGGCGAAAATGCAGCGTCCACCCTTGGAGGTAAGTCACAATGTATAAAATCAGGTAAAACTCGGACAAAGTCAGACGAGGCAGGAGGCCACGGGACACGTGTGCCCTAGAAATAGTTTTATTTGGGTAATTCACTTGAACCATTTTATTTCAACCATTTAACTTGAATCTGATGTCCATATGAAGGACTCCACAAATAGATGCTAAATCACGGCACGTTTCATTTACCATGGATTAAGTGGCACGGACCGTACACTGTATGCGACCCTGGGCAACCCCGCCCCTGGAACCTCGATGGCCTCGCATCACCCCTCCGCCACCTCTTTTCAGATCGCACATAGTTTTTCAACAGCATGGGTGAAAAGTACCCAGTATGTTTATATATATAAATATGTTTGGCACAATTTTTAAATCTGCACAATTTATAAATTATGCTGCACAGTTTTTCAATTTATAAACGGGCTGACCATTTAAAAATGGGTTGCCCATTTTTGCCTTTTTTGACTGTGGAATGGAATTGATTTTTTCTTTGTTCTTTATCCATGTGGATAAAGTGCTTGGTATAACGTTTAGATCTTCAGCCAATTTGGTTTTTTACACCCTTTTCCAGTTCTTTTAGTACTCTGTACTTTAGCTCGAGAGTGTACTCACTACGTTTCCGTTTGCTAGCCATATTTGAACACTTAATTAGGCAGTGTTTCTTGTTCTGAATGTATGTTCAGTTTGGTGAAATAGTAGTTAGGAACGGGGTTTTTATAAGCATGCTTGGCATTCTTGCACTGACATCTTAATGTTTGTGAATTAGGCAACTTTTCACACAAACGATACTCAAGATCAAACATTTTACGTAAGACGCGGGCCATATTCAGACACAAGGCACATGGCATAATCTGCTTACTCAGTAGTAAGCATCATTCCCACAGACAGTGTTTGCGCAGTAACCCCGAAGTAATACCCAGTTGTTTATAGAGCGTTAATAAGGCTCAGTTACAAAACAAAAGGCCTGAGTAGCAAAAGAGACATGTACCCCCAGTGTGTCACAAATAGCATATGCGTAAACTGGTACACTTGTTGATGTCATGTGTGGAATCAAGTTAAGAAAGAATGCGTTTTATTCGACAAGTTTATGTCATTCTTGGTGTGTTCAGTGATCTTTAATAATTATTGATTTTCGTATATGCCTCTATGCTTAAGTCGTGAAGTCAGTGGTCCGCCGTGGCTTAGCGGTCAAGACTGTTGATCGTGGTGCGTGAGGTCGCGTGTTCGAGTCCCGGTGTGGATGGGCACCTTTTTCTTTCATTTCAACGTCAAACGTCATATACGTCAAACAAAAGCGTTTCATATAAATATAAACAGAAAACGGCCTGGAATTAGGAATGCAAGTTTGACACTCAATACAACCCAGTTTCTGCCCTATTCATTCGGGTCAAACATTATGTTTCAAGTGAGTGCTCCATTGTTTGAGGGCCACTGTGTTTAAGCCTGCTTGACAGCTGTGTGATTCTTTATTGAATATTTTTTCTGCGGTTAAAATTAATTGTGTTAATGAATATTCCACGTGTTTTTTGCTTTCCCATTGGTCATTAGTATGATGAAAGTGTTCATGTGACTTAAGTCACATGGTCCTCGGGTATTTTATTTTAATTTGATTCAGTCCGGACTGAGACTCGTCAGTGAAAAGACGTTAAATTTGGGTCTCAAACATTCGTGAACCACGTCATTGTGCGTTACGAATAAAAGAGAAAAGAACATGGATAGAACTGAGTTTTTGGTTTTGTGTTGGTCCGGACTCAAACATCATGCATTAAAAATTTTGGAAGGATTTTCACTCTGATTTAACTGAAACAATGATCAAAAAAAAAAAAGACAGATTTTTTTGTTCGGATAAAAGATATATTCATTTATCCGAATTTTGTCGGGACCGGGCTGTTTTATTCGGATAAAGCGCTATTTCGGATAAACCGTGTTGGGATTAACGAGCATCTACTGTATATATATTCATTTATTTCTTATTTGTTTACATTTTCGGAACATCCCATCGATGTTTATAATCGACCCCTAGCCTGGTCCAACTACACTCTATATTTACGGCATTTCTCCTCACTTTCTTGTTTTTTTGGCAAATACCCTACAGATGTGATGCTCAGACACAATTAGTTCGAATGTCAAATACCTTTTTCCAGTCGGAAAATCGTAGAGCTATGTTCCTTTTCGTGGAGGGTAAGCACCCTCAGCTGGCTCGGGGCTGTCATAACTTTCGCTTAGAATGGAAACGGTCCTGAAATAACGGATAGTTCTGAAATCAACGACTATTTATTTTCCCCACAAATCTAAAATTATTCAAAGCACGTATAAAGAAATACACTCTGAACGGCAATTCAAAGCCCATGTGCTGATAATAATGCTACCAAAAAGTGAACTATTTTGAAAACGACACCGCGTCGCAGAATACCGGTTCCATCGTCAGGATGCGTCTTCCTTCACTGATCGTTTCGGCCCTTGCATCAACGACCTCCAGAAGTGGGCCAGTGGAGTTGATCAGACCCCACTCGGAACCGGTAAGCTTTTTTTCTCTTCTCTCTTGCTCCAAATCCACAGAGAGGCCTTTTCTGCTCGCTCGCCCGTCTCTTTTACGATCTTTCTTCTCTCCTTCCCCATTACGCCGAGCATACCAAGTGCCCTCCACAGCGATTGAGCCGGGAAACCGCGGCACCCCACCTCCACTGGGAAACACCACGACTTCCAGCCTTTGTCTCGGCACTGGTCTACAAGTTGTTGATACTTAAGTAGCTTCCGCTCGTGCGCCTCGTCTACTCGCTCCTCATACGGCACCGTCAGCTCGACCACCACGACTGTTCTGCTTGCCTGCGACCACAGGACTATATCTGGTCGTAGGTTTGTTGCAACTATGTGCTGGGGAAAGCTCAGCTGTCTCATCACATCCTCCCGCATTTCCCAATCGCCACTCGCTCCTAGTATCCCTCCTGGTGATGGTCTCGCCTGCCTCGCGCCACTCGCTCCAGTTTCTCGGACAAACTGGATGAACTATCGGCCGTTACAACGTTGGTGTGCACTCCCGCGCCTTCTGGCCTTGTTTATGCTTGCCGCCAGGGCTTCCAGTACCTTGTTGTGCCGCCAAGTATATCTCCCATCAGCTAAAGCTTGTATGTTTCTTGCCGCAAAGCTTGCATAAAGGGTCTTCACGCATCCTCCACGTGCAGAGATTGGATGGAGTTGGCAATACGTCGTAAACCGAGGCAATGGCGAAGCGGATGCGCCTTGTTTCCATTTTCCAAAGTTCGCTCCATGGTAGCTTTCTTGCTCGGATAGACTCCCATTTTACCCAGCTGAGAATCGAATTCGGCAAAAATTACTTGGAACAAAAGGCTTGATATAAGTAAGGGTGACGTCCAAAGTGAGAACAGGTTTGCTCATCGGAATAGAAATGTGGGGAGGAGGGTAAGCTATTAAAGGAGCTTTCTAGATTAGGCTAATGAAGAATTATGTCGAAGGCGATTGGGGAAAGACTTTAGAAAGAACAATAGGGGTACAGAAAAGGTATGTATGCACGAAGGAAGGGGGTCAAAAGTTTTGCCTAAGTTAACATTATAACGGAAGGGCGACGTCATATTTTTATGCAATGAGGTAGGGTGGACGTTCAAAAAGTTTCAAATTGTTGCGCAAGTCCTCTATGGATAGCATCCAAAGGCAATTGGGGTAATGACTGAGTAGAGTGAGGAACACATGAGATGAGGTCTCTCATTAAAGCAGCTCTTTGGCGTTTGTGGCATCCACCGTGACCGAGGTTCTTGTTACCGAGCTTCGACAAGCGCATATGGCACTTTGTTATATTAAACAAGTACCAGCTGGAGAGATAGATGCGCAAACAATTCAAATGATATCAAAATAGGTCTCAGCATAAATGACAAAAAAAGAACTCGTAGGTCGGCCGCTACAGATATATATTCCCCAATAAAAGTTTTCAAACCAAAGCCCACAGCTATTAAAAAATCAGAACAAAAGGTTACCCCCCTCCTCCTCCTCACCCCCCCCCCCCCCCACTCTATTAAAGTTTATCAATTCCAACAGGTATTTTTACACCTCTAACATATTTTGGTGTATTTTTACTGTCAAAATGTAATCTCTTTATTTAAAAATTTTGGCTATCTGACTGGCAACCTGACTTAGACAACCCGGAAAACAAGCAAGAATTGACAGGGACTTTCAGTATGTGTTTGCTTAGTCGGTACCAGTATGCAGAATTAGAGTCTCTGACCACAAATAGTTTATCCCTACTAGCTGGATAAGGGAACGCGTTGTGCCTCTGAAAGAGATATATGCAGAGTAAACGTATGCAACAGCTGATGTGGATCTATAAAATGCACATTGTCTTTTCGGTGGAGGTATTGTTTCGACTGAAAATTTTTGGGGATAAACTATAAAGAAATGATAAGGGAAAACATCAAAATTCTAATTTCCTTTCAGCATGCACACTTTCAAATTTATAAAGCCATCATATGATCTTTAAAATCTATTTTACATATTATTATTCAGTCCCTTTGATAACCAACATCTGAATGTGTTTCTGGCAAAATGGAATTTTGTTGATTTTTGCCGGCTTTTCATCACTTCTTTATATCCTTATCCCAACTGAATTCAGCCGAAAAGAAAAAAACTTTTCGGCAAAAGTGAAAGTGCGAACCGGCTTATCATCCAACATGGAGCTAAGACTCAAGACGAAAAAAATCTTCATTCATGGACGAGTATTATATAATGAATTGATGTCATTATTAATGCGTCAGATCGCCAAAATAACAAATTTATTTTTTGTCAACTGGCTATAATAAGAACATGTACATTCAATTTGTTATCAGTATATTTCACGATGTAACTTTAGAGTACCAATGTTTACTTGACCTTCACCTTGAGTGACATAGCTCTGCATGATTTCAACAGGTTGTCCCATTCAATAAAAAACCAATCACAACTTTCGAACGGGGTCACGCTGAATAAAATAACTACAATTATCATGAAATCAAAGGGTGAAAATTAAAACATAACATTGAGGGGAGAAAAAAGTAATAAAATACGAAACTGACAAATAGAAATGACTACATACAGCGCAAAGGTTCCGAATTGAGTGGGGTGAAATCAGGATGAAAAACTGCCTCTCCTCTAATGTCATGTTTTTATTGATCCAGCTTGGACGTGTACAAAAACAAACGAAGGAAAAAACTTTTTTTTTCCAAACGCACCCGCTAACACATGCATAAAAACAACATCTCCCCTCTTCTCCCCCCTTCCCTGCCATCCACTTACTCCAACCCTGTTACACGCAACAGTTGTCATGGCAACATGTATCTCATTCACGACCGGACACCTCTCTCTCTTCTCTCTCTCTCTCTCTCTCTCTCTCTCTCTCTCTCTCTCTCTCTCTCTCTCTCTCTCTCTCCCTCTCTCTCTCTCTCCTACTCTCTTTAAGAAAGGAGACAACTTTTTTTATACACACGTTTTTATGGTTCGAAAAATCGGTAAATATTTTTTTTAATCCAATATATCATAACACTTATATTCCAATTTAGTACTGGCCATATTGAAATGTAGGAAGTATTTCTTGTACGGAAATGCGATCGCCTAAGTCGCAAGCACAAAAACATTGATAGAGTTCTCAACTGAAAGGCTTTCTTTAGTAGTTTTCTGCCTTCCGAGCAAATCTGTTTGAATTTAAATTTTAAAAATCCAGTCAACGATTGATTTCTTGCTTTTTTAACTCTTGGTGAGGAAATGATAATTTCTTCAAAAAGTTCGATTCTTAGCCAAAGTATTCTTATGTTTGTCCTTTCAAACAATGGGTAGCATCAGGGTGAACTATCGGTGGCATCCGGTAACAAGGTAAGTGACACGATTTTCCTGGTGTTGTTTTAATACAGCGGTGATGTTAACACCGCCTGAGGTTAATCAGACGCTTCTGTGCAATGTTATGCTTATTTGTTTTGTTTTGTTTTGTTTGTTTTTTTTTGTTTTTTTTTTTTTTTGTTAACTGCAGTGACTGTTGATAGGTCACTATAGATTGGGATAAAAGAGCACCAAAAGGATCCTCTTTAACTTGCTTGATGATTTCCAGCTACTAAGAGAAACAGGAATAAGAAAATCAAGAACAAGACCACAAATTTGAAATAAAGTTATATGAATAACTTTAGACGATATTTTTGGATTTACTGACTTGGTAATGGCGTTATCATTCGCCAATATTTAAGGCACATGATTGGACTTACTCATGTACGTAATATAAAATCAAATTAGTAAAAATAAAAAAACTTCCCTTAAAACGGTATTCTGTTGCTGTTTCTATTCCTTTTGTATGATTGTAATTCTTTTTAAAAAATGTATGAGAAAAACTTAAAATTTACAGAAACCAAAATATGCAATCGAAATTCCATCTATCCCGAGAAATCTCAACAGAAAAGCTTTTACTCCGTCTTGGTATACAGTATCTTGCTGAGAATGGTTGTGAATTTAATCATTTCATTTTTGCCGTAGTATTGTCAAACAACCCTTTGCATGATATATATATATCCTTAAAATATTTGTTTTAAGGTAATGCTTTATTATAACTCATTATATCGTGTTTTCCTGTTATTTTAGTACTTTTTTCATGTTTTAAAATTTTAATTGAAATTTTTTGTGTTTTGTGAATACCAGATCAGATTTATTAATTATACTTTTCCTGTTGTTTGGCATATATCCTTCTTATTGGTAGATAAGTAATTAAACTTCATGAGAAAATATTCTTCAGCACTGTTAGCAGCATTACAAAAATATAATGTACTTCCTTGTTCTATTATCGGAAAGAATTCTACACATCACATTTTCACGGATAGTCAGTGCTAGTTAAAATGGCGGATGTCAACACAGGTTTGTTAAAAATTTGTACTGTTGTAACCTTGCGGTTGATCACTACTTTATCGCCAACCGAAGGTTATTTGGAAAGGGGAGAGAGTGCAGTAGATGCGGGCTACGAATCCAACTAGTCGCCTTACGGCGTAAACGCAGAAGATAACTGTTATCTGATTTATTTATTTCTCCATAAGAACGAACAATATTTTACAATTTGCGTTGCAATTTAAACCCTACACGTTACACGGAGCGTCATACGTCAGAGTTAATCTATCAACTACTAAGAATAAAACACAGACATCCAAACCCCCGAACTAACCAACTAGTAAACAACCCCCAGCCCGATGCCACCGACCAGGACAGGGAACCATCGAAACCCACCTGCAATAGCCTGGCAGAGAAGTGGGGAGAAGGGACGACCTCAACGAGGATACTGTACACTTATCTGATCTCAGCGGAGACTTTAAAGTGTGCCCCTTATTCTCGCCTTGGTGGCTCAGCTTAGGCTGTTGTGATTTAGCTCCTCAGAGGGGAGTTTGGAGTGTCTTAGTTGGGTTTGCCCATTACACTCTGCTGAACTGCAGAATATCCCGAGTATTTATATACCTAAGTGACGTCATTCTGACGTAAACACAGCGGCGTAGGAATATCTTATTTATACATTTCTTTTAAAGCTGTCTTTCAACATTATTTATATTTCAACTTTTATGTAACACATTTATAAATTCATTAAATATGATTTCATTACATTATATTTACACAAAACATCATGAAACAGAGACGACAAGGCACTATTTTTTTGTACCGCGTCACCGCCTCCAGTATCGAGTATACCACAACATGGAAGTATCTCCCAAAACTATGGCGGACATTGATTTTCTCTATTTGTGACCATTTCCCGTGCTCTAGAGGATCACGAACGAGTTTAAACATTTATCGATAAGTAAACAAACAAATCAAGGGTCTAACACTATCCCCCTCATAAAAAAGAGAGACCACAGGTCGAACGGATAATCTTAAACCTTAATAACAGGAATGTCTCCATTTACAACTGATTAATGCTTTTGGTTTTATAAAACACGCAAGAAGACAAATTCAAGAAGTTAATGCTGTTCAAATGTTAAATTTAATATATTGTAAAACATAAATGCCTTCGAAACACTTAACTTCCTTGTAACTGTACACACGGACACACAATATAAAATCGTGATGCATTTATTATATAAAAATTACTTTTCGGGATGAAAGTTGGTTTAGAACCCTTCTTTTCTTACTAGTAAAGTGGGCGGGCTCTACAGACGGACTACTTTCAGTACCGACCAATGAGAAGCTACAACTGTTTACTACGAACAGTTCATTCATAAAAACCCGACAATACGGAAGAAACATTCTTCCGACATTTTCGCGATAACTAAGCGAGAAAACAGAAACATTCAAATATATACAGAACATATATCATACATGAAACATTCTTCGTGGATTTGAACTCAGAATGGCTGTAGAAAAGAACATATTAAACGAATAAATACACTCTTAGTGCACTTGTATGCAAAAACATCACCAGTGACTATCTCCTTTCTACGAGTACACGGTACCTTATTGCCAAGGCAACCACAATGTACTCAATCCCAATACTGAATTAATTTAGCTGGGCCAGTGCATAACGCACCTGATGTCAACACTTTAGTTTAGCACTTGAGAAACCGAGATTTTCTTGGCTAATATACACAGAAACACACTTGTCTTCTGACATTGGGAATTTACACCCCAGCATATGCACTTCACTTTATTTATATGCAGAATATACCATTCTTGCGGATAGCTACCAGCACGCAAAAATCTAAACTTTTGAGTGCCCGTGCCGGGGGTCGAACCACCGAACTTCAGCACAGTAAAAAAAATATAAAACGTTAACCAGAACGAGACAACCACTATACGATCACGGCCACAGAGGCCGGTGTGTGGATCGTGTAAAATTTTGCAGACAAAACCGTTTTATATAATAAAAGTTTTTTTTCCACACTTTTAATTTTACCGGCAATCACAAGACTGCTGAACTGAACTACCATCAGAATGACCTCTTATAAGACGGCCTATACACGTGTGCACTGTAACACCGTGTTACACACCGTTAGCATAGCACAAAGCTATGAACACTTTTTTTTTTTTTTTTTTTTTACACATAACATATAAAGCTGAAAAGAAAAACATAGAATTCAATACAAAGCATATGTAGCTGACAAGCAAAACATGAATTCAACATACTCTGTGCACGCAGAAAAACATAAGAAAATGTTCCACACTAGGCACGCTGCTTGCACTAAGTATCCTTTCAGCAACTGCAATTTTGACTAACCTGACAGCTCTGCCCTTACATGCCAAAGAGTTATAAATGCTTTTTTTTTTTCGTTTTCTCTCCCCCTCCAAAGAAGAAGCTAAAATACGATTACATTTTTGCTAAAGCATTTGACTGGCATGAAAAGAACAGGCCTGAGACGCAAGTCAAAATACTAAGTTGCTTATTTATAAATACATAGAATATGAATCACAATCCTTGATGTTCGACTGTAGACGCTGGAATTTTTGCTCGCGTTGCTGCGAACTGTTTGTTAGCGGGACGTATTTCCACGCTACTTCCGATTGAGCCTGGTCGCTCGCACGGGGTCGTTCCCTTTGGACCTCCTTGACATCCTATTGATTTGGATGCCAAGGGACTGCAGCACTTCCGCGTTGACGTCTTGACCACCAGAACATCTTTTTGCCCCCCGTGAACTAGTCACGGACACAGATGAGGGGGGGGGGAGCAGGAATTTGGGTGTAAACGGCCCAAACACCTTAGATCAAATAGCACAATCCACTTTTTTTTTATATGGGAAAGCTCTAAAACCCAGGATACAACGGGTGTATATTCGCGTGTGGGACTAACGAGGGGGGGGGGGGGCTCTCTGGTTAAACCAGTTATTTTTTCCTCATTGCGCTATAGCAGTCTGATTGACTTTGTTGCGCGCGGAGAAAATGCGGACTCATAAGGCCCAATTATTCATACTGGGGCATCCGGTCAGTTAACATGGGACACACCTCAGTGGGTGTACACTAATTACAACTTGGCATCTGGACCAGCCAGAGATAATGTGCCTAATGTTGTAAAATCGACGGGATATGTATTGAGGAGCATCTGTGCACCACACAGAATACAATCTAATTTACATTTGTAAAACGTTGCTATGTTTGAAATTCAGGGGAGTTAATTTTATGGTTAGTTCCCATAAACTACACATGATGCCAGCCAGGTGCATGGCTTCAAAGCCAGACACTTTAACCGACGCACTGAATTAAACCGAAAAAGCGTGTGTTTTTTTTTTTTTTCGCTAGATTCTGAAAATCGCCTGGGAGGGCGTATTTTTCTGCCATAGCGTGTTTTCAGCCTGAAATTATCGTCGTTGCGATGTTGCGCATGGGATAATTCCTGACTGCTGGGTGAATTTGTTTTATTCCCCATGTCTCCATAAGGCAACGTTTCGGACAGGGATATTTCATCCTGGGTTTCGGACGCTGTTAACGTCATGGAACCGGGAGAAGTTGCACTTAGGATTGGGGGATTTAGCACGTCATTAGGACCGCGATAGACATTCTCACGTGTACGGATGGAGCCGTCAGATTTTCGGACAATCACAATGCACGAGGACCACGGATTGGCTGAGGGACTAATGACGTCCATCTCTAGCAATCGGTCAATTTCTTTATTGACAGCGTCCTTCAGGTGTATAGGAATCTGCCTTGGGGGTAATTTCACACGTTTGTTGTCCCCTGTAGGGATGGTGAGTTTTAAAATGTCACACCTGCCTATATCAGTACCTCCCGCAGAAAACACATTGCCATACGCCAATAAAAAATTGCGAGAACGGGCATGTTGTTCGGGCGTGAAATCGGCCGAACTACGGTCCAAAAAGTCTTGTAGATGGTAAGACAGGGGTCCCTCCTTGACAACAGCAACGTCTGGCCTGGGAACTTCGCCCTTTTTATTATGACGTTTGGTGTCTGGAGTATAAGTGGTGCGGTCGGCGTTTTGAAACGCACGTACGCTCATCACCGGATGAGCGACCGCTAAAACTGTGTTCTTAAGAACAACTTTGGGTTCGTCCGAGGCATTTATAACACAAAGGGGTATAAATCCCTTACTGGGGTCGACGAGGACTTTGCCTGCCACCAATCCTTGCTCATGGGCTAAGGACGCTACCGGCTCCGTAACGGAGCAGGGACCCAATTTCCCTCTACTGTGGACTTTCCCTTGCACTATATACTCACTCCTTGGGGGAATGGTCACAGTCTGAATTGCGCTAATGCGACAGCTTACAAACTGACCAGTGTTTTCCTTAAACGAAAGGGGCTTACCATTGATCGAGAATGATTTCTCGGCGTAATTAATTTCACAAGAGTTGGCTTTCATAAAGTCCAACCCTATTAGACCTTCGGATTCTATGTCCGCTATAACCGTGTCGTGTGTAACGCACATTTGTCCGAACCGAAACGGAATGTCAGTCATCCCCAAGACCGGGAGTTCGCTTCCATCAGCTAAATAGAGCTTGTCGAGAAAGGGAAGCAATTTGGGCTGGACCTCGGGGCATATTTTGTGGAAAACGGAGCTCGCGAGAATAGTCACGCTGCTACCTGTATCTATGATCATGTCAACGGACTGATCATAGATTTGCCCTTCCACATATAGCCCAGCGAGCCCAGTCTTAAGGACACTCGCATTCACGAAATGCTCCTTTGTGGGTCTTGGAGGTTGTGAGACTGGGATGCGACCCGAATCGCCAGTCTCTAACAGTTTTCCGGATTTTTTTCGCTCCGGGCCTCATTTTGAGGGGAACTGTTTTTAGTTTTCGTGGGACATCGAGGGGCGATGTGGTCTGGATCGCCACAGACGTAGCACTCCACTTCGTTACGAGGGCGCCTGGACTCATATGAACGAGAGGGCCGCTCGTCATTGGAGTCATAGCTTTCCCCTCTAGAGTGTGCCCTCCTGCGCCCGGACCTTTCCTCAGACCGCGGTCGGCGCTTTGGGGGAGGCCTACGTCTGGGCCTATTTCCCTGAGACCTCTCTAGCCGTTCTAGTTTGTTAGAGAGTTCGGTGAGTGCCGAAGACGTCTGAGACATATCTCGGACTTGGATCAGTCTCTGTACTGTCTTCTTTGCACTAGCCGGTGAGTCAGGTGCACGAGACTTGTATCCTTTCCCCCCTTTCTTTGGCTGTTTGGGGCTCGCGACCACTTGCCGTACGGACCCGCTCTGACGCTTTGTGGGGCGGGACTTCTCGGCATTCTGTATAGCCTCATAGTTGATGGCTAACATTACCGCGTCCCTCACATTGCGTAGCTTTTCAAGCTTGAGCTTGATCCGTAGGTCGGGATCGGTCACGGCCTCGATAAAATGCCTAAGGGTCAGGATATGGACCATGTCCGTAGGAGCAGTCGGGTATGCCTTTGTAACAAGGCGGGAGACCGACTCAGCCAACTCCTGGTAGGACTCTTTGCTACTCTTGGTCCGAGTTTGGAGCTGGGTCATGTACAACTCAGACTGGCCTTCCGTACCGAACCGTTCGGATAGGGCCGTGGTAATGGCCTGGAAATCACATAGCTCTCCGGGAGTAAGGGTACTCAGGAGCTTTTGTGCGTTTCCTTTGAGGCTAACCGAGAGGTACTGAGCCTTCTGGACCTCGGACCACCTGTTCAGGTTGGCACAGATATCAAAATGAATCAGATATTCAGCCAGGGCCGTCTTCCCGTCGAACTTGTCAGGCATGACAGTCTTTTGCTTTGCGGGACGGCCGGACTCACTTGCGCAATCATGCTGCACCACCCTTTCAGACACAGGGACACTGGGACACCGACGGGTATCGCTTATGTGTGTCGGTCTGAAGGGATTTACAGGAGATTCCCTACCACTATAGCTGGACACCGGTGAGTCGCCTCTCCTGTCCCTGTATTGGTCAGCCAACGCAACGCGAGGACCAGGGACGGGGCGGACCACCTCAGGGACTCTACTTACCCTTACGTGTTCCGTAACAGGTACGGGGACAAAACGGGAATTTGGGCATGGTAACCGTGTAGAGAACCTAGGCCCCTGAAAGCGCGGTGTGGGGATACACCCTGCTCCAGGAAAACCAGCTACATTTTGGTGAACGGGGAAAACATTACGCGCCACTCCCAATTCGGGTCTTCTTGGACCTACCGGGCGTACTGGCGTAAAAGAACGCTCATTCACCTGGGATTGAGTTGTGTGCAGCATACCTGCCAACTTGTCCAGTGTACTTTGTAATTGCGATAACTGACGCTCTTGTTGGTCTAACCGCTCCGAGATAACGGAGTGCTGAGACAAAACGGACGCATTATGCTCCTGTCTCACAGACCTTTCTTGCCAGTCAGCTAGACCTTCCCGGGACCCTGCAGTCAAACCCATCTGTTCGATAGGAACAGTGTCCGCCCTTGCGAACGAGTCACCTGCACTTGGAGCCCTCCCACCAGGGAAATTGAGAATGACCTCAGGGTCACTATCGTTGTAGGGGTCGAAATTACAGGCGTATGCGCCCTCTTCCCCTCTTGGAGAAAGCGACCGATGAGACATTATGCAATTGGGATCGTTTTTTTCACACTACAAAGTAAAACGTGTACTTATGGACACTGTTCTGTAGTTTTTTTTCTAACTAAACTAGAAAAAATACAGCTAAACACAGTATGCAGTAAAATATATTTCAAAGTGTTAGTAAACGAATTCTCGCACGAAACGTAAACGAATTCTACTGCACCGCTAAGAGAAAAAAATGTGCTGCCACCACAGTGTTTTCACGATGAAACACAGAAACGTTAAACATAGCGTGAGCGGCTAACAATCGGACACGTATGGGTGCTTTTTTCTGAGCCGTACTTATAACTAAAGGCAAAAAAAACTGCCCCTAGCCACGTTGTGTTACAGGCTCAGAACCACCGCTGCCACCAGTGTTGTAACCTTGCGGTTGATCACTACTTTATCGCCAACCGAAGGTTATTTGGAAAGGGGAGAGAGTGCAGTAGATGCGGGCTACGAATCCAACTAGTCGCCTTACGGCGTAAACGCAGAAGATAACTGTTATCTGATTTATTTATTTCTCCATAAGAACGAACAATATTTTACAATTTGCGTTGCAATTTAAACCCTACACGTTACACGGAGCGTCATACGTCAGAGTTAATCTATCAACTACTAAGAATAAAACACAGACATCCAAACCCCCGAACTAACCAACTAGTAAACAACCCCCAGCCCGATGCCACCGACCAGGACAGGGAACCATCGAAACCCACCTGCAATAGCCTGGCAGAGAAGTGGGGAGAAGGGACGACCTCAACGAGGATACTGTACACTTATCTGATCTCAGCGGAGACTTTAAAGTGTGCCCCTTATTCTCGCCTTGGTGGCTCAGCTTAGGCTGTTGTGATTTAGCTCCTCAGAGGGGAGTTTGGAGTGTCTTAGTTGGGTTTGCCCATTACACTCTGCTGAACTGCAGAATATCCCGAGTATTTATATACCTAAGTGACGTCATTCTGACGTAAACACAGCGGCGTAGGAATATCTTATTTATACATTTCTTTTAAAGCTGTCTTTCAACATTATTTATATTTCAACTTTTATGTAACACATTTATAAATTCATTAAATATGATTTCATTACATTATATTTACACAAAACATCATGAAACAGAGACGACAAGGCACTATTTTTTTGTACCGCGTCACCGCCTCCAGTATCGAGTATACCACAACATGGAAGTATCTCCCAAAACTATGGCGGACATTGATTTTCTCTATTTGTGACCATTTCCCGTGCTCTAGAGGATCACGAACGAGTTTAAACATTTATCGATAAGTAAACAAACAAATCAAGGGTCTAACAGTACTTTTTGGCAAAACTCGCCGAGGTTTTTGTAGTGCATGTAGGTGGAATGTAAGCCGGCTTCTAACTACCCCCTTACCTTTTTATTGGACTTAGAATTTTTATGTTCCGCCTTATCATTCCTTTGTAACTTAGCCCCAAAAAAATTGCAGTCGAAACGACACCTCCATCGGAAGTCCGAATTGGCTTATTGTATGGTTTAGGCACTGTGAAGCATACTGAAGAAAAATGTACTGTTTGCCAGTGCACGCTTCTTGAAATAAAATCGACAAGTACTGATGGAGAAAAGTGCACTTATCAGAAAGTAGCTCCGAGTAGCTCTGACTTGTATAACATCGTACATATCTACGAAGCCTTCCATTGCTCCACTAATAGGGGTCAATTTCATATTTTCTGAGGCACGAATCCTGCATCCCAGCCCCTATTATTCAAACATGTACAGAAAGTGAATTCATGCCCAATATGCCCTTTTTTTTAAACAGGCATAGTTTTTAGTGAGCTGTATATCTTTTATTTGTTCATAAAAGTGCAGAAAAGTTAGCTTCCGCACCCACCTGTCAAATGTTTGTTTATATTCTGGCCTTTAAATGTCACGTGACCAAAGTCAAGGGACCGAAAATATAAATAAATGGGTCATAGTATATTTCTAAAATACATACTAAAATAGTTGATAGACGCAGAGTTAGGTATAAATTTATTTTGTATACCCACAGTATTTGACTTTTTATTTTTACGTTCTTTTTGAAAGATCAATTTAAAAGTTTTTTGGTGGATAATTGCAAAAATAAGTATGCTCCCTGTATACAAACAAATGTCAATTTTTGCGGGAGATTTGGGGTTATTTCCGTATTATTTTCTTTTAAAGAAAGCGTAACACAGAAGTTGTATATGGTTACCGTTGTACTTTGAGGGCCTTTAGCAAATGCCAATAAAAACCTATGGGTCGTTGAATGTCGCACAAAGTAGCCACAGGGGTGCCTCAAAGCGAGCGCAGTTGACTTGCTTATCGTTATATAGCGAGGCTTTGAAGCAGTGCCTGGAAACTTTTTAGCGCACCGCTTCTTGGAGCTACGCTCCGAGTAGCTCTGACTTGTATAACATCGTATATCTCTCTGTCAGAGCTACCAGCCTTCCATTGCTCCACTAGTAGGGGTCAATTTCATATGTTCTGGGGCACGAATCCTGCATACCAGCCCCTGTTATTCGAACATCTACAGAAAGTTCATGCCCAATATGCCCTTTTTGTAAAACAGGTACAGTTTTTAGTGAGCTGTATATCTTTTATTTGTTCATAAAAGTGCAGAAAAGTTAGCGTCCACATCCACCTGTCAAATGTTTGTTTACTTTCTGGCCTTTAAATGTCACGTGACCAAAATCAAGGGACCGAAAATTTAAACAAAGGGGTTATAGTTTATTTGTAAACTATATATTAAATAGTTGATAGATGCAGAATTACGTATAAATTTATTTTGTACACCCACAATATTTGACCTGTTATGTTTACATTCTTTTTGAAATATCAATTTAAAAGTTTTTTTGGTGGATAATTGCAAAAATTATTGTTACATTTTCACGCAATAAAGTATGCTCACTGTATACAAACAAATGTCAATTATTGCGGGAGATTTGGGGTTATTTCCGTATTATTTTCTTTTAAAGAAAGCGTAACACAGAAGTTGTATATGATTACCGTTTGTACTTTGCCAATAAAAACTTATGGGTCGTTGAATGGTGCACAAAGTAGCCACAGGGGTGCCTCAAAGCGAGCGCAGTTGACTTGCTTATCGTTATATAGCGAGGTTTTGAAGCAGTGCCTGGAAACTTTTTAGCGCACCGTACCATAACATCGACATCGCCACCGGAAACAACAGCTATCCCGAAAATGGCATTCTTTTGATTTATTTTCCTAACAGGATGTAGATTGCTCGGAATCGCGCGAGCTTGTCATGCTTCGTGAATTTTGCCTGGAACTGTAAAAATAAGCATTATGGTTCTTGTTGCATTATGCAATTCCTTGTGTATCTTTTCAAACTAAATTCATAAAAGGACTTCATTATTGTTGCGAATTAATTGGCTTACGATTACCCCTTCATGTACGACTTAATGCAAGCTATAGCTGAGTGATAACAAGCTGGCTGTTAGAACACAAAAGTTGTCTCGCAAAAAAGAAAAAAAAACTGAAACCTGGCCGACGGTTCTGGGTTACTTGTATGATTCAAAGTTTTATAAACAAAACAGTAACACGTGATACATTAGTCCCTTCGCCTTCTTGTTCTTATTCCCATTTCAAATCGAATTGGCGTTGTCAAAGCTGAGGATTCGGACAAAACATCACTCGTTTGCTTTGGCTCTGTCAAAGTACTTAGTTTGATTTTGTGGCTCAGTCTTAGGCTGTACAGTGTTTTCTGATGTAGTAAATAGGTGGAGATTTTGATTTTGTGGCTCCGTCTTAGGTTATACGGTGTTTTCTGATGTAGTAAATAGGTGGAGATACTTCCACCTCGGCTCGTCTGGGGATATGGTTCAGGTGACATCTATAAAACTGTTAAATTGTACTGCTTCCGTGTTTGTCAGTGCGTAATATCGGAGTGCTTATTTGCACCGCCACGATTGAACGTAATGTCTAGTCATAAAACAAAATTGTTTCTCCTTATTCTTGTGTTGCAAATCTTCGAAAAAAACTCATCAACAATCCGGCCTGTTGTAACTAGAGCTTGTCAGGAACAAGGTTGGTTTACTTCCCGGAAGAAAGCTATTTCTTCCCTTCCATGGGAAGAAATATGGATAAAAAGAAAACCCCCTTCTTCTGAAAAGAAATGGAAGAAAGTGGGAAGAAACCTATTATTCCAACGAGGGATATTAGTTATTAGTGGATTTACGGATTCATTGTTCACTGTTACGACAAAAATGAGCTTTATCTTCTCAGTAAGAAACCAGTAAACGAGTAAATAAATACCCGGGTGACGGTTTTATGCAAGGAAGTTAGTTTTTCAGCACCCCTTGGCCCATACTTACTAAGTCACCACCGGAAAATACGGCCCAGGATTCTTCGGGTGTTATACCTATTAGAAGTAAGGTTTAAATGGTTGTAGCCATGATGGATTAAATCTATGTAAAAGGCCAAACAGCTTGTGACTTTTTACCCGTGGCTGTTCCAAACAAATTTCTCTTTCTTCTGCCCATTTGTCTTTGTAGTTTGAAGTAAAAAGTTGAACTGACTTCAGTTCTGTCCAACTGAAAGAATAAAAATCAACTTGAGAAAGTTATAAAGTAAATTTAGTTCTCTTCAAGCCTGTGTAAATAAAAATCTACCATAAACCGAAAACCGAGGATAATCACTGCCCAATCTGAAACTTAAGGACAATGTTTATGCTGAGTTAAAATTTCTATTTTTCTCACAGTTTAACCGTTTGATAATTACATTAGTTGGACGTCAACTTACCGCACTCAGTAAATACAGCATGTAGAAATAGAATCACTATGAGCGAATAAAAACTTGTTTGTAACTGAGTCGAATAGAGAAGATACACAAAAATACCAGAAAACAATACACGTATATTACAAAGGAAAAATCGCGTCGCATTACGAATATCGAATCAAAGAAATGTAACGGACTTGCAGGTAACAAACAGCGACATAGCACACAACGAAAACTTCAGTAACAAAATCACAGTATGGTTACACTTTTCCCGGTTCATGCAAATATGAAAATGTGAAAAATTATTCAGATATATTTCTAAGTCCGACGTTTATAAAAAAAACACTGCATTATTTAAAATAACAATACCTTAAGTAAGTAATATGTAGGTGGGACATCGTTGTGCCTCCACCAATATTGTTACAGGTCTTGGGTTAATGCTGTGATTCGAGTGGTCAGTTCTTAAGTCAAATAATTTTTCTATTTTTTTCCGGAATGTAAAAGTCGATAGATATTGCAGTCATGTGTACTCAAAACGGCAGATGCGGTATGTAACAATGTAGATCCTGTGTTATTTAGAGCCAACGTGAAGGGAGTATTGTTTCAAAAGTGTTTACACAAAGGTCAACATTTTCTTATTGGTGAGTAACAAATCATAGTGACTTCAAATAAGTTAATAGACGCACATTTTTGTGTTTTAGAAAATTCAAAGGGCGGTTTTGTATTCGGACAGAATATGGAAGACCGAGCCATAAAGGTAAACAGCCAGTCACACCTTCCAGTAACTTGGGTCATTTTTACTGAAACTTGTCCTTCCCGCATATGAATCAAATTTGAATTTTTAAGACACAAGTGTAACTCAAATTTTAAACGGGGAGTTTAAAAGTAATTAAAATAATTTTTAAAAACCATTAAAAAAAAGAAAAAGAAATAACCGTTCTAGTGAGTAACAGTACTGTGGAAGCGGGGTCGTAGTTGTGAATTGTATTGTACTATGTTATGTTAAACAATGTTTGATATTTGGTTTTAGCCAAACGAAGATACGGGACAAGAATCAAGTGGAGAAAACGGAGGTAAGTAGGAAATAATTCGTTCTCAGTGTAAGTCTTACTCTCACTGATATAGGGGATTTATATACTCGATTTGTACAATTTTCAGATAAGTAAAATAGATTTGAAGCTCCTGATTGACGTGAAATAAAAAAAAAAAAAACAACAAAAACGTCTCGGTGTCAGATGGACGCGTTACATTGTCCACAAGTTGTGTAATAGCATGTTGTTGGGGGGGGGGGGGCGTATGCGCATACTTCGCTCTACCTTTATAACCCAGTTTTGTGATACCAAGAATTGGTTTAAAAGTAATGGTTGATTATGGGGTGACTGTTATCTCTCCGCGACCAAGCGGACAAATATAAGGTTTTGTACCTTCTGTGTGTGGGTGTGTGTGACTAAATGTTGTGTGCAAGATATCTCGAGACGAAAAATGGGATCGACTTCAAACGTGGTCTCTATATATAGGTCGAACGATTATTGATTATTGTCCTCCATTAATGAAGGCGTATGACGTCATTGTGCAAAAATCTTGTGTGCAAAATTTCTCAGCCGCTGAACATCGGGGAAAGTTCATATTTGGTGCAATTTTTGCATGATATAACAATATACTTAAATATATTCACTAAAACAGAGCCGACAGGAGTTTCCAGTACCACGGGAGGCTCGTCACTGATCAAGCCGAGTGCTTTTGGCAGCGGCGCTTCTTCCGGTGTTATCGCGCCCAGTAAATTTCAAGTGGGGGCAAACCCCTGGAAGTCACAAGCTCCCGACTCGACAGAATCTGCAGTGAGTTCCACGGAAAACGCTGGTAAGTGTATTACCTCGATCATAACGATATCTAGTATTTGATTGTTGCTAGTGCCTGCGTTGCTCTTTTGTTATTTGAGGTTCAGAATTTTAAGAGAACAGGAAATTCAACCACGGAATACATATGTCAAAATAATCCTGCATCTGTCAAGTAATGATTACGCAATGATGATTTGTCACATTGAAAAGTTCAATCTCAAGAATCTCAAGAAGTGACGTCAAACCCTAAAGGGCTATACATTTGGTGTCTGAAACATGGTTGTGGTAAGAATTTGAAAGGGGTTAGGTCACATACGTTCCTTGGTATGTGAATGATTTTTGTTTTGTTTGTTTGTTTATTATTTATTTACTTATTATTTTTTGTTTTTGTTTTTTTTTAAATTGTTTACCTGAATGAAAAGTGTGATTTTGTAAAAACGGTCATAACGATTTGAATGATTCGATATTTTTGAAAGAAAAAAAATGAAAATGCCCGTCCCGCATTTCGTGCTGTAGGTGGAATCTCTTCTTCAAATGCGATGGTATCCAGTAGTAATCCTTTTGCTGAGAGGGTGCCACAGACTAGTGTGTCCGCACCCGGGTCAGACTCGGAAGGTAACATCAAAGACAGGGCCAATCAGAAGCGCCGCTTCGGTTGTTTGTGCCGCTAAGGGCCGAACCCCACCGATCAGTGCAAACTTTGTGTGGTGCATTTGTATACGTATTATTTTTTCTGGACTTTTTGCCACGGTTATACTTTGCCTCTACACAGTATGGTACAGGTGTAGAAGGTTTAACATACAATAGAAATAAACAAGCCCTGGTTTCTTTTATATGGCAACGGCGATTTTCAAGTCATACCAAAAAAAAAAAAAAACGTTTTATTTGGAGCCGAGCACACAAGGAAATATGAGTCAAATCCATAAATATATTCCTTAAGTTCATGTTCAGGCGTTGCTATATGAATGTTGATCAGTTACAGTAAAACAAAATCGATATCCGTCCGCGCGTTTCTATAGTTACATAAAATGTTATGATGACTTGATGTTATTTTATTTTATTGATAGTATTCAAATATTTAACAAGTGCAAGGGAAATTTCTTAAACGTTGCATAGCATTCGGAACAGAACTGTGGCTCGTTCTTTGTTTTGGATCATGCTGCATTCCAGACATGGAATACGTCAGCAGGTGCTTCGTAATTGTATCCAAGCTTTACTTCCTAAACTTGTGTTGGCCAACTCAGCTAATGTTTTTCTCTTCAGTTTATGTGACCCTGACATTGACTGTAGTTGTTATATCAGTATGAAAGGTTAACATCTTAAGAAGCACTTAAATCCAAATTCAGGTAATCTCTGCTAATAGTTACAAGTCTTTCTGTGGGGAATTATGTTCTGTTAATGCTACTCTTCTAGTTTCAAACACGCCATAGGATTTTTCCCCCCGAGACGTGGTAAATCTTTAGATGGGGACAAATTAGCTCTACATGCGTGCTTGGACTGAAACTGTGATAGCCGATGGCAGCTGCTTCTAGTGAAGGACAAGAAGACCTAACATACACACACATGTTTTTGAAATTTTGACTTTAGCTGAAGAACGAAAGGACAAGCCGGTTGTAGCTCCTTCACACTTCAAACCAAACAGACCTTTCTGTGCTGCTCCCAAATTTGGTAAGGAATATCTAAAAACTGTGATTATTGTAAAATCGCCATATATTCTTAGTTGACTTTGTGCCATTTAAGCTTCAAAACAACTGGACCGTTGCTTCTTTCTTTCCACAGAAGAAACGTTCGTTTCATTCTGTATATATATATATGTATATATATATATTAGTTGTAGTTTATATTTTGACTGAAAGAAAACCGGTTAAAATCTTTCCTATTTCGAACGTAGAGCTGTAGAACACCTCGTGTCGATTGAAATTGTGTAAACAAACGTCAAATAAACAGTGATTCGCTAAAGTAAGAAACCCATAATATAAATATTATAATATAATATAATATAATATGAAATATAACATAAATTTAAATTATAGAATATAAATACAGGACAAAAAACAAAAACAAAAAAAAAAAGTATGTGTAATGAATAATTGAATATTTGCATGAAGTAGGTGGCAAAAAAAATAAATAAATAAAACTTGCTAAAGCTGTGCGGGAGGATGCTAGAAGTCACTATCCGTTTACATTAAGAATTCCAGAGTGCCATGGTTGAACATCATACGAATCCATTAATCTCAATTGATACTGAGGTTATTCGGATTGGTTGAGAAAAGCTTCAGTGTAACGAAGAAGCCTGGAATTAAAAAGAAAAAAAACACTGTTTGAAAATGGGGAAAAAATGCCGGTTATGTCTCCGTTACAGCTCCCGAATCCGTTTCTCCAGCGAAGTATCTTCTTCGGCCTTCAGCTTTAGACAAACAGACAGTTCACTTTAAAACTTTTGCAGGTATTACAATTAAGGCTTAATAGTCGTAGCCAAAGATGGATTAAAGTTATGGCAGTGAAATTTTACCTTGGGAAGAAAACTGATTGATTTTATTTGCAACAACCCATGTTGTTAATACCTTAAATCTACCTTAAATGTATTCGCACAACTTATTCTGTAAAAATACAAGTTAACTGGTAATTTGTATATTACACAATACAAAAAAAATATGTGTATGAATAAAACCATGATACTCTGAATGGCTAAATAAAAGAAAAACTTTTGCAATGTGCAGCAGAAACTAACAGTTCACCGAAGACCAGCTTCAAGCTCGAACCTGCCAAACTTCAAAGTCCACTGAGTGTGAAGAACAACAAGGGTAAGTGGTGAAGAGGGACACTGGAGGGAGGTGGGGGGGGGGGGAGATGGAGGGAGGGGATGGGTCATATTAGTCGAAATTCGATGGTTATCGGGATATTTTCCTTTAAGGATTAGACAAGGATTGGCCGAAATCTTTCAAAGTGCGCATTCAAAATTCCACTTTCAACTGACTTTTAAGAGTGAACAAAATGGTGATTAAGGAGTGTTGTTCAATAGGTGATAGTAATAAAGAGAACGAGAAAACAAGTGACGTCGACACAACGAAGCCGGGCTTGTCGGAGGAGGCAAACCAGAGGCTGTTTGGTGAAACAGCGGTCGCCGCTAACTCAAGCACAGGCGCCGCCGGTCAGACGGCCGACACAGTCACCCAATCATATGACGGGTAAAGTCCTCCAATAAACTGTATCGTAAGACTGGTGGTTGCACAATGAATCACGTCTTAAATTTGGGGGAAAAAAAGTCATCGATTGTTAACCTAAGCTGATTGAAAAAAAATGTAGAAATCGAAATCTCTTCTGATAAATTAGTCGACTTATTTTGCAGTTGTGAAGTAAATATGTTCCGAAATATACATCCCTATATGGGCCATGAAACTTACGCTTGAACTTTTCCTAGCACTGCTGGTTACTTGTGCGGTACACTGTTTTTACAGGGCTGCGTCCGCAGAGAAGCCCGCCTTCGTGTTTGGGCAAAATATGGGAGAACGGGTAACGGTGTGTGTCACATTTCACCTGCTCTTCGCGTGTCCGCACTCCATTTAAGTTAATTTCGTTTATTGTAAATAACTATTTATACTTCAGTGTTGAAAAAAAGTAATCAAGCCTTTCTTTTGTATTTGAATTCTGTGAAATTGAGCTAGAGAAAGGGTTTAGGTAATACAGTTGTGAAGTTCTAATGTTGCCACATCTTGAAAAAAAAAATGTTGCCAAAATCGTGAAATAAGGGGAAAAAATAAATCATTTTTTGCTTCATTCTTTGTTTTAGACCGTTAGCAGTACCAATAACTCATCTGCATTTGTTTTTGGTGAGAAATTGGAGGAGCGGGTAGAAAAGACGGAAACGGACGCGTCCAGCAATAACTCTATCTCGCAGTCACACGTCTCCAACTCGATAGGTCAGTAGTCGTAGCCTCATCATCTCCAGTATTTGACAAAAAAATGATTGTGGTCACATTAGTGAAAGAAGAGAATGGAGGGGATTTGGTCGTTTCGGTCCAAAACCAGTTCGGCCCAATTTGGATGATTCGACCAAGGATTTTTTTCACCTGACCTGAGTGGAGAAGGAGAGCAAGGTTTTTTTTTTTTTTAATTATTAGTATATTATTTGTATGCAATTTTATAACTAACGCTATTCCAAACGGGTTAGCGCTTAAGCAAGTTAAAATTATTGCGAGGTGGTCTAATACCTCGGCATTCCAAAAATTTGTCCGTGTTTCCTCAGCCAGACTTTAGCGCGTCGTCGGAGAGAGAGCAATAAATTAATAATGGGCACTAAAATTTGAAAATTTTTTGCTTGTTTTGAAGTGCATGTTTTGTTTTATTTTTTTTCTTCTCTCCTCAGAGAACTGTACTTCGCCACAGCGTACTTTAGAAGAATCGGCTGCGGCAGAACAGGCTAAGCTGGAGAAACCTTCGTATGAGGAAGTGGAGGTAGATCCACCCTCCTCCTCTCCCCCCTCAACTCCCAAAAATAATCAAATGGAAAATAAAAATACTTTTGTTCGAATGTTCTCCACTGATTCTCCAACTTGTTTTACCTTGAGAATTTTGTCGGCTTTGTGGAAGTTCAGGGACGAATTACTGAAACATCACAAGTGGTTCTTTTAAGATTCGTGGAGTTCTTTATTATTGAAGGTTTTTTTAGACCCAAAGACTGCCGCATTCAAAGGATCTGTACTTAACATTTTAAATGAATAAACTGCTGTGGCAGAGGAACACATATTATCTAACTTTATGTAACCATCTGTTACAGGTAAAAACCGGTGAAGAGAACGAATCCAATGTGTTCCAATTAAATGCCAAGTTGTACGCGTTTGACAGTGTCAAGCAGAACTGGTGCGAGAAAGGCCGGGGCGCGCTGCGACTCAACGACATGACAACGCCAGACGACACGGCTTTTCAGTCCCGATTAGGTACGGCGAACTTCGGTAAATGGGTATCGCCAGGGTCATGAATTACAATGAGCCCATCAAAAGATGTCGGTTTAAGCAATATGTTGGATTAAGCGGTTTCGAACGGGGAAAAAAAACTTGGAAAGCACTGTATTTCCGCAAGGAATGTTTAGAGATAAAAGAAATTGCTGTTTTTGTGAGAAATAAAGAGTTATTCAAAAAAGGTCTTTTCTGAATCAGCAACTTAGTTGGACTGGTTTGAGGGACGCTTTCGCAAAGGGACAGCAAACTTCTCACAATTTCTTGAACGGGTTTCAGTGATGCGCGCACAGGGTAGCTTACGGGTTATACTCAATACGAAGATATGGGCAGGCCAGACTATTGAGCGAGCAAATCCGAAAAGCGTGAAACTGAGTGCCTGGGATATCGAGGAGTCAGCCGTGAAAATCTTCCTCATACAGGTCAGCACGAGTACATTCTCATAGTCTGGGGTTGTTTTAAATGCTTGTTGCGTGTAGTGGAGCTTGGTCGCTGAAAAAAAAGAAGTAGAACTTGCAACGTCATCCAATAAATTTATAAAAAAAACCATGCCAACACCCCCTCACACTACCCCACACATACTTAAATAAGATAAATGATACGCACGTTTTCTAGGCTAATCCAAAAGACGCGGACCAAGTATTTAGTGCTATAGATTGGCGAATACAGCAATTGAAAGTGGAAGAACAAAACAGATCCGATGAAAAGGTGACCTCAGATTGACTAAAGATTTAACAAGTTACTAAGCCTGCAATTTTTTTTTTATAATTGGTAACTTTTTATTTACTTATCTCTTGATCTATTTATTTATTTATTTATTTATTTTTAGTATTGTTTGTAATTGTCCGTTTTTGTTAACTTGTCCACAGGTACTGTTGTTTCTGAAATAACAATGCTGTGATTCAATATTAGTGTCATCGTGGATTAAAAGGAAGCTTTAATGTTGACAGAAAGAAGAAATTGGACAGCAAAAAAGTGATTCAAATTCGCGACTAAGCGTGCAAAAGCGTCGCCGAGACGGCGAAGAAATCACCCCGCCCAAAAAGCAGAGGTAGATAGATTATATTTTACGAGTTGCTGAGGTGTCTTTTTGTAGGTGTTGTTTTGCAGGTGTAATATAACGAATACATTCTGCTGACTGTAAAACAGGCGTTTGTAAATATCTGGCGGTTTAAATGTAGACAGGGCGCTATAGATTAATTATCTGCGAATACCATTTGATAAGACCAAATTGAACACTGTATGAAATGTATAAATGCAGAGTTGATGGGGAGCACAGAAAAGTGCACCATGCAGAGGAATCTAACGACAGCAGTACTGTGGATCCCGAAACGGAAGGTAAATATCTACTCCTGTATTCATGTATATTTTAAAAGGAGCAAAATGAAAAACGGAATACTCGAAATTTGGTTCGGGTCCTAATGGCTTGGCATTGAATTCGTTCGGTAGGGGTTCGATCGAGAACCCTAACTAAAATGATTAATGTTGGTCTTACCGTGATTTTACATAAAATAGTGGCGGGTCAAGCTTTCTACTGGTTTGAATCAATTATAGACTTGAGGTGTAAGTAATGTGGTTCTTTTGCAGCTTCCAACGAGAGCTTTGCGTCTTCACCAACTGTGAAATCCACCTCTTCAGATAACTGAGAGCACTCTGCCCATTTCGAAAACCTGCTTGTAGAACAATAGGAGCAAGTGCACACCGCCGCATGGAGATCAGAGACTGGGGGCTACGATGGAACTGCGTTGCCGACTAAATGCATCTTTCAAATTCAAATTATAGTATTTTTTGACCAAATAAAAGTGTGAAAGGTCATCCTCATTTTGAGGTAAAGGAAAATGACGTTGCCATTTTACGCCGGCATAAGACTGTAAACGTGTGAAGTTAAAATGTTGATATTTAAATTTCAGTACGACGTCTTTGCTCTAATATTTAACCACTCTGTAAAGAGTTTTGCCCATTAAGCACAAGAAAACACGAATAAATATTTTTATTGCATTCGGAAATATTGTCAAGCGCTGAAGTTAAACCTGGGGCATCGGAAAGTGCTGTGTGGGGATGCTGTCATGGATCGGCAACCGGATATGGGTGTGTTCTGAAAGCATGCAGGAGAGTCTGCTCGGAATGAAATGACCACAGTTTGCATTTCTGTGAAGTGATAGGTTAAGATAGCAACAGTGCACTTTACACATTAACAACATGCATTTTATTTTATATCTGTAAGAAGTATCGGGCTACAGTTAAATAAATACCTACGAATGAACAATAGCTCTGAACATATTGTTTGAATTCCCCTACATTGCCAAGCTTGAAAAAAAATGGAATGGATCAAGTGTAAATCAATTTTATTGAATCAGTGTTTATAGTAATAAAATTAATCAAGAATTTCTATAGTTTGACCTACTAGCGTGTATGAAACTTTGAAGTAAAAGTACAGCAGCAGAAAGAGTGTAAATTCAAAGATTTCATTTTCTTCAAAAAGTCACTATTTCGTTTTCTTTGCTATCACACAATATGGTTAATGTTTTTGTATCTTTTTTTAAGTTGCCAAAAAATGTTATTTGAAAACTTATGATCTGAATAAAGGAACAGTGGGTCAATTGTGTTTTGATCATTCGTTATTATGGTCCCTGCTAGTGGCCTTTCACGAGTCTTCACGGAAAGAATTATAGTATTCCAGGCATGAGTTTTCTCCACCATCAAACTTTTTGGCGCTAAAACTGAAAAAGGGGATTTCGTTGATGTGCGTTCTCGATAGATTTTAATCTGTTTTTATGTATTTTATGTATTGTTGCATCTTTTCCATCGACCACCTTACTAAAGCCCCACCCCTTCACCAGCTGAATTGCTGTGTGCAGGCTGCAAGGATTAATAATCTCATGAATTGCCTTGGATTTTCGATGTCTGAAAGTTGAAATAGGAACACAATTCTGAAGTCACGCCCCCCCCCCCCTCCCCTCCCCAAGACCAGAACAGGGATTTGTAAGAGGCCATAGTAGTATTAGCACCATCAGATGTCACAACGCCCTCGCGCACTTCATCTCTTTACTCGAACGAAGCTATTTGATGCAAAATTCCTTAGCATTTTGAATGCCAACAAATTTTCTACTTTTGCATCTCGTTATAACTGTGTATACTGCCTTTACGAATGTGTACAGCCTCTTTGCTGTGGGCATCTGTGAGCTGTACAAAATGTTGTTATGGTCCCCGAATCTGATGAAGCAAACTTGTCCACAGTGTCTGTATCCCTACGTGTCTTCTTGTGCAACACCAAACATGTTATTGAAGTTTAGATACTTCTTTCAAATTGTGCCATGATAGAGCATCGCTACATCAAGCATCAATTTTTGAGTAGAAATGGTGACTGATGCATTTTAATTAAAAGAGTCTGATGATCGAAAGCACTGGCCGTTCTAGTTATATTCTGTGCAATACATGCACAAAATTTATCTGAAATGTTTAATCAATGTATTCCATGTCCCAGGGCGATGTTTATTCATGGTTTAAAGCACTTTAAAGCATCATTATTTACTCCCTCGTTCTACTTCTGAGTGGGGCACAACAAATCTCAAGGTCGGTTCCTCAATATCTGTATGCGTTGTCTGGTTATTATCGCAGACATAAAACCTTATAAACGCTACATTATCGTTAAACTTGAACCCCTTAATAGAATACAACCAATGACACTCTTTGTTCCGTAATAGAGAGTAAAACCTCAAGAATTTTCTTTAAGGTATCTTTCTAGTTATCACCATTAGAAGCGACTTGTTTCCGGTGTTTGAATTCTCACGGATCAAGGAATTAAAAGAAATCATCATCCGCGGTTGAAATGAAGGAAATTTCACCATATGACGCTCATATACATAATGTGTATTTGTAACATATATATATCGTTTTGTTTGACATTTTTTTTTTAGTAAATGTACTAAGTCGGCCAAATTCGGGGAATTTCCTTGGCAGAGGTGAAAAAATAACCAGTAACAAAACATATGCTGGACGAAAAAAAAAAATGTCTCTCCTTGAACAGAACCCAAGCCAAAGACCACAAGACACCAGTCTGGTCGCGATGACTAGAAGACTCCAGCAGTGCGTTGAAGGGATTCCCAAATTGCGGACGCCCACTGATGCTTCCGTTTCAGTCAGCAAACTACCGAATCGTTATATTTTGTTCATTGAAATTATTTATTAATGCAGAAATTCGGAGAGTGGTGTATTCTGGTGAACTGCCATACCCCGCCATGTTGCACTATTTAACCAGTTAACCTGCATATGATTATTATATGGTTCTTGCTGAATGTGTATTTCTTTTCTCAAAACTAATTACCTGTCTATAAATGGTGTAACATAGTAATTTTATGGCCTTGGTATCCTTTAGCGCACGACCGATTTATGACAAGGATATTTTTATCAGTCTAAAGAAGCGTGTCATTTCATAAATGACTTTGAAAAAAAAAATTTTTTTTGAAGCACCATTTAAGGAAATAAAAGTTTTTTTGTTTTTTTTGAAATTAGATGACTTAACGAGAACAGCCTAGACATTTCGCAATACCACACGTGAAATCGGACACTATTTTACCTTGTTAAAACAGCATCTGTACCGGTGTTCCGTGGCACTCTAGATACTAGTTTTCGTAGGCGTTGTATATATTGAAATGAACAAGACGCAACAAACGGAAGGAACATTTGGTTTGCATTTCCGTAGCAGTTTGTACGCATATGAAGCAAATGTAAACATCATAGCGAAAAACGTTTACAATACCTTGGTGCTGAATCCGTATATATAGACGAAGTATCCTGTTAACTACAGGAGTGTCGCAAACCAACTAAACAAGGTGTATTAAGTATACTTTGTGTCAGGCGGAAAAAGGCCTTTTTTCAAGAATTCAGAGCAGGTTTTTTCACCATTTTTGCGGGGGGGGGGGGGGAGGGGGAGGGGGAGGGGGTTATCGGGTCTTCACTAAAACCACAAAAGCGCGAACACAAAATAAACCAACAACTAAATTTTTAGCAACAAATTTACTGAAAATATTTTTTGTCGACCTTCTAGCACATTATAAAATAAAGTTGCATTTTTTAAGACTAGATACATATCAAAACGATGTAGTTCTTTTCTACCTTTCGCATCTACAATTTCAAATTCATCACATTTTGTATCACGTTAGTTTTCGAAGAAACTATGATCGAAAATTACAAAATCATCTGGTTTTTTTCAACTCCAAAATCACAATAATTCGATGACAAAAACTAAACACGCTTACGTCACCAAGTAGAATATGGCACATTAATAATAACCCCACCAGCCTCTGTAAATTCACGAGCGAATATAGAGTAATCACAATACTCTGGTTTTGTAGTTTGGAATAACTGTCACAATAAGGTTTAATAATCATAAAAAAAAAATCGCGGCGTGTCACAAGCTCATCCTCATAACTGGTTCGGTTCGTTGCTAATCTCTAAAAAAAAAAAAGCTGGCACTTCTTACGCACAATTTACAGCATTGCTTCGATAATCTGGCAGCTAACCTAGATTCAAACGATTTGACAACGGTTAATCAAGGAAGCACGTCTGCATATCTCAACAATATGGCTAATCTACAAAATCCCAAAGTTGTCTCGCTTTTTTTTTTTTTCTTTTGTATCATATATACACCTTACACAAATAAAGAAACCTATTGTCGGTAATATTTATTTATGAATACAGAAGGCTTTATTTATTCCGAAAAAGTCACAACCATTGGGTATCTCCCAAGTGCCTAATAATATACATGTGATTAAAGGGTCTAACTCAAAGGGTCTATATCAATTTTGATAGTGCTTCGGAAGGGGATCGATTTTTGGAGAAATAAGATATGAGAAGTTGTACTTTATAAATATATTACACAGGGGTTCGAATCAACAAAGAAAGATGTCGCCATTACACCTAAATACTTAACTCTAGTATAAAACTCGCGGTGACCAGACACAGCCCACCCACCCAACAACCATGAGCCTTCTCAAATCAAAAGCCATAGCATAGTCATTACCTGAAGTTTTAAATGCTTTATGGGACCTAAAGTAAACAGCATTGCTATTTACAAACGGCAAAAATGACATTATGACATAACAAAATAAACCATAACAGCACTGTATGAAGTAACAAAGACTATATAACAATCTACCTAACTACCATTACTGGGCTTTCAATCGCAGAACACACAATATGTTAATTCGCTTGTCATCCTAAACAATCTGCATATAAATCGTTTACCAGCAGTTACAGTCCAATTGGATAACATTTCAAACTGTCAATAACTTGATATTTTAATAAACTTCCAAAACAGAACCAAAATGCTCATTCGAACATTGTCTCACGACATCTGACCAAGAATATTTTGACCAGGGTTACTTGAAAACTGATTTAAACCTTCTGAACATGAACATAGTCCACCTATTGAGTTCAATGCCAAAACCTTCATATATACGTTTTTATATATATCATTTATATATATGCATGGCCTGTAGCAAGACATGTACTGATTAAATTCGGAAAAACATTGTTGGCATCTGGTTTAACGCGAAGCTTCGTAAAAATAAAATAAAGCTGTATGCCTTTTTTTATTTCATTTTTAAACACTGGCTCCTTTGTATAAACAACACTAATTATTTTTTACAATGTACAGAAGTGGATAAAACAAGAACAAAATCCAATGTACCTACAGGCAAAAGAACACGTAGGTTGCAGTAAAGCAAAATATGATCGAGGCTATCGACAGAAAAAAAAAAATAAACGGATATCGTCGAACACTTGCCTTTTTACAATTTCACAAACTGATCAAAACTTTATGTACACATCTTCTCATCAATGTATTTATTCCATAACCAGAGTTTATCGCTATTTATCAATTAAATAGCTTCAGGTATCACCAACGCAAATATACCACAAAAATCCACCGGTCAAGCTACTGTCATTGTATCTACAATCACTGAACAAGATCACCGGGGCAAACATGCACAGCATATGTGAACACTGAATACAGCTAAACGCCTGGGTCAACCACTAAAGCAAAGTCTAAAATCCAATCTACATCCTCTCTAATCTGCAAGCAAGAACTGCTGAACGCCTAAACAGCATCGCAATATTCTGTAAGGAGTTCGAAGAAACCATGTAAACATTCAGCTTGTGAAGTGTCAACGATTCGCTTCAAGTGAAGAAACAAAATGTACATTCCACGCCCACAGTGGCCGCAAGTAAAACCACAACTGTGTATACGCTGGTCATTGGTCAATACTGTACAAGTGCATTCTTACGTGGACTGTGTACTACACACGGTACGTACAACAGTTTTGCAGTATCGTACACATAACTCAGCTTTATTGAACCCACGTCTCAGTCACTAATCTCTGCCATATCGCGTGTACATCCACTGTGCTTTTCTAGCCAGTCTAATACTAAAACTCGCGCGTCCCTGCGACATGGGGCTATAACGCCTACGTAGCTGGTAAGGAATCCACTTTCTCCTTCTTAAGCGAGTGCAGTGCGGCCTTCAAGATCGAGCCAGCCGGCATCGACCCATTGAGGGGCTGCGGGGAGAAGGGTGCCGCCATATTGTACTGCACGCTGGGCACGTCTTTGCCCGCCTTGCGCACCTCGTCACGGAGGAGGCGAATCTCCTGACTCATCTGCACATACAGCTGTTGGTACTGTGTTTGTAACTCCTCCATCTGACGTTTGTAGTTTTCTTTTATCTGTGCGTAAACCAAAAGATACTCAATGTTTTCTTATACAACATACAGGCACCATCAACATCATGTAAAATGCCTATTAAGATAGGTATCGAAGTTTTTCGTTTCCAAGGCGCAAATCTGCGGAGGATGAGACATTTTTATTTCCCTGCCAGCTGATTTTTTTCTTTTCGCTTATTTAAAACACAGGACCACACACATAACAATAATAATGTGTGACATACTATGCCTAAAGCTATTCTTTTTAGGAGTCTCTCTCTTTTTTTTTTTTTTTCCTTTTTTTAAGGCGCAGGCCTCTCTGTTTCAAGCATCAACAACTTAACATCAATAAGAACGTGGTCTCATAAAATCTGCACCGGGACAGAAGTTATCGAGCAGTTCTCTTCCAGGCAGTATTTCATCATAATGTTTCCAAGAAAGAGGCAGTTTCGTTCACAACATAAACAACACGTACTTCACCAACATCTTGAGCGTGCACCCTTTGTAGTTCCTCTACTTCTCGCCTCAGGCTGTTTCTCTCCACCATTGCCTCCTGTGTTCGCACTTCAGCTTCCACACGAACACGCTCCGCCGAACGCTGCGCCTGCCGCAGCTCCCTCGACAGCTCCTGTTTCCCGGCCCATAGTTCATCAACTTCCTGGTCACAAACAGATAATACACATTAAAAGTGCACTAGGCTTATCTTAAATTAGAGACTGCCAGGAAGTTAATCTACACGATTGCATTCAAAAGCCACAAAAAAAAAATCAATAAATAAATAAATAAAATAATAATAAAAAACCATACACACAAATGACTAAGTATCACGATAAAGCAAAATAGAAAGTGAAAAACATACGTATGTATATCATCATAATATGGGACGTAAAAAGCGATAATTCGTGTCCCGGATGTGACGCGCAGCAAGAAATGCACTTAATGCCCTTTCCCATTATAGATACATTGCGGTTTGACTGACTCATTTTCCAAACGCGCTGCTAAAAGCATTTTCATTTTAAGGCAAACCATAGCAGGTTATTAAAAAACCAACCGCAATTCTTTAACAGGTAAAATACGCACGTGAAAATGAACAATGACATTATTACGCTTCCCTGTTCATAATTTCGACGACCTATTTGCGGACAGACATTTAAAATGGTCCATTTTTGGCGGTCTCTTTCCTTCAAAATGAAAGCGATTCAGCTGTTATTAAGCATGGAGATGGGATTATGTAGCTTACTCTCTGTAAGTCGTCCTTCGCATCGCTGAGGTCATGCACCAGTTTCTGCTCGGCAGCACGGCTCTGGAGGTACTGCTGGAGGAAGGCGTCCTTGCTTGCTTGGTCGCTGCCCACCTTGGCGTCGAGCGCCTGCTGTACCAGTGCCAGCTCCTTCTCGCGGTTGTGGCGCAGCTCGTCATGGAGCCTGGCCCCCACGTCCCGGCGCTCACACAGCCGCAGCGGACTTGGCGGCCCTGCAAAAGCATAATGCCGACCATTGATTAATGTCTTTAATCCATCCATGGAGTTAGTGTAGTACCAAATAATGACAAGATTTTCTATTCTATACAAATGTCGTTTTCGGATGGTAAGAACCGACTCAAAAAAAAAGAAAAAAAAATCAACAACAAAGAAAAAAGCAGGCTATACTGCGTATTTCGTGAACAGTTTCTGGCTAAGGATTACAATACAGAAGACAGACAGGACGGCATCAATCCACATTTATTTGACCTACAACACACGGCGACATACAAGAGTAAACCCCGGTCTTGTTTCTTCTTACCTGACGCCTCTTCGGAATCAGAATCGGTTGATGACACATCTATTTCGAACGGCCCATGTTGCCCCTCGCTGCTTACACTCGGCAGAGGCGGCCGCGCGTCTCTGGTAAGGTCTTTTTTTAGTTTGTTGAGCGCGCTCGATGGTGCCAGGCTGATATTGGGTACAAAGTCGCGATCGTACCTACAATGTAAAGCTGCATGCTGCAAAATTCACACGACAATTCCAAGAATTTTCCTGCGACACGGTTTAAAAAACAGAACTAATTAATCTACGTCTAAGTGACAGAAGAACACTTATTACCCCCTCCACCCCCTCCTTCCAATGACATCTCACCAATGCCAAAACAGGATTACATGATGGTCGATTTTTTGTACTAACACATCACACCCACATAACAGGCAATACAATTACCTGTCGTGTCCAGAAAATGGTACAATCTTTTCTGGGTTAAGCACTATTGGCGGACTTTGCTTTAAATCAGCCGGCAACCTGTAAAAGGATTGTCCATGGTTATATCCCTTCCTCCACACAACTGCTTTGGTAGCAGCTTTGGTGCATTTTGAGTTTTATTTCAGTCACGTTCCCGTGTGAGTTAAACACGCTGTTTACAAAGTAAGCGTCAGCATATTCTCAGAGCACCAGACAAACTTTACACCCAGAAACTGAAAAAGAGATTCAAAACATACAAACAACTGCTTAAACTAATTTAATTATTGTCGAGTTTCTTCATTTTTATTTCTTTCTCTTTTTGCCAGACCAAGTACCTTTCTTTAGGCAACGAAGCATAAGCCGTGTGCGCCAAAACATTCCCACGGATCCGCTTCCCCTCCTGTTCGCCATCCACGACCTTTCAAAATACACAAACAATTGCAAGGTTAAAGCCAGCGAGAGCAACTGAGCTTAAGATAATGCATCGATATCGCCCTCGGGACTAGTTCCATCCCTGTGATGTATTTTTTTTCAGAGTTCAGCTGTACTCGTTATTGCTCGCGGCATCGTTTTCAACAACTTTCCGATCCGCTGGGGAGGAGGGGGCGTGACTAAGGGAGATGGACAGATGGTTCCTAAAAATACATCCTGAAGGTTTAGTGAGGACATTCGCTACTGAAGAAAAGGATTTTCTGGAAAGGGAACAGGCATTCAACGACAGTACAAATAGATAACTGACCTACGCTTTTACACCAGTGTCGGCAAAACAACTTCGTATCGACCAGAACAAATGCTTCGGCAACAGATGAATAAAGATAACTTTTATAGCAGATGGCCTTCCTTCCATCCAATCGGTTAACGGCAGACAACTTAGGATGTGCACTAGCTGAACTGACACAAAATCAGCACTAGCCCACGCCAGAAACCAATGCGGTGTGGCCATTTCAGCGCAACAACTAAGCATGTGTGTGGTGCCGGTGTTCCGTGCGATAAAACAAACCGTGCAGGCGAATATATTTCCTTTCGCAAGTGTGCTAGGTCTGTGCATAAATGCACAGGCATGCAAACTTTTCTGCTCGAATTAAATGCCGAGTGACTTAACATTCTGTCGCCTTATCTTTCCGAAGAAGTGGGAAGGTGTGGGGGGGGGGGGGCTTTATATCATATTCAAGAGGGGAACCCTTTTTTTATGGATTCCGGACCAACCGACCTCCCCCCCCCCCGTACCACATCCTCCACCCAATGTGTCAACCCCTCCCACCAAGCTCTTGATGACAGACCGACCGACAGACCGACACATGGTCTATCGCATATATTCCCCCTGTAGGGAATAAAAAATACAGGTGAAGTGAACCTGGGTTATGCATAACATACTAAATGTGCCAGTCACAATACAACGTGGTTTGTAATCGCGGAGCACACTCTGACAATGACTAAACCCCACACACCACGTTTTCGGTATGAACATTGAACTTGGCAATTTTCCAGGTCGCGTAACCAGTCTGTCTGCGGTAAACAACAGGATAAGCAAATAGTGATCTCCGTTTCATTGACCGATAGTGGGAGATTTTCACAGGCCAAAAAAGAAGTCCAACAAAAGAGAGCGCTTGATCTATTGATTCCATTATGAATTTATTTCAATAACCACTATCTTTTAAGCAATGGCTATACTACAAATATCATACATACAATGCCTGGTGTGGGACGGTCAATAATAATACTCAAGGCATATATGAACTAACCGCAGGCATGTGCTCTACTGCGTCTGCCGTTGGGTTTTAGCAAAGAATATGAATGAACCTTCTTTGGTTTTAGTCTCAAGACATTATCTTACAAGTCGAGACAGTTTTGAAGAACAAATACCTAAATAAAACCCATATCCAGAATATATTAAAAAACCGAAATAATTTCAATTCAAATAGTTACAAAGCTTCCTGAAATGCATATCTAGACTGGTGGAACATCCATGACAAATGCATGTGTACTGAAGATTCGGCAACTGTTTCGAAACCTGGCAATAAGACCAGTGACCTGGAAAAAAGACAAACTCTCTGGACTACCAAAACTTTCCTTCTGTTCTCAAAGGTTCTTACCCAATACAATAACTACAAGAAATTAATTTGGGCTGATATAGTGGCACAATGTTTTTTTTTTTTAAATTGGATAGAAACACATCGCCTGAAAAAAAATTACCTGTTTTCGTTTTCGACGGTTCTTACTGAAACGATCTTTTATTTCTTCAAGGCACTTCACAATGTCTTGGAGGGGCTCCTGATCTTTAGCCAGAAGAAGATAAGATCTCCAATTCGAACTGTCAAAACCCCAATGACAAATGCGATTTTCTTGAGCTGCGTGCGAGTGACAAACAAACTTTTGAGGTTGAAAAAGGCGATGACATTCACAGCATTCGATGCAAAGGGAATCCTCTGCTTTATACAAATCTGGATCAAGTAGTCCTTTACACTTCCCAAAGCACTCGTGGTATACTTTGAAAGTTCTTACTGAGAAGGTATCTCTTCGGGTAACAGACTCTCCGCCGAGTATCAGTTTGTTGGAAAGCCTTGCAGCGTCAGTTTTTGTTATCAATCCGCAGCTCTGTGCTGTTGCAGGCAACACATTCGAGCACTTAAGTAAAGACAACTGGTCGGGTGTGCACCTTGAAAAATTAAGATTTAATTCCCTTGATGCTTCCTGTACTTCATCCATAGAAAACTGTCTCAAAAGTGTATTTAAAATCTGCGGCAAGCAAAGTCGTTTTTCCCCACCAATGTCAAAACACGAAATTTCTTCTCCGTCAAGTTTTGTTTGCGTTATTCCGTCTGTACAAGTATCCATAGGTAAGAAAATAGGTACTTGTTGTACAGGAAAAGGTGGTGGTAACATGAAAGGGTCTATGTTTATGACTGTTTTCGCATCACCCGGCTCTCTCTTCAAAACTGATCCAAGTGCTCGCTTATATTCTTCATAATCTTCTTCCGACATCTTGCTTTTTGGGGGAAGGTGATCTCCGTTCCATGTCGATGAATATCCACTTGGGCCCCGCAAACTCTGGCCTGCGGTTGTCTGGAAAGTCTTTATTATATCCTGGATATATGGGTTGAATAAAGGATGTAGTAGATGTTCCATTTTACTTCAAATCTGGGTAAATCCCAGCAATTATCACTTCAAGAACTTCTCTCTACTTGCTGTGTTCACCAATGTACTGCAATCTCGTTCTGACTCGCGAGGTTTTGATCACTCATTTAAGTCTGCTGTTCCATCTTTTGGACTCAGGTTGTGCCGCCTAACAGTCTGTTCTGATTTACTTAAAACTCGCACATAAATAACCATCGATAAATTTATAGTTTAGAAAAAATAAATAGTTACATTTTACTGATTGTTTTTTGGATTTATGTGCTCATTTATTTCAGATTATTATTCGCTGAAAAAGCCACAACTGTGTAAACCACGTGCTTCTTTTACACGCGTCCTTGACAGTGAGAGACAAACAAACAAGTCTGTTGTGCTCTTATTTTGCAGGGAGACATACTTTGAGACAAACGTTCAGAAAAGTTCATTTGCTGTGGTGTGGAAACTCTGATTTATTCATATTGGTGCATATCATAACATGAAATGATTGTTTCAACAAATTATGAGTCTGCTGGTGGATTCTTTCAAAAGCAAATACCTAAGGATATCTACTTGGAGCTGAATACAGCCATCTGTGTCGACAATTTTCTCTGAAAGTTCATTGTTTGGATGACCCCGTCCACATTATAATATAAGAGAAGATCATGGGGCTAGGTGTTTTGTATTGTTTTGTACATAAAGCACACCAACCCCATGCACTATCGCTGTTAAAGCATAAATATATATAAAGTAAAATTGCTTAATCAAAACAGCGTAGGAATTGACAAAATTTGTCAGGATTAGCAGGCTGTCCAAATTACTCAGGTTGTGATACAATGGCTAATTTGTTAACTAAATTAACCATCATGGGTAAAGTATGCAACCCAATCTGGCCCTAGGTTATGCCCCACTCCGTGTTCTGTTCCTCAGTTTTGCGCCTGTGATTAAGAACCCCTCAGTGTCTCCATAATTCTATGATTTTTTTTTTCATTTAATCCCATCACAGAAGTACGAACTGAATCATTAATTACAGCGGGAATGAATGGCAAATAGATACTTATTCCATTGTTCAAACACTACGGTTTGTGAAATTATTTGAACTGGTTGTAAGAAAACCCTGAATATAAGACCCCACACCGAAAGTGAAAAAAGAAGGGAGGGCATATAACCTGTATTCAAAGCAGGAGGAAAGACTCGTTATCAATAACCAGCTTAGGACTTGGCTAATGTTACGGGATTAAACAGCTAACAAATAGAAATATTTATAATTGTTGCAGCACATTCTTATTGACATCATCTGTGGGCACATGCAAACAGCATTCGAAGATCAGAACATTAACCTGACCAAATCAGACGGCTTCTTCTCACAGTTAAACTTACAATTATCCCCAAAACCTCGCCTTTTGTCCGGAATAGGGAAGTGTCCGAATTATCCAGTTTTTACTGTAGTTGCTTTCTCTCTTAAACGCTTTGTAGTACTTTATATTCACCTATGAGTTGGCAGAGTAACGTTTGTTGTGCAAAGTAAACAGAGTCCCATCACAAAGTCTTGATCAGTGTTACATTGGCTTATACCTTACGACTCTCCTATGAATTCCCCTTTTCTCTTAAGTACATTTCATTAGCGTTTTAACAACTCCGGCGATTTCTTATCATTTCTGTGTACGAGAACGCATTTTCACTCGGGGCTTGTTATAATTTCCATTATAACACGCACCGAGTGATAGATGCACCTGTGTAGAGTAATAGTAGGTGAATTTTACTTTCTTTAAACGCAAACACAGCTTTATTAACTCTACTAGCCGGTTCACACAAATATTATAAAGCTAAGTTATGAAAGGGTTATGAGGAAACTGTTTGTGTTATGCAACACACAGATGACAACATAATGTTGTGAAATATCAACGAGGAAAGTGTTTTTTTTTCTTATTTTTTTGTTTTATTTGTGCTTTTGAAAAATTTTCGGGATAGCATTGGGATCGTGCCCTAAGAACCTGAGTTCCAGAAGAGTGTTTATCTTGAAAAACCTAGTTAAACGGGTGACTTAAACGGAAAATACTAATGCCAAATTTTATCACAGATTGATTTTAATCAAATATATCATGAAAGGAGTGAAAAAAGTTGTGCTGCTTGGTGTATCCGATAAACAAAGCTCGACCAAAACGAGTTGGATGCATAGCTTTAAAAATATAATGTGAACAAATAATGTAAACACGGACTATGAAGTAAAAGACTGTTCATAGCCATTAAGATGTCGCTTATGAAAACTGAAAAGTTAATGTTATCAGAAGGGTTTTCGTGGCTGAGAATCTTCATACAAAGACAATGGTGATGTTATAACTATAGTTTAAACATAGAGCACCCACGATAAATTTAACTTCTTTCTCGTGAACTTAAGAGGCAACAATTTTTCTGCGTAGGTGTACCTCTTGGAAACCGAAATTATTTGTAAAAGAAGATAAAGTAAGGATGATTCATGTAAAATCAGCAAAACCGACCAGATTAAAATTGCACGATAAGAAGTATGTTGAATAAAGTTCAACGGCATACATTCGCACATACAACGACGATGATCACCACTGACTTGATCTAAAAATTGGATCGTTATTCCAGTCATACAATATCAAATATTTTTGGTAAAGTTGTATCTTTCTTTCCAACACAGAATATACGCGTTTTGATGTTACCCAGAATTGATGATTGACGCAGTACAAACACGCAATCCCACAAGAGCATGTCTTAGAACAATTAGTTTCTGTAATAAAGATTTAAAAATTTCATCATCTCAGTTAACTGCAAAAATACACAAAATATTATTCGCTTGCTGTTATAACTTAAATCTTTACAATAATGTTTCGGGGGTACAACTTTACCACTGACTTGACCATAAAATTTGTTGTGTAAAATTGGAGTGCGGCTGGGTCTATTTAAGTCAATTCCCCTTTTGGCAACCCAAGCAGCTGCCTCACAAAATGTACTAACGCGGTTCGGAAATCATCTGCCCCCTCCTCACCCACGGAGTAGAAAGGTATTAGGAAAGTGTTAAGATTTTTTTAGCATACGGGATAATGCCATTACAATATCTTCATCATTTACTGCACAATAAAATGTATTTTTAATACAACTCCAATTTCTGACAATTGCTCGAGGAGTTAGCAATGATCAGCGATAACGAACGTATCAGCTGTTTATTTCAAGTTTATGAGCAAGAGGGGAGAGGTGCGGCGGCAGATGTTTGTCCCAGCACATTGGGGGGGGGGGGTAGCCGGCCAGGTTGCGAAAATGGGGGCGTCCGATCAGCATTCTTCTGTATAGATTCCCCCTAAGAATTTCAATTTATTATATAGAATATTTAGCCTATGTATTAAATGCTTAAACAAACAAATTATATTTTGTTGTTTATGTCCATTCGACACTGTAGTCTTTTAAAGCAATTTGCTGTTTTTGACGTATAAAGCCGTGGCCTCAGACAATGACTAACTCCCTTATTAATACCACCCAGTTACCACGAACCCCATCCAGTCTCTTCAATTATAACAGATATGTGTCTGACGAGCGCAGACCCATTCCGCAATAGTAGATATTAAACAGAGGATTTTCCCTTGTATGATAAAAATCAAAATGGCGTGGAGGAGATCTTCTCTATACAGTTGCCGAAATTGTGTGTGTGTGTGTGTGTGTCTGTGTGTGGATTTTCTCCGGGTTTCGCTCAGACATCATCGAATGGCAAGGTTTCAGTGGGCAAAGCAATATCAGAAAATGGTGGGAATTTACTGCCGAACTGTATAGGTTTCTTGTTTTCGGAAGACAGCTGGACAGGATCGTTGCAAGTTTATTGTCGATTGAAAAGGCAATGATAATGATAGGCGCTAGCATATCACTTTTTGGTTCAACTGATAACCACTAAATAACCAAAAATTAGACACTATATTAGGAGAAGTTTGTAGATTTTGTAGTAAACTGAGTACCAATATAGGCACTCCTGTCACAAAGTACGTATATTTTTGGGAAGTGCTTATAAAAGCGTAAATAAGCCGCCGAAAATAGGTAGTACTGATACATCCATCAACGGAAATCTTATTGCGAAACGTGGTATTGAACGCAGGCTTCGCCATCATCTTCTGCCATTCCCAGGTTGATTGGTGATGGGTTTATCCTTCATGATGACAATATACCACTACATTGGGACATTGCTATCAATTATTCTCTCGAATAAGAGAGAATGGATTGTTTGAATTGGTCTACGATTAGATTTAACTGATTGGACACCTAAGGAACATCTAAGCCGAACGGTAACAAATAGATTGTCATCCTTAGCAATTAAGAAACAGTTGTATGGTCGTATGTCAGGAGGTAAAATGCTAAAGTGCATCAATCAATGCAAGCCTTTCAAAGAAATGAGTGTATGGAACTGGGATGAAGTCTTAAATTTTAAAATTCACCGTGCAGTATACGAACCTTTGTCAGCTAGTTCATACATCCCTTTACTAAAATATTTAACAAATAACAAATCTATAGTAAACATTCAACATATGACAGAAAACGCTTTTGTGGTCAGTTCTAGGCTTTTATAGAAACGCTGAAACAAATCCAAATCGTGTATATCATTATGTAGAGCTCGAGAACGAAGTCATCATGGATGGCGTTGAGCATCCAGCCCCCCTTCACCAAATCAAAACCTTTGAAAGGCGAAATAACATTATCGCTTGTTTTCGGATTTGAAGAACAAGTTTAATCCTGTTATTTTTCTTCTTATCGATCACCAATGATTGTCAGTCTACTATATTTGGCGGATGCTGACAAAAGACATTATTGCTTGATGAAAAAAATTAGTAGACTGATCATACAAAGCATGATGGGCACACCTATTATTGCTATCACTACCTTCACAACTTTTCAAGGCAGGACCGCTTAGACAAGCACAAACCAAACTGTCGGGTTCATGCCCCTCAACGAATAAAATTGCTTGAAAAAATCTGAAGATAAATGGGTACTTTTCAAAAACTATGCCAAAAAAAACTCAATGTCCCTCTTGTGATATGTGTTGATTATAAGTGTTTTACTTTTCCGACCGACACGTATTATCCCCACTCTACCCAGTCATCAACATTTAAATATCAATAGCACATTCAAAATAGCTATAGCTCTCTTGAAGTATGTGGTTTTGGACACGTAAAAAACCTGTTTGGTATAGAGGCAAGGATATGGTGAAAGCATTTTCTCGATTCTTTAGAAAAAGAAGATGAAACGACATCATATATTTTACAAATCCCTAAACCAATGTTTATTACTGAGCAACAACAAACAGTTTGAAACTGCTAAAAGTTGCCATATTTGCGGTAAAGTCTTAGGCGCTGACAGAGTTCGCGATCATTATAACATGACTGGTTAATATCGCAGACCTGCTCATAACCAAAGCAATTTGTTATACAAATGCAAAACATCAAAATATCGAGCAAAGAGTTGTATTTTATACGAATCATTTTACATAATTTACGTCGATATGACGCTCACTTGATCGTGGAGGCCATTGTAAAATACAAAGATAAACCGATACAATACGTTCCTAATAACATGGAGAAATACATTTCACTCTGGATGGGCTATCTGAGATTTATCGATTCCTTTCAGTTTTTTAGGTACTTAACTTAAATTAACTACATATCTTACAAGAGATGGATCAGTTCAATTTAAAATATAAAAAGAATAGTACTTGAAGAAAGCAAAAAGAACCGTTTACTATAACTATACATTTACCCATGCGATTATGTGAATTGCCCCAAAAAATTTCATGAGCACGACAAAGAAGCTTTCTTCATCAAACTGAGCGATGAACACATTTCTGATGAAGATTATGTTCATGCTCAAGCTGTCTGGGAAGTTTATTTTAAGACAGACGTACTTCTTTTGGCAGAAGTGTTTAAAAACTTTAGACACGTTTGTCTCGACAAATATAAGTTAGATCCAGCCCATTGCTATACAGCTCCAGGGCTGGTTTGGGATGCGGTGTTGAAAAGTACAGACATACAACTACAACTGATTGATAGCATTGATCAGTATCTAATGATTGGGAGGTGTCATATATATGATTAGGACAAAGTACAAAAGCAACTAATCCACATGTAATCAATTTTGACCCAAACCATTCGGTAAATTACATTATGTATCTGCACACCGACAGTCTATAGGGTTATATAATATCAAAACATCTTCAAGACAAAGAATTTGGTTGGATGACAGAACAGCAGTCGGAAACATTTAACGTTATGGACATACCAGATAATTCAGAAACCAGCTACGTATTGAAAGTAGATGTAGAGTACCCCGATTTCTTACATTGATAACACAGTGACTACTCCCTTGCCCCTAAAAAAAAATCACAGCAAACGACAGTCAACTCTCTCCATACAGTCTTGATCCAAAGGCTGAGCTTGGTATCAAGAGCATGTCTAGTGAAAAATCTGTAACAAATCTTTACTCGAGATCAAGATATATGGTGTATTATCAAAATCTCAAACTGTATTTGTCGCTGGATATGAAGCTCACCAACATTCATGGAGCAATCAGTTTTCACCAGTCCCTCTATTTGCAACCTTATACATCCCTGAAAACTGATAAAAAACGTAAAGAAGCCAAAAATGAGTTTGAGAAAATTTTGTCAAGCTCATGAATAATTCAGTGTTTGTGAAGATAATGGAAAATCTGCTAAAGCACATTAATACTGAGCTTGGACACACAAAAAAGCGATTAAAGAAACTGATTGCAAAGCCTACCTTTAATGGATTTGAGTGCAGTAAACATGAAAAAGGTTAAGTTAACGCTCAATAAGCACAGCTTGTTGGATTTGCTATTTTAGACGTGTCTAAAATTTTAATGTACGATTTTCACTATAATTATATTAGACGAAAATATGCAAACAATAAAACCATGCTCTTTACTGAGACCGATAGCCTTTCGTACGACATACAGAGAAACAACATTTAAAAGGATTTTTGTAGGGATTTAGATCTTTTTGATACAGGCGATTACGCCAGAGACTATGTCCTTCATTCTGCAGAAACCCAAAAAAACTACTGAGTAACATGAAGGATGAGACTGTCGGCGAACCAATCGACGAATTTGTAGGTCTTTGACTTAAACTTTATAGTTTCAAGTTTGGGTAAAAAGAAAAGAAAACGACAAAAGGTGTGCGGAGCGTAGCCATTTCATAATTTTTTTCACGATTTATATATAAACAATGTTCGTTTAAAAAATCGGAAAAGTATACTTCCTGCAATAGTATTCCCAGCCATAATCATCAATTATTTAGTCGCAGTGTGAATAAAACTACTTTGTTTCCTTTTGACGAGGGAAGGTTTGTGCTGCCAAATGGTTACAAGACATTATCCTATGATCAGTATTTGTCATTTTAAAAGTATTTGTCATGTATCTCATCAAATATTTAAAAACAGTATTATGTAATATTAATATTATTTAAATTCATGTTTTTATTCCCAAACTAAATACTTTCATGTGCATTTTAGTGTTATGTGATACTCATATATAAATAATGAATATATTTGTATGACGTATTTTTTCATGATGTAAAGTAAAATGCATCGATAATCCATGCTACTTTTATTGCAGCACTATGCATATTTCAATTGTAAATACAGACATTACATTAAAGATAATTTACACAATGTTTCACTTTAATTTCATTCATTTTCAAGTTGTTGCTAAACATATTGATAATATCTACAAAGCTATATCCAAGACACCGATGACGAGCAAAATAAATGAGCTATATGATAGTGGTAGATTTTTTTGTTGAAAGTCAATAAAGATGCCAAAAACTGTGCATAAACAATAACCGTTACAATGTAATTTCCTACATCCAAGCCATAGTCACCCTTGTCTTGAAATAGACTGAGGTAGGCTGGTACACAGTCCTTGTTTTTATAGTCAGATGCGAAGGAAGAGCAGGTTGACTAGTATCCATGTGTTCAAAGTTGAAAGGATTCTTTTATGTATCACCACTGTATGCCCCTGAGGTTGTCAGTGTTACGATCACCTTTTAGGGAACGCTGCGTAGAAATGGGTAATCCGAGGCTCATACCTGAATTCCTATTGGTATGCTAAATGCTTTTAGATCCGATCTTGTAAAGTAGTACATTGTCGATGACGTCTTTAATGCCTCGTTATAGCCAAAAATAACATCAGAATTCACTTTGAGAAGGCATACTCTCAGTTTTGCATAAACAATGTTAACCCTATAGGATCCGTTTCTGTCGCCATGACACAAAACTTGTCCGCCGCCGTTAAGAGCTTTACATTAATCGGAGCTCCATTTAGCAATAAGCAATCTTGTTGAAAGTCATTTGACCAAAAAGGCCCTTCAAAGGAAACGGCATTGTAATTCGTTGAAAATGTATAGCTTTCAATCAGGCCAAAATTGAGGGATCCACGGCATCCATAAATCCTGACGCATCTCTGTAGCAGTGTTGTGACTGTAGCTGTTACTCTTTGTTGTCTTTGCTGTAATTCAGACGTATATCTAGGATTGCTTTATAACTATAATTAGTTCCAATCAATGCTGAAAATGGAGTTTGCTGAAGGTTGACGTCACTCTGACGTAACACTGTAGAGTCAGGGACTTTGACAAAATCAATCTTATCCCCTAGAGTGACTGGAGTGCCATCCGATTTTATTATCCGGGCCTTTATGTACAACTTTGTACGTTTTAGGTCAATGTTGTTAAGATCAAGGGGTATCAGCCTTTTGAGAAACTGTTTATATCTTTTATGAATGACTTTTGATCGTTAAGCCTAACTTAAACTTTATCTTTCTCTTCAGCTTGTGAGAGTCCATCGTCTGCTTACAAATTTATTAACTTGTGCCATTTTCATCGTATTCTTCTTTAGCTTTATGTATGCAGCCATTGAACACGAAGCCATTGAACAGTGTACACGAAGATTGTAAATGTCGCTTTATACAAAATGTAGATGTGTACACCAATCCACAATCAGCGCAGGACAGCGACCCTTCAGTAAACGGTTCTGATGCATCAAGACTATTCGTCGCATATTTCATTAAATCGTCAAAAACTTTGGCCACCCTCTCCATTTAACATTTATTTCTTTGATACCGTTCTGCTTTAAAATAGCTCCAATCTTAAATAAGTATCTCACCTTAAGCAACCTTTTGCAGTTGATAGAAAGTGCTACCAACGGTTTGATCCTCTTAATCAGTTATTGTGTAAATGAATATTTCCGCACGCCGAAATCTCTTGCCGCACGTCGCTTGTTTTTAAAAACTTCTTCAGTTCACTTTTGATGATAATCCAGTCGAAATGGATGTTCTAAGTGAGACATGTAAACCAAATTCTAAGGCTTGAATTTTAAAGGCTTTGATTGTAGCGAAGACGTTTCGTTTTGTGTAGTTTTGGCTTTAAGCTGTTTACATGCATTTTCTTCGATACGTTTCCCTTCATTTTCTTTATTATTTTCACTTGGTGTCAATCTATCTACTGTTTGTGTAGGCTTGTGTAGTAATTTGGAAGCAAATTTTACAATTTATCTGTATATTTGTAGGATTGATTCTGTTAGAAAAATCTGTACAACATTGTTTTAAGTGCGCAAATCACTCTCGGCAAAGTTTGCTCCTGTTTCATTCTTTGTTGTGTAAGCTTCAATGCCTTTCTTTGTAAAAAATCTGTTACCCATCTGTTTTTGAATTCGCTTCTATTGTCAGACCGAATTCGACTAGGCTTTCTTTCTTTCTGGAATATGTCTTGCAATGCAGCAATAACAGACTGCAAACTTATGTTTTTTATCATTTATTGGCTCTACCCATATATGCTTGCTAAAAATGTCAATAACTAATAGTAGTAATTATGCTGTGGTAAAATGCTGACGTCTGTCAAGTCCATGTCCCAAATATCACCAATGCCCGATGCTACCATTCGATTTCTTTTGATTTTATATCTCACAGATTGCTCTAGACTATAAGCATTTTGATCATGTAACCATTTCTTCAGGTTATAGAAGCCAACGCGAATACCACTTTTTCCAATGCTCCTTGGTTTGATAGGTTGAAATAATAATGTGTAAAAAATTTCGTTCCAGTCTCCCATGTTGTCTCACAATCTCATACGTTAAAATGAATGAGGTTCAACAATAACAAAGTCTATCAAACACACACACACACACAAAGGTTTATAAGTTTATTTAAACACTTTAAATACATTGTGCAATGACATGTCTTAACCACCTGCTACCTAAAATATTTAAAACACATCACTCATCTACATAGCTTTAAAAACTCTTTTTGTCTACTACTGATATTCTCTGATATTGATACTACTGATATTCTCCGTTGTTGAGTGGGTGTTGATGGGTTGGGGGTGATGGGTGAATGGTAGTGTGTGGTGGGTGGGTACCCAATGACATACAGCTGTACAACTGTTTTAGAACTGTTCTAACTAAACTACTAACCTTGTCGAAGAAGAAAGAATGGGTACGCCGATCAAACAGGACAATCGACCATTCAATAAAGAGTATGGGTAATCGGCGTAGCAGTAACTGGTCATTAGAACGGTCAGTGCACATAAAACATCAGTGTACAAGGAGATATCGTATACTTTTGCTTGAAACCCATTTAATTTCTTGTTTTTTTTTGTTTTTGTTTTTTTTGTTTTTTTTTTTGTAAACAAAAACATATGCCTCCTATGGTTCTGCAATACCCAGTTCCCATTTTTCCTTTTACAAAACCAAAAGAATGCCTTTCTTTTTCTGCAAATATAATAATAATTTATAATGTCCAATTCACAAAAAAACGATCAATTCACAGGAATAACCATCAAAATATTCCCAAAATCTGCACTGTATTGTAAACAAAAATCTGCTTGCTTCTGTGTGATTCTGGATTTTATTTATTTTTCTTTTATTTCTGAGTGTCCTCAAGGTTTTCCACGTACTTTCTTTTCATTTTATTTAACAATAACAATGCAATTTTAATGCGATTTCTGACAAAGAATTATTTCTTCGGATCTGGGGATTAGCTAATCAATATAAAAGCAAATTTTTACTAAGCTTGAAATTTTGCCCAGATTTATTTTATAACAACTGTGTAATTATATGTATTTTTTTATCATAGGATAACTCCACAACACATGCCTCTTAAAATAACCTTTCCGTCACGTATGTAAAAACTTTGGGTTCAGTACCTTATTTAACCTAACTCGTTTTATGAATACTTATCATCTTTACCGTCTACTCACACGCCTCAGTGATGCGTTTGAATAATATTTCTTAGTATAGACCTACCGCTTACGGTAACATAGACAATCGCAGCAGGTTATATGGCTATAACTGTAACTGACCCCTGGGCGAGGAGTTCATTATATAATGCGTAGTCACTGAATGGCATAAAACCAATATAAGACAGTGTGAGAGTCAAGCTGCATCAACCGATCAAGTCGTTCAGACTTTTCATTTTCAAGGTCAAAAACCGGAAGTTGATTATTATTATTATTGTCGATTTTGCACTCATTTTCGACCCTTTGGGCTAAACAACGTTATATAAGAGGTACCTCGGTGACCTTGACCCAGAAGGTCACGGTCAAGGTAAAAAAACAGAAGTTAACTATTATCTCGACCTTACTATCGATCTTTTGAGCCTAAACAACGTTACATAAGAGGTACCTCGGTTACTTTGACTTCTGAGTCACAGTCTTGGTTAAAAAAAACGGAGTTTGACTATTATCTCGAAAACGGTTAGATATTTTGAACGATTTTGAACATACTTTCGATCCTATGGGCCTAAATAACGTCACATAGGAGGTACCTCGGTGACCTTTACCTTCTCGATCACGATCAAGGTCAAAAACCGGAAGCTGACTATTATCTCGAAAACGGTTAACATGTGCTGCTGACATCGCTGATCTTCTAAAAATTATTACTGCGTTCTTTAATGATTTGCAAATGGCTAGGATTACTTAATATATAATTCTCCATGCAAAACTAAACGGAAACAGAATCAAGAATGAAAATGCGAATTTAAAAACTGAAATAAGATCAATATTTTTTTTAGTTCAGTCAATAAGTATTTTTTTTAGTATCCAAAGTATTTGTTTCGCAACTCGATTGCGAAATCGGTCTAGTTTAAGATGAAATCGGCCTAGCAGATCTGACAACTTTTAGTATATTACAATTTATAAAGAAAAAAGAGGGAGTTTTGTTGATTCATTGCTATTTTTGTGCAAAATTGTAGTTTTATTTATTTTTACAGTGGGGACTGAACGCCCCAAGGAGTTATTATGCTTAAAGGCACTGCGACAGTTTTTCAAATAATTTTCAAATACGATTCAAGTTCTGGGGAGGGAAGTTGGCCACACCGGAGTGAGGATGGGAGGGGGTGGGCGCAGAAACATGTATGACGCCCATGGCGACAGATTTCACAAAATGACGCACAGTAAAACTTATTCCATTTTTCACACGTCACCACCTCTACTCTGCTCTTCCGTCTGTAAAATTTGTTTATATGCCAATGCTTAGCATGCTATTATTATTTTTTGGGAAGGGGGGTGGGCGGGGGTGAGGGTGGATCCGGTTGTTCTCCACAGTTGCGTGGATCGAAGCCTCGTTTGTTAAAAACATGTCTCCTCTCACATATTCTAGAAATTAAAAAAAAAATGAGGATAGGTAAAGTTCAGGCTAAAGAGGCGAAAATGACCTCAAAATTGCTGTATCTGTAATCGTTTTCGAGATAATAGTCGACTTCCGGTTTTTGGCCTTGACCGTAACCGAGAACATCAAGGTCACCGAGGTATTTCTAAAGTGACGTTATTTACGCACAAAGGGTCGAAAATGAGCTCAGAATTGCTATATCTCTGTTTTTTTTAGATAATAGTCAACTTCCAGTCTTTGACCTTGATCATAACCGAGAAGGTCAAGGTCACCGAGGTAGTTCTTATGTAGCGTTGTTTAGGCCTAGGTGGTCAACAATCAGCTCGAAATCGCTCCATCTCTAACCATTTTCGAAATAATAGTCAACTTCCGGGTTTTGACCTTGACCGTGGTCAAGGTCACCAAGGTACCTCTTATGTAACGTTGTTTAGGCTGAAGGGTCGAAAATAACCTCAAAATTGCTGTATCTCTAATCGTTTTCCAGATAATAGTCAACTTCCAGTTTTTGACCTTGACCGTGGCCGAGAGTATCAAGGTCACCGAGGCATTTCTAAAGAAACGTTATTTGCGCACAAAGCGTCGAAAATGACCTCGCTCAGAATCGCTCTATCTCTAATCGTTTGCGAGATTATAGTCAACTTCCGGTTTTTTACCTTGACCGTGACCGAGAACATCAAGGTCACCGAGGCATTTCTAAAGTAACGTTATTTGCGCACAAAGGGTCGAAAATGAGCTCAAAATAGCTCTTTCTCTAACCGTTTTCGAGATAATAGTCAATTTCCGTTCTTTGACCTTGACCGTAACCGAGGTCAAGGTCACCAAGGTACCTCTTATATAACGTTGATTAGCCCCAAGGGGTCTACAATCAGCTCGAAATCGCTCTATCTCTAATCGTTTTCGAGATAATAGTCAACTTCCGCTTTTTGACCTTGACCGTGAAAGAGAACATCGAGGTCACCGGGCCATTTCTAAAGTAACGTTATTTACGCACAAAGGGTCTAAAATGAGCTCAGAATCGCTCTTATCTCTAACTGTTTTTGAGATAATAGTCAACTTTCAGTCTGATCTTGACCGTGGCCCAGAAGGTCAAGGTCACCGAGGTAGTTCTTATGTAACGTTGTTTAGGCCCAGGTGGTCGACAATGAGCTCGAAATCGCTAACCGAGCATTTCTTATGTAACGGTATTTCGAGCCCAAGGGTTCGAAAATGAGCTCAGAATCGCTCAATCTCTAATCGTTTTCGAGATAACAGTCAGTGACCTTAATTTGACATTGATCGCTGAGGTCCAAAAAATTGCGGAGACCTCGTTGCCCTCTACACGTGTACCGAATTTCATCTCCCTCTGTAGGAGGAGTTTTCTGGAAACAAAAGAAAAAAAAACGAAAAAAGGGCAGAAACTTCAAGAAAAGTTAAAAACTTAAACCCAGTTGCGAACAAAGTTTGCAAGTGGGAATTATACAAAACAGTTGTGAAAGATAAGTTGTGAAATATCTTTATACAGTCAAGTACCACATATAGAATTCGGTTGATTTCCAATTGACACACACAAAGCATAAAATATTATTGACACTGAAATGACGCCTGCTGGGAGCCACATAAGGGCACGGACAAATATAAACCACCACGTAAGTATTTTTTATTCCCAAATAATCTTGTCCGTGACCTACCACTTACCATTTCAGGCATATCAAATGCTACCACATAATGCAGCCACCAATTAAGATACCTGTACTTGGTCTGTCCGTCTGTATGTCCGTCCGTCGCACTTTAAACTTTTCTTGTCCGAGTGATATCTCAAAAAGTATTCATGGGATCGTCACCAAACCTTACAGGAAGGAAGTATATATATAGTGCAGATGTGCAACGGGCGGTTCAGTTTGTCCCCCCGTCTGTCCGTCCGTCACACTTTAAACTTTGGCTTGTCCGAGCGATATCACAAAAACTATTCACCGGATCTTCACCAAACCTTACAGGAAGAAAATATATATAGTATAGATGTGCAACGGTGGGTTCAATTTGGCCCGTATCCATTGGTCTCTCCGTCCGTCGCACTTAAAACTTTTTCTTGTCCGGGCGATATCTCAAAAACTATTCATCGGATCTTAACCAAACCTTACAGGAAGAAAGTATATATGGTGTAGATGTACAAGGCCATATCTGCCACTCCATCCGTTGCACCTTGTATATTGTTTTTGTCCGGGCGGTATTTCAAAAGAGTAGTTGGAGCTTAATGATGTAACCGCTATTGGGTAAGGGCTCTGCATCTCCGATGCCTATGTTTAAATCTTTAATTCGAAAGTTTTGAATATATGCACCCATAACACCTTTAGTTACAGAAAAAAGCAAGAATGTCCGGGGATATTAAGACCAGCTGAGATCTATTAAATCCAGTATCACTTGTTGGTAATGTCGGCAAAAAAGAAAGTCTCATATTTTAAAAATATGTTACTGACAAATTTTCAAAGCCTGGAATTTCCCTAATTTCAAAGAAGCCTTAATTGGACTACGCTTGAAAAGGAGAGCAGACTGGCTAAAAAATACTTGCAGAAGAGCTGTTTCGAAAAACGTGATCCCTGAAACTTCCGAACGGCGGCATGATACCAATTTATTCAAATAAAACATCACTTGAAGAACGATATTCTAAAATTTCGAATAATTCAAATCAAACTACAGAAGACAACGCATTTTAAAAAACATAAAAGATTTGAAATGCCACCGATTGGCCAATTTTTGGAGAATCGCCATTTGTAAATTTTGGTAGATCGCCAAAAGAAAAAAAAGAAGTAATTTTTCAGCAGGGCACAATCGTACAAAATTCGAAAGAAACCCAATCCCTTTGGGAGAAGGAGCATTTTGAAAATTAGCTATCAAAAATAATAAATATAAAAAAATAATAAACAAAAAAAAAAAAAAAAAAAAAAAAAAAGGGAACGATTTTTAAAGGAGAGGGGGTCCTGTCCAACGTGCCACCGGAACAAAGCACTTCCCCAGTTTGCACCCCCGTGTGAAAGCACCCCTTTCCCGGGCTGAATGATCAAACGCATTAATCAATTAAAATGTGTTTTATGTCAACGTTAGCAATGTGGAAGTTTCCAAGTGTATCACTTTGCTTCGTTTGCAAATGGGTATGAGTTTGTAGTTTTTCTGACTAACGGAGGATTAACGGAGGCGTCGTAAATATTAAAACATATAATTAGGGATGAGATCGAAGGTATATAATCACCCAGTATGTCTGCTGACAATAATAACAACGCATCTTTTGTAAATACATCAGATTTTTATTTTGAAAAAAAAAAAAATCGCCTTAACAATAAATAACATATCGTACAACAACTGTTAAGTTAATTGCCACTAAATTTAAAAATTATGAGTTTAACTGCTTCTCACTGTTCTGAGGAAATCATAAAAGGGTTCTTTATCGAACATAGCAAGGAAAATTCTTACCACTACTTTACTTCGCCTCGACAATAATGGGTACCAGCCCATAAAAGAAAGAAGTTAAACTTAAAATTTGGTAATGTCACAAAAACACAATGAACTGCATGTGCGAATCTTCAGTTTCTTTCTTTTTTTCCTTAACATTTTCGCATATTTTTTTTTCTAGAATATTTAGCATTTTAAATTCATTCATACGCAAATCAGCATCTTGCATTTCTGAATAAAGTTAAGAAAGTGATGTGCAGAAACTGTCCCGGGAGGGTTGAATGTTAAGATACTCTTACGAGGGAAGAAGTGAGTGGAGCCAAGAAAGTGTACTGAGCATATGACCTTGAAACATAAAGAATTTCTGTGAACTCTAAAGTAAGCCCAATTTTAAAATGTTGATATTACAACACAGTAAAAAAATATAACTGCAAAAATCAACATCATTTATATCCGTTGACATTATGCCTAACTCCTGTGAGAGGCGGAATTATAAATATGGCCTGTAAAACCTATGAAAGGAGACACCGAAAAAGTGTACCTAAACTGGGGCTTGAACTCAACCATTGTTTGACGGGAGGCAGAACTATAAGTACTGCCGGCAAAAACCTACAGAGGCAGGCAATGATAAAATACGCCTTGAGCGGTGTTTGAACTCAAGACCCCTTGCTTCTCAGGCGAATGCGGTAACCACTGATTCGGCCACCAAACATTCCGACTTCTGAAAATGCGGCAGGCAGGGGAACTTTTCTGCAATCTGGCCTTTTTGGCTAAACTGTTAAACAAAATAACAACATAATACGGAATTTTACGTCGAACATTCCTGTAAAATTTCGAAGTAATCGGACTGGATTTGTAGGAACAGCAGTAAATTTGTTGTGTCCTTAAATTTGGCCAATATTTTAATCAATTTTGGCAAAATTACAAAAAAATAATCAATCAATCAAAAAAAAAAAAAAAAAAAAAAAAAAAAAAAAAAAAAAAAAAAGAGGGAGACAGAGAAAATAAAAAATAATAATAAAAATAACTAGAGCGACCAGTGCAAATAGAACATAAAAATACAGGATTATATTACACTTCCAATCGACACCTACTTAGTCTCTTGTTTTTGTTTATAAAAAAATGGTGTCCCCGCCTAAACACATGATTCTCTCTTATCCGAGTCTGAAAAGTGGTCGCTAAAACTGGTTCTACTGTAAGTTCTTTGTATCCAAGTCTGGAAGTTGGTCACTATAGCTGCTTTACTGTACGTTGCATTTTTAACTTTTTATCCGGATCTTGAAGATGGTCGTTATAAAAATAGGTTTTACCGTAACGTAATGATGTTATACGCCTTTCTTGATTTTCCTACATCCGTCTAAAGTTGATCCAGCTATTCCACTGACTCAAGGAATACCGATACAAAATTCGGAGTGGATACGACTTTCCGTTATCGAGATCTTTTGCACACAAGATCTTGTTCAAAATATATACGTATTTTACGTGATGACGTCATACATCCCACTTGCTTGTTCTACTCGAGACAAAATTTGACACAATCTCCAATATTCAGCGGTTGAGAAATTTCGCACAAGATTTTTATGTAATGACGTCATACACCTGTCCTAATAATGTGCCGTACATCAAAAGCTGACAACCACCCGACCAAACCAAGGAATAATGAAGTAGATTCGACTTTTCGTTCTCGAGAGATCTTTCAAACAATATGTTGCTCACAACAGACTGATACACATACACAGAACGTACAAACAGTATATGTCTCCCCTTGGTCGGCGGGACGCACATAAATTAAAATAAATAAAAGCTGTGTGGGGGATTACACAGGGAACATTCCTGCTAAATTTCAAAACAATAGGATCAGAAATGCAGGAAGAGCAGCAGTTTGAAAAATTGTTTACACTCTTATGATGAGCCAATCGTATAGCCCATCGACGAAAAAATGAAAGGCAAGATCATTTTTGCCAACGAACTAGAGCACATCTTGACCGAAGCTATACGAGCAGAAGTCCACATAGTTATTGAAAGTTTTACTTTATGACAGTGTCGTTTTCACACAACACATGCGCCCCCCCCCCCCCCCAAAAAAAAAAAAAAAAAAAATTCCGGTCCTGGTATGGAGGAATATAATGAGGCGGGCTAATTTCTTCTCCTCCACGTGCCCTTTTAAGACATTGCAATCCAGCTGCATTGGGGTGAAACACGCTGCCGACAAACACGCGGTACTGAACTTCATAATTGTGCACTCTCTGCTTGCTTATTAATCATTACTGAAGAAGATCTGTTTTGCAACCTGCGATCAAGACGACAATTGTTTGTTTCCTTTAATTTGTATTTATGATCGTTTTTTTTTTTCTCTCGATAGTCCCTAGTCTAGTAACATCTTAAAGTAACTTGCTGCAGTACTAAATATATAAGTTTCTTTTTGTTTCAATTTCTCGTTCCTATCTAGAACAACGTTTTGTATAAATCTGTTTGCATTTTTCAACTCGGCCCCTCCCCCTTCCCCCCTCGCCCCACAAAAAAGGACACTACGGTCAGCACGCTAGAAATTGCAAAGGGCATCTCACTGGTTGCCATATAATACTGTTTCTCTTTTCATTCCGAGATTCCCAAACTGAATCTTTGAGCTTTAGCTACTGCAAACCCAAATCTACAAATGGCACAAGTAGAATTGCCTGCAAAAGAGTCCTTATGAAAACCGCAGTGTGAATACATCCACTGTTTGTGGTTTACTGGGAAAAAACCCAAATTTTTTAAAATTTCGTTAATTTAATTGTGACCACTTTTATTTTCTTCTCATAATAACGAGAATGATAAAGACATAAAATTAACACATGTTTTCTTCATGAATAAAAACAATAACCTTAAGCAGCAACTTCTAACAACACCAATTAGCACTATTTCTGGAAACCTTGCCATATTTCATTCACAACACCGGGGGGAATCTGAATGACATACATTTGCCCTTAAAGGTTATTTCACTGGGAAGAAAAATCACAATTGTTTGACTACTTCTATGTACAACTACACAAACTTGACAAAATACTTCGCTACCAACTTCTAGAGCCCTGAATTTTGGAAACACACCCAAAACAACAATTTGTACGAAACCAGCGGTCAACAAATGTCAGCATCAAGCCCAGTAAGCACTGGCGTAGATTTAAGTACATCCGGGAACTTGCCAGTGATTAGGTTTCTGACATTAACATTTGCCGGTATATATATCCATCAAATAAAGGCAGAAACGACAAAACGACTTCCGGGCCTGCAAGAAGACGTCTCGGTAATTTCCGGAAAACACTCTGAAATTGATTTTGGTAAGGGATAGGTAAGTAGTTATGAACTATTTTCTCAAGATGCAACTTATTTACATCATTTGAGAAACCAACAATAAAGACCTACATAAAAGACAGTATGGATGTTACCGAAAATTGCCGAAAATCTCTCCCAAAAATAAGATATACGGTGTTCCTCAATTAACTTTTAAGACGAAAAATTAAGAAAAATATTAACAAATGTCATTTAGATTTGGTGTACAATGTAAACAAACTGCTGTACCTGGAACTAGGTTTGTTTATGAAAATGGTGTACTGACCGCATTTAGGTATTTATACACATATTATATAAATTTATATTAAATATAAAAAGATTGTTATGCATAATCTGGCAAACAGTGATCAGCCAAAAAGAAAACAGAAAAACATCAAAGCCTTCTGAAATTTTAACAAAGAGCGGCAAAGAATATCTAGAAAACATTTTACTGTTTTTCAGTTCTGTAATTTTTTGTCTGATCTTTTTATAGTGGCATACTTTGGTAAGTGATATCTGAAAATACATAGTAAGCTTGAAACGTAACCCCGCTTGAGGCACATACCCTCCCCGATATTTCAGCAAGCCGCTACATTTGTGTGTGTGCGAACGGTACCGATCACTTGTCTGTTGAACATGCGCACACACACACACGAATCAATATAAGATAAATTTAGGAGACAGCAAGGAATAACGTCTCTGACTAGAAGACTCAAGATGGCCGTCTGACAGTTTTCAGGGCAACAGGGGCACGGTCGCCAACGATATCAACGACCCACCCCCTCCCGGATGGTTCGAAGAAGAGAAAATTAAGTTTATATCTTGGCATAAAAAGGTTTTCTCTATATATGCCAAGAACGAGAATTTAGCTACGCCTTCTGTGCTGGAAAATGAACTATACTTGGCCGGGAAATCGCTAGGAAGGCACAATATTGATAGGTAAACAGAAATCAATGGAAAGACTAGCGTCTATTGCATTAGAGCTAGCCTTTCCTTTTCCCTCTACTTCTTGGTGCTACAAGCCTGGGGGGATTGTATTTACTCCCTCCCGACACAAGATATAAAATTAAGACCATGACCTCGTCTTGGCTTTTCCGCTTTCGCAATTTGTCTATCAAGCAAAAAGCTGCATACATGCCCCAGTTCTTTCTGCATGCGGTTTTCTTGACAACTACTTGTTATAATTGGGATAAGGTTTACACTTGGATTAGGTTTTCTTCGTGCAAGACTGTTTCATCTTTCTAAAGAATCCCCGGAGCATAAAATATAAACATTAAGACGACACCGGCTAGCATTTGCCCCTTGTCAAATTTCGCAAATACAAAAGCACGAAATAATTGTGACTTATTACATATAATGACAGCTATCAACATAACCGTTGTGGAATATACATTCACTGATTTAACTTCCATCAGCACTTCTGTCTCCGTCATCACAAAAAAAGTAACTATAACGTCAGTAGAATATGTGCATCAATTTTACATACAACATAACCATAGCTGGTTACAGGCTTGAAACTAATGAAGCAGGACTTTTATAATGTGTGTATAATAAAACAAGAACTAGTTTACAAAATACACGGAACATACGTGAATATATTACCCTTAACTTTTAATTTCTTTGCCTTGTATTTTGCGCAAGGCTACAATGATCAGCTCTTGTGCTGCTCTGAAAATCGTCACTGTGAAACACACACACACAGATAAAATGTTCTTTGAAAATCGACAACATGACAATAGTTAAAATCGTATGTATAATATTCAAGTTATCAAGAACAACCTCTGTATTCAGATTTCGTGTACAAGACGTACATAAATACAATATTAAAAAAAAAAAAAAAAAAAAAATAGCAAGTCTGTATCGTACGAGGTAAGAAGGTTGTGAATTTTTTGTCTGCAACTGACCAAACACTTTAAATACATTCACAGTTCTTTTTAAGTCAGATCTAGACTTGATTAGTATCATTTGATTACTACAAGAAAGTTTTAGGCCAAGAGGGGAATCGTTCGCGATGACCGCCCCGTCTTTTGTAATCATAAGCATATCATACACTGACCCTGTAGTAACAAGCAGTAGTAAGTTGATTAAATCCCAAAACCCAGCACATTATCGCTTACCTATGGAAATTTCAAAAACCCGTAATCATATTCAGTTTATAGCAAAGTGGATATGAGGCCAAACTGTTAAAATATATATATATATATAAATGCGTTTTACAAATCGCCACATCATATGCTTTGCCATTTAGTTATGAGGTAGATACGTAGCGTCATAATTTCAACGGTCAACTGCCCAGAGAAATCAATTCCTTAGCAGTTTTAATACATATCTATTTACGATACCAGATCAATGCCACTTATGGATCGCAACCTAATTTATACACTACATAAGTACATCTATTTCTTTACAGACCTTACCTTTGAAAGCTTAAAGAATGTATTTTTAACCCGATCGATTCGATATAAGCGCTCACGTAACTTCATAAACAGACAACGACAGTGTCCTTGACAATCACCTGTAATTAGCACGAAGTCGAGGGAAAACGTGACAGACAATATTGTGACGAAATCAACCCAGACAATGAACGGGACAATGATTTGTTTTGCAGCTTTGTTTTGGGTCTTCATATTGTCTCGGGAGAACAATCGACCTGACTTGACCCACACCTTCCCACCCCCATCCTTTCAACCCTCACCTCACTTCAAGACTGTGTGGAAGACCGTCCTCTCCGCAATGGACTTGTGGCAAAATTATTGTGGCAACGCATGGAGAGGTTTATTTCCAAGACCAATATGCAATAACTTTATGAATAAACAGCATCTGGCACTGGACAAAAAAAAAAAAAAAAAAAAAACCAGACTCGCATTACAGTGACAGACACCGATCGAATTTGATGCAGCTAACCTTGGAACCACCCCAAGAAATATGGTAGGCTTGTGACGCAACACGATCAATTCTATGCTTTCAATGTAAAATTACATGGCCAGCATATTGATTAAATAACGCGGTTGATCAATGACCCGGATGGTGACACTCTACACCATTACCTTGGGGCGTACACAATCTAATTGTACATAGAAGTTTACTGCTATGGTGCTGCACGTTGTCTGAAATCGCGACCGGCCAGCACACGCTCATAGGATTTGATTTTTTTCACATGGGACAGTCCGCGTAATCTTTTACTCGTTGTGCGACCTTTTTTAAATGCTCAGACCATTGATAGAGGCTTGACATTTTGTGAAATGGTCTTGTTTTACGATTCAGCAAAAGGCTCGAGTGAAATTAGTTGTCCGCCTGCCGACTGACTGAAGGTAAAGGCGAACTGTGTGTGGTGTAGTTGCTTGAAAAATAATCGTTTCTCTTGCCTCGTTAACCAAAAACCACAGCCCATCCGCGAAAAAAAAAAAATCCAAAAAGAAAAAAAAACAAAAAAAAAAAAATCCAAAAAAAAAAAAAAAAAAAAAAAAAAACTTCGATAATTAATAGCAAATATCTAAAAACTGTTTGCCTGTTTAGTGCGATGCACTAAGTAATATCTGTCTGAAGACCAGGCGCTTTATGGTGTTAACGCAGGATGTTTTGTTTATTTATCTTTTAAAATAACTCAACCAAGAGTTTCAATATTGCACTGGTACTACCTGCATTCTTTTGCATAATTTACAGAGCACAGCACAACCGCCAAAAACAACGGCGAATAAAAATGCAGGACCTGATGTTGTGAGAACTGTCTGGCACCGCAAATATTATCGCATCTGAGGTCAGTCTGATTTTTATTCGGTGTGAGACATGGTGAGGCGGCATACTGAGGCTAAGTCTACCACGCCAGTGCGGAGGCGTGTAAGAAAAATGCAGCTGCAGCACCAGATGGTACTGATTTGTGGCAATACACCCACGAAAAAAAAAAGAGAGAAAAGAAACACAACATTTGAAATTTCACCTAAGTAAACAGCAAACTTTATTTTTCCACTGAAGCACAGGAAAACGATTAGTGTGTTAACTGTGCTGCTTATTTTGGTATTTTTGGGGGAATCCAGAATATACTTATACTGGAATACCAGTTGCTGAAAATCCGGAGTATATTTATACTGACAGGCCTTGCAAGGAAAAAAAATATACCTGTGTCCGTGACAGAAAATATGAACCGCAACAAGGGGCTGCGCTGACCTTTTAAAGAAATGGTTAATTCGATGTATTGCACCCGGTATGCTGTAGAACAGATGATGACGATCAAAATGAGGTCCTCATAAGAAACAAACGAGGGACTGACGAAGGAAGCAAACACTGTATAACCTGATGAATTCTACAGACAACAGAATGGAAGTTTTTCTCATGCTCCGTCTAGCACGAACATTTCCGAATACTCGACGTGTTTCCCTTTGGGCCCGAAACGTCATAAACTCCAACTGTATTTTTTTCAATAAAAAAAAATCATCAGGGCCGTTGGATACAACTGCAGTAATTAATTTGGTTGTGAAAACAGTATGTCAGTAAAACTAAGTTTCAATACGATGAAATTTTAACGGTCTTTCCATTTTCCCATTTTTTTTAAAGAAAATCTCAAAATAATCCCTCGTTACACAGATCTACTATGTAATCTTTCTATGTGCAAGAGAACAACTGAAGCGGTTCAATGGTTACAGAAATATGGCGCCGACAAACACCCACTGAATAGGTCAATTGTGTTCAATTTTCAAAGTTCTCCCATTTTCCAAATTTTTGCGATATTTTCAAAATAACCCCTCGTTGAACAGGTCCATTATATAGTCTCTGCATGTGCACGAGAACAACTGAATCGCTTCGGTGGATACGGAGATATAGCGCCGACAAAAAAAAAAAACGTGTCGACGGACGGACGGACGGACATACCCGAATCCTATAGTTCCCGGCTTCGCGCTACGCGGCGGCGGGTGACTAATATAAATGATTTAATTAAGCACACTGGAGCCTTCCCGACTACTAAACGAGTTTCTGCCTGATCATTTAAGATTCATTTCAATTCTCAAACCATCTATTCATACATGAAGATCATGACGCATTACTGTACTGCGGAAAAAATGATCGCAAGCTGTTCGGATTTGAGGAGGGGGGGGGGGGTGAGTGAGGGTACCGTATGAGGGAATATACTGGTCTAGAACATACAAACAGGGTATGGAGGCATCTGGCAGGCCCCGTACATTTTACAAAAAAATCTCCCTCTCAGATACTCCAGGCTATTTTTAAAACAGAAACACTCTATCAAGAGGCATCTGAAAAAAACGAAGATAAGGAGAGCAGTCGCTGCCAAACTGGAGTCGAGATATTGACGGCTGGTCTACTTGATACAGTTCAGTTCTTATCATACAAATTTGATGCTGCGCAATGATCTAAACAAAAAGCACAAACATACTGTTTTTCTCCCCTATTTTTTTAAATCACTTCTTTACCTCGCCCAGGCACTGAAGAAAGAAACACTTGCGGCACATAACAAGTCTCGAAATATGAAATGAAAAACAATATTTGTATAATATACCCCAAATAAAAAGTCTCAATATCTCTCTTTCTTTTGAACCAATTTCTTTCTTTTTTTTCGTGGAAATTTCCATTGCTAATGTTGCGTTTTACAGATAATAATTTCTAAAGCACGCTAGAAATGTGATTTTCTTCTACTTCAAAACTGGATTAACTTCGAACAATGTAGCGTAAGACACTCATCTTGCAAGCTTCATACGTTCGTCAACAGAATAGCTTGAATTAAGTTATTCACAGTTCAACAACCAGACAACAACATGCAGCTGTTGAAAAAAAAAAACAAAAAAAAAAAAAACGCAAAAGAAAAATAAATGGGCGCATAAAATACGTGACGTTTCAATTCATTTTTTACATAATAATAATAATAATAATAATAATAATAATAATAATAATAATAATAATAATAATAATAATAATAATAATAACAATAATAATAATAATAATAATAATAATAATTCGCGGGGTTCGCGTATTCCTGAGCACGTGTGATCTGCAATATCGATCGGTCCTCTATCCGACATTTCTGTTAAATTGGTTGAATACATATATCAGATTTCAAACTCAATGCAATTAGACGGAATTCTAGATATATCGAACATTCTCGTTACACAGGCAACTGCGCATAGTACAGGATGAGATTGAATGCAGTTGGAGTGGCAGTTGGTGTTGGGTCATAACCTAATCGGATGTGACAAAGCGTATGATATAGCATGGTTGCCAAGCCACCATCTATTATTACACATTATGCGGTAACTACATGTTACACCGTGATGATGTCCGATCAAAGGTGGTTGTCACTAAGGGAGTGTACTGGGCCAGTATAATCATTTACATGACCATGGACCATGGACAAACCAAGCCGGTAATATTAGCAGAGCCTATAACTACATACCTGGTCGTCACAAAGCAAAAAAAAAAAGGCAAAAAAAAAAAAAAAAAGAGCAGAGTGTAAAGCCCACATACTCCCCACAGCCCCCCCCCCCCCCCCCCCCTCCATCAGTAGACGCGGCCATCAATAGTCAATCAAGAGCTGAAAGTCCAGCTGGTCCATTTTCCTTGGACGAACCTGGCCTATTGACAATACCGATCTGTGTTTGTTCCCAAAGAAGCTACATACCAAGTTTCATTAAAATCCTTGCAGGAGTTTTTAAGTTATCGTGTTAACAAGTTCTTGATGACAGACCGACAGACACGCCATGTGGGGAATAAAAAAATCAAAGCAAAGAGGACAGACTTTACGGTGTGGTACGCGACACGTATAACACACTTGACTGTCTGACAATCGGAGGGGCTAAATATTGTATACAGACTGAATGACACTGCCTGTATTTAATTTCAGCCGTATATAAATAGGTCATTTCCAGTTCAGTAAATGTGTGCTGAAAAAAAATCGCGAACCTAGACTAAATTACCGTTATCTATCCGTTTTGCACCAAGTAAACCATAAACACGAGTGTAGCTGAATACACGGTAGACCTCACTTGCCTCGAGATCGGTCGTCTCGAACTTTCGGGTGCCAAAAACGTGTATATAAACTGAACTTCGTTGCTTCGAGTAAATACTATTTTCCTCCTACATTAATGTGACTAACATTATTAATAGCAATACTTTTAATGAACTTGCGTAAAACATAATTCTCATATTTTCAGCAAATATTTTCACCACCTCAGAGAGTTCATTGCATTTAAGAATGTGCGCATCAGCTGGTCACACTGTAAAGGACATTCAATGGAAATTGTACGCACGCGTGTAAAAACATGGCACTGCTTCTAAATTGCTTCTAAAAAGGACGTCCAGCACTGACTGAACATCGCCGTGCCGATATCACTGCTTAACAAACAACTCGCGAGCTAATTACACCATCCGCACTTAGCAACACACAACCACAAAAGCTGAATAAGTATGACAAATCCGATACCAGGCCTGCAAACAGTATTTCAGCCATATATATATATATATATATATATATATATATATATATATATATATATATAACATATAACTCAACTTTACAAATTACAGCATGTCATCATGCAAGAATGTTAACCACTCCTTCCTTGGATAGCTCAGGTGCCATTTTATAATGAGTGCCAGAGATTTGCTGTATTTATAAGCCATAAACACTTCACCGGAAATGAAATTTTACACACCGGAAGTAAGCACTGATTCTCTCTGCAAGCCTTTCCTTGAAAACGAAAAGCGGTATCTGCATAAAACTATCTTACTGAATATTCTACACGTATTAGGTCTTCTACCACATCATAAACAACTCACTGTAGGGCTCAACATTAACTTCAAATATCCCGCCCCACTACTTGCTCAAAAGTGTTTTGGGGATTTGCCATTTATGCTGAACCTTGCCAAGCGAGAACATAGAATCAAGAGCGGTTCTGCAGGCATTATGTAACTAACTGCTCCCGTTCCCCACAGCCCTTTTTTGTACAAAGAAAGGCCGTCTGGAGATACACTAAAATTGGCCAAATGGCACACAACTCGTACTAAGCACTATGTATCAGTTGGCCACGCATTTCCCGGGGGGGGGGGGGGGGGGGTTACGAGGGGCTGGCCTTAGGAGCGTTGCCTGAGTCGTTATTCGTGACGTCACCCTCGTCTGGTGGCGTCGCACCGTCCGTCTTCGTTATCACAGCGCTGTTCGCACTCGGCGTGGAAGCTCCACTCTGATCCCCGTGCGTCGCACCGTCCCCGCGCTGGTCCCCCTCCGGCTCCAGGACCTCCTCTTTGCATCTGTGAACAGTGTCAATCTTGACGTTGGTCTCGCTCGATGCGATAACAGGAGATACCAGCGCTTGATGTAATAAAGGGTCCTCGGCTGCCATCTCATATTTAATACTGGGAACGTCTTTGCCGAGCTTTTTTAGTTCGTCGCGCAGCAATGATATTTCTTGCGTCATTCCCCGGTGCACTTGGTTATACCGATCTAGCTGCTCTCGCGCAGTTGCCAGGCTACTTTTGTACTTGTTTTTCAACTGAAAACAAAAACCGCCAACCTATTATATACACATCACAACATACATCTATCACATTTTTACAGACCATTCATTATGTACATTCCACAACTTCCACGTTTAACTCTCACATATGCATTTTTTCATAATACACACTGTTGCCTTCAAACAGACAAAGACGCGTCAGATTCTGCCCTGTTCCGTCCATCGGTCCGTCGGGGTGATGCAATTCTTTGTCTAGACAAGTCCTCCCAAATATTATTGACCTTTGTCCTCTATCTGTCATTTCCGATTTAAACATGAGACCGAAGTAGAAATTGTACAAATTCGAAGGACAACAGGTAACAGGTACTGTCAGAGAAACTGACCGAGTCCCACGCCGCAACAGAAGAACAACCCTGTCACAGACGAGCGGGCGGACGTATCGACACGTAAAACACCTCTTGCACATCTACAAAGGATGGGAAACATTTTACGATGGGCATAGCAACTGTATTCGCCATCCCCCCCCCCCCCCCCACCGTGTTTCAGATACAGACTACACAAATCATGCACCTCAAGTTTAAATGTGCATATAATTTAAGTTTGACGGCCTGTGTCGAACGCAAAATATTTCTTGTACATCTATAAACGGTGGGAAATATTTTAGCACAGGTATAGCAGCTGTATTCGCCGCCCACCCCCTTCCCCACCCCGTGTTTCAGATACAGATTACACAAATTCATGTTCCTCAAGTTCAAATGTGCAGAAAATTACCGGTTTGATGTCATATCACAGACAGAAGGGTGGACGTATCGAGACGCAAAGTACTTCTTACGCATCTGTAAATGGTGGGAAACATTTTAGCAGCTGCATTCGCCCCCGTGTTTGAGATACAGATTACAGAAAATCGTGTACCTCAAGTTCAAGTTTGATTGTCTGCCAGAGACGAACGGGTTGACATAACGACACGCAAAACACTTCTTGCACATTTACAAAGGGTAGGGAACATTTTAGCGTAAGCATAACAGCTGTGTTCGCCTCTGTTCGATATACAGTTTATACAAATTCATGTACCCATGTGTCGACAGGCAGGCAGCCAGACGGACAGAAAAGCCCGAATACTATAGTCCCTCGCTTCGCGATACGCGGCGGCGGTGGAGTAAAAAAATCAAATACTTTCCATTGCTTGGTCTGGTTTATAAATTTTTGGCAATCTAACCAGCATGCGTGTTATTCGCTACATCTTGCTATGAGATCTGACATGCTCCGAGAAAAGGCCAGGAGGAAAGAACAATCGGAAACTCCCAATTTCCAATCAGGTTTGCCTCTGACATAATTCGAACCTCCGATAGAGCAATGTAACACTGATTAAGTCTCGGGACAAAAAGTTCACGGTGGAGTGGAAATAATGCATGATTTCAACATCTTTTTTGTTAGACGCCTAAAAATAGATTTCGCTTTTTAATACATAGTTGGTTAATTCAAATCATGCTATTCAGATCTCAACGCAAACACTTCGGGTATACAATTTCAAGTCGGCTGCATGACAAAACATTTAAAAGTGAACAGTGAATTATACGTACTCAGATGTCACATTGTCCCATATGCCAGTGAAACAGAATTCTAATCGCGTTGTTTACCAAATAACACGGATACAAGACACCACACTGCTGCAGGTGGGTACCATCTTTGGAACGCGGGGGGGGGGGGGGGGGGGGGGGGGGTCATTTAAAAATAATACGCAATATGTGATACCATGATTCCTTGATAAAGTTCGAGATGCGCCCACTGCCCGTGTAAATACTCTTGAAGTGAATTACCGGTGTTTTACGCAATAACAGTATTCCCAGTTCTTCTGTAAATAATGGAAGTCTCAAGGTTAATCGATCAGCTTTTCAGAAAACGCAACACGGCGTCTAACCTTTCTCGCTATCCTAAGCTTTTCAAGTGTATTCAATGACATAAAACAACCTAAAAGGAAAAGTGGGCAGGTAAAAATCATTACCGCGTTGCAAAGCTGCTCGTGAAAAATTCGACAACAGACACCACAAGTAAGCCACGTAGTTTATCTGTGCGATATACTTTAGGTCGGCGCTGGATATGCCCATGAAAAACTCAGAGCTTTACATCATGGGACAGCTGAGACTCTTCAACTTAATGCAGATCGAGTTATTAAACAGCACTGCAGTTAGTGCCGAGACCTTGTTTTATACAAAGTTTCACACACTGGCTGTTTAGAAGCAGACGCACTCTGACTTATTTTGTAATAAACTGCCTGGGATCGCACACTACAAATCAGTCGGTTTTTTTTGGCATCCCTGGGCGTCCAGAAATGGAACTATTGGTCTCATGATCTTGACGCGGAACCTGTTGTGACACAAGGCGACGGACTGTCCCTTTGCTTTCCGATCCATGGCGAGAAACTGACGGGCAAGAAGCGATTCCTAACTGAATGAAGTGCGAACGAGTTAACAACCTGCTCAACATTGGCACGGCGTTTGTCCACAAGTTTTACGCTGCATTTCACCTGATCCACGAGGCCTCTAACATTTGACTAAGGCTATTCAGATGTTATATTGACACACTAGTCTTTCATCAACCACAATTAAATTTACTGCTGCGCCTGATGAATTGTGGGATTGGCGGGACTCCACGATTACATGAAAGAGAGGGGCGGAGAAGTGAGCACGAGTTTATCATGTCAAAAGTCCTTGGGGTTGCAAAAGCCATCCACTTAATCTGGCCCGCTAGGTGTTTACTTACCAACGTTTTCAAGTGACTATTGTTTCCTCAGAGTTACAGTCCGACTTTTGTCTGCGGTGAAACCGGTGCACAGCGGCAAAAACATGGTCTATACATTAATAATAAATACATGTCCATGAACTTCTAAAAATCGGTAAAACGCATGGAATCGGGACAAAGCTTCCCCCAGGTCTTTGCCTATTATATACGCAGGTGTTCTCTCTTACAGCACAATTTAATATCCTCCAAAGCTATCTCAACTATGCGTGTTTCATATGGCTTAACTACTCCATACAAAAGTGGGTGATCATGAAATGACAATAATTTTCAACAGCAGACGTCACTCTTAATCAGGCAGAACTCATATATCCGCACCCCCATTCTCCGCTCATCGAACCAAAAAAAAGAAAAAAAAAAAAAAAAAAAAAAAAAAAAAAAGACCGACGCTGGGTTGAACTCCTCACTAGCTGGGACCAGTCCAGGCATGACCAGTCGTTCGGAAGTTGCTGTGAACGATAGCCACAAAACTCGGCGGTACTACAAAGAATCACTGACAAAATGGGTACCTAAGTCAACGGACCACAATTCTTAATGGTCTGACTGGTTACGTTGCAGCGGAAGAGATCAGAAAGGCAACCCATAATCTGAGGACCTTTCTGTAAAGAAACTGATCCGCTTCTTGCCTTAAACAATATTAATCGTTTTTACATAAAGACTAAAGATTTGATGTGTTTCAAAGAGGAGTGTAAATTAATAAAGACCAAATCCCAAGTAAGGGACAAACATCCAGGAATAGATCCTGCATTTAAGCTGTTCCGCAAAGCAAATAAAATTGTCAGGTCAATGGAAAGTCCAGCGAACATCAAATATTAGAAGAGATGAGAAGAGTGCAAACACAACACGTTGCAACCCCCCCCCCCCCCCTCCCAACACACACCCAAACCGCAACACAAACACAGTTTTGAAATCTCAATAAACGGTCACTGCTCCAATCCGGACGCAACGTGTCACTAATTCCAAACTACGGTTAAAAGAATTCTTACCTTGACAATTTGTGAATTATCGGAACCATTCGTTTCATCCCGGGGATGTTTTCGTAACAGCTTTTCTTCTTCCAGTTCCTTCGCCAAAGCGCTGCGTTCGACCAATAATCGTTCTATTTCTCTTTTCAAATGTTTCTTAGATTCATTTAATTCGTGAACTTTGCGCTTTTTCGCCACCTTCAAGAGACTCAGCTCCTGCAAAAAAAAAATAACAATATTTTTTGTTAGGTTTTGCTTTCCAAAACAGAATTGGATAAACTTCTGAACACACATAAAAGAGTTGCGCCCTCCCTCTCCCCACCCCCCCCCCCCGGGTGACAATTCCTAAGACGCACAGGTACACACCTAGTAAAACACCAGCAACAATGCCACAAATAATTAGACCGAATTTCGCTACACGTAACGAAATGGCACCCACTTATATATATATATCTGGTCAAAGACGAATCTTTCAGTGTTTCGACATAATTCTCAGCTTCCGGATTATTATTTTGAAAGAGGTCATCGAAGTAAATATAATGTAACCTCTTTTAGGCACAAATAATCAAATTCAGTTTTCCAAACGTTTTCGAGATAATGGTCAACTTCCGGTTTTGACCTTGACCATGCCGAAGGAGGTCAAGGTCACCGTGGTACCTCTTATATAACTTCTTTTAGGCCCAAAGGGTCGAAAATAACATCAAAATCGCTCTGTCTCTAACCGTTTTCGAGATAATGGTCAACATCCGGTTTTTCACCTTGACCATGACGCAGGAGGTCAAGGTCACCGAGGTACCTCTTTTATAACGTCTTTTAGGCCCAAAAGAGTCGAAAATAAGCTCAAACAATCTCTACCGGATTAGATATACCAAGGTCACATGACCTTGACCCTGAATGTCGAGATTCAGTCCACGATGATACTGCCGACTGACACCTTAAACGCGTTGAAACAAGGATTTGAGCGCTATTTCCAGCCATTTTTTGTGAGGAATAGGGGTTTGAAAAATGTCTTGACCTCACTTTGACCTTGAAGTTGAAGGTAAAACATTTTGCGGATTTCACGACAACTCATTACCCTCTAAACCTCTAAATCTCTGCCAAACTTTGTTTGCAAGTGGGAAATAGACTACATACATGCCATATTATCATATCATCATTGAAATGCATATTATCATTATTTTTAGCACCATCGAATAACTGTCTTGCTCTTCGCAAATTTCAAAAAGCATCCAGAACAACAGATTAATTTTCAAGGCCAGATCCGATCAATCAGCTGTGTAAATGGCTCCAGTGGCATCACATCTAAACAAGTGTCTGATAAAGTGTCTGTTTTAATAAAGTGTCACATTGACACGCTCGAGCCAGATTAACTCGGTACAGCAAGATTCATTCCACCGATTGTTACAAACCAAGGAGAGCTCATTTACAATTCATGCCTTGTTTTGTTTGGTCATACTTGCAAATGGATTGAGTTTTTGTTCGCGCTTTCTCTGCTTCAATATTAATACACAGCCAAACAATAACATTATCAGCCCCGATGGCTGAACCTTGGTATGCTTTTACGGCTTTAGCTGTGGCACAATTGAAAGCCATTTAGTGTAGCACAGGGTCAACCCTTAGATATTTTGAGATTACGCGCGGCAACAGGATTACTTTCCTACGATCCGTTTTCTTTGATTCCAATACTCAACCATTTCTCTTCGTTTTGTTAGAACCAAAATAAGTTTGGCAAAGTTATGACATAAAAAAGGAAAAATTAAAGAACATGCCTCCTCAACTCCACCCATAACTTAAAATATTATCCAAGAAATGGTCTCTAAGATGTTAAACTATCAATTCATTGATCTCCTCCTTTTCATCCAACTTCTAAGGCTCAATCACGCAAACTCCTTGCAAAATCAGGTCTAGCTTTTGGACATAATTTTTCTGCCAAGGACACGGTTGTTATGCATTTGCAAATTATTCAATTCTATACTTTTTATAGCCTTGAAGGTGGGAAAATCGTCTTGTAACAATGTTTGTAAAAGTTGCTGTCAACCCCTCGATATATTTCAAAAGTAAATGCAGCTTGCATCAGAATCAGAAAAAAAATCAGGTTAAACATAACCTATACATTTTTCGAGTTCGTATGAACACCATACTTGCCAAAAGTAAACACACAACACACCCCTTGGCAACTTACCTCATCTTGTCGTTTACGATTTTTTTTTTTTATTGTTCAAACACACAGCTGCTTCACAACGAAGAGGCCACATTCGATTACCTTCGAACGATTCTAGCGAAAACCCACATGTATATACACAGGCACTATATTTTCACTGCGTACTTTTTTTTCAGAACGCCTAGTCAGAAGTAGTTCTTCACGGCCTATTCGGACAAACTTCAGTTGTACTGCGGGCAAGACACTGGTGTCGTTTCCACCTGACGTTCACAGCACAGCAAGAGTTTTCTATTTGTGTCAAGTGTAATTAATGGTTGTTAATTGGCGATTACCTTTGTTCCAAACCAACCCCCCTTTCAAAAATCATTTGACAGGGCGGAGAAGATCCCCTTTAGTGAAACTTAAAAACCTTAACTACAGCCTCAGAGACCCGATCCCCCGTGTAGCGCGGATGACCTAAGAAATCTGTACTAAGGTCGGTTTGCAAAATGCCATACTGCTACTACTTTCATCAGATTTTTCTCAATTCTAACAGTTTGTCATTTTTTAAATTTCACCAAAAGCTAAGTTTTTTTATTTTAATAAATGGCAATCAGCAGTGTCTGTTTATCCGTGTGTGATTTTTTTTTAAAACTTAAGTCTCGGAGAAACAGGCTGGGCGACACGTTAAATTTCGCAGATGAAATTACATCATGATCATCATTTACCAAATTTCCCTCTTCGGAGGGGCCAATTTCCGTTCCTCTAGCTGCGCAGAAAATCTTGCAATGGTAAGGAGTTAAAAAAATGTTAAGCGTTACTCTCCCGCTTTTCGCTGCACTCTTATTATAATACACTATTATATAGCGAAGTGTTTGCATATGAAATTATCACAGTTAAGTGTTGTCTAAGGTGAAGGAATACAATGGCTTATTCCTTTGACATAAACTGATGTTATCTTCATACCATGCAAAAAAAAAAAAAAAAAGGGCACTCAAATTTATGCAAATTTTATACGATAATTTACTGTTGCACTTTTGAAAACATACTAGTCATGGTCTAGAAAAACATACCAATGACCAATCCCAAATAAAAACAAAGGCCCAAAGGAACAATGATTTAGCAAACGACCCCCGCCCCCACCAGAGAAAAGCCCTGGTGTATCAGTAGTCCCGGCATTCGACATTTTCCGGTGTCACGTACCAGGTAGTGCACAGATGTCTTCAGATCACACCACAGTTACATCCCAGCTAATGTGCGGGTGACTGCAGATAGCACCCTAGTCACGTACCAAGTAGTGCACAGGTGTCTTCAGACCACACCACAGTTACATCCCAGCTAATGTGCGGGTGACTGCAGATAGCACCCTAGTCACGTACCAGGTAGTACATAGATGTCTTTTGACCACACCACAGTTACATCCCAGCTAATGTGCGGGTGACTTCAGATAGCACCCTAGCCACGTACCAGGTAGTGCACAGGTGTCTTCAGACCACACCACAGTTACATCCCAGCTAATGTGCGGGTGACTTCAGATAGCACCCTAGCCACGTACCAAGTAGTGCACAGGTGTCTTCAGACCACACCACAGTTACATCCCAGCTAATGTGCGGGTGACTTCAGACTGCACCCTAGTCAAGCACCAACTAGACTGCACCCTAATCACGTACCAGGTAATGTACCAATGTTTTCAGCCTACACCGCAGCCACGTATCAGGTAATGTAACTCAGGCGCCGTCATCGCGATAACACAGGTGCTGTGTTGAAGCACGTCAAGTTATGTGACCGCCCTATCAAGTAGACTGCATTCACCCTGTGTGTATATTAGCTTGGTCAACATTGTCAAAGGCCACAGACAGGTCAAGTCACTCTGTGCTCGTGTGATCAAATCTTTTCTCCGCCATAAGTGAAATCCAATATATGTGTGTATACGTGTGTTTTGTACAGTCTGTGAGAGATGAGCGAATCCAGCTAAGTTCTGGGACAGTGAATAAAACTTGAATACCGAATATAAACTGGAATGCTGGAACAAAAACAGACAACAAACCAACTCTATCACAATGTTTCTGGAATATGGCCGATTTCTATATTTTTTTTAAATGTAGGTCAAACCCTTCCGAAATCTACGCAGTTACACTGCAATCTTAAGTGACACATAGTAAATCGAGGGTAACTTTTTTTAAAGTAATATATAGCATGTTCTAACATAAACTGTCTAGGTTTTTGTCCACTTAACGATAGTCAAAAGTGGGCTGAATATAACACTGATTTATTGCACTCTCAAAAATCGTATATCATAAATACGAAACATCAGACAGACAAAGGCAGACAGGCGCACACGAATGCCGTTTTTTTTTCTTTCTTTCTCTTTTTTCACATTTCTGAGAAATGAATGTACGACATTTAGCCGAGTCTCGATTAGCCAAAGCAACATTTAGCCAAAATTGGCATCCTCGACATTTACTTGAAACTTATAACTGTAGTTAAGTTGTTTGTTTGAGTGGTTAAAAACATTGTTTTTTTTTTTTTTGGCTTTTTTTTTTTTACAATCTACGACAATTGTTCTAACGACACTAAAAAGATTTACCTATGTACGCAGCATATAATTCTGTGAACTTACTTTGTGTAGACGGATTGTGAATGGATTCCGGCATAAGTGATACGTGAAGGGATTACTACCTCTGTAACTCCGGAAGGTCAGACAGCCATTGCCATTGACAAGAATTTGGGGGATTATCCTTTTTGGGGGGTCACAAATGCCGTGAACCTGCTTGTGTGTCGGTTGACTGGGAATGAACTCCGCAGATGTCATTTAAATAGGTGTGAAATGAGCTTTGAAATCTCCGGTTTCCTGCTTTAACAAGACTGTTAAAAATCCAAATAAAACGAAATTTTTCTGGTTTAAAAATATTAATAAATACCAGTTTAATTATCTAAAAAAAAAAAAAAAAACTCGTAAAATGGTAAATAGTTTAGTTCTGGCTAGGACTGCCCGGTTGTAAATTTCCGCTAACCGTCGTAGATACAACTTTCAGCAAAAATTCGCTCGGCTACAAGTCGCTCGACTAAATGTCGGGATACCCCGAGAAATAATTCATGATTCCAAACGTGAAATGTCATTTTCAAGAAATCAATAGGTGATTTGAACCGTTCCTTTCAACAAGAATGGCCAGAGGCATTGTGACCAGCCAAGATGTAGTTAACCAACTTTTGTAGAATCGTCAAGTGGTGGGTCCATTTTTAAAACTGGTTATTGATTTTTTTTTCAAGGCCGGACCTGGCGGTTCCCTCCTAACCTCCCCCCTTCTTCCCCCCCAAAAAAAATAAATAAATAAATAAAATAAAAAAAATAAGGATAGACCTAACCTTGGACCACTCCTATAAAATCTGGAAGCAATCTGACTGAAAATACATGCAGGAGAAGAATCATTTTGAAAAATTCACCAAAAATGAAATTTTTCACGAGGCCTATCCAGGCAGAATTCGAACAAAATTTGAAAGCAATCCGATCGAAACTTTTAAGTAAAGTTTACATTCGTGTATATGTGCATGCATACGGCTGGTCTAAAAACGACAAGCAAAAAAAAAAGTAATCACACTCTACCAATCCCCAACAATGGTATCTCTCGGCATCTAGCCCTCATCAATCTATCGCGATATATACATGCCCCGCTGCATGGTCTAGGCTACTGTTGCCATTCGCAGCCGAAGAGGGTGGGTGGGGAGGGGTCAGTGAAAGAAAAATATATCACGTGATATTTTGACGTAATGCCGTCATACACTGTCCATTCATTTCCCGAACTAGTTTCAAGCTGTGCAAAACTTTGTTACATCCTCTGTACCAAAACAACTGTATCAAGCCTGCAGTCGATCCCACTCGTGATATTTTGCGCGCGATATTTAGTTAAGAACAGATAAATACTTTACGTAATGACATCATATGCGATCCTCGATTGTTCAATTTGCAACAACACTCAAAAGAATCTTTCGAACCTACCAAACCACAGTCCCATTAACTCTGAAGGATCTCTGGTGTTCAGCGGCACAGAAATTTGGCAAATAAAAGTTTCACGTAATGACGTCATACGCCTTCTCTAATTTCGCCACACCCGTCAAAAGCTGTCAGAGCCGTCCGACTGATCCAAGGAATACCAACAGGAAGTGTGAAGTCGATATGACTTTCCGTTATCGAGATATTTTGAATAAAAGATGTTGTTCATAACATGTCATATTTTATGCGACAACATCATATGCCGTCATCGTTTGTTCCACTCGCGACAAACTTGAAAGAACTTTCCAACCAACCAGGCAATAATCACCAAATCTGATTCTCGCAAGTCCAGCAGCCATGAAATCCGGCGAATGATTTTTCTACGTAACGACGTCATAGGCCTTTTTAAATTTCACAACACATGTCAAAAATTGAAAGAGTTGACCGTCTGACCCCAGGAACACCCATGCGAAGTTAACGATATGGAGATATTTTGCACACTAACTCTGTTCGCAACATACCCATATTTTACGCAATGACGTCATATGCGGCCATCGTTCGTTTCACTCATGAAAAAAGCATCTTCCCCAACAACCATGCAACAATCACACCGAAATGAAAATGTCTATTTTCTTCGCGTTGTGCCGCTGATTATATGGACACACACACACACACTGCAAAGTCAATGTTTTGCTTAATCTGGGTCGCAAGTCTTCACATACAAAGAAATCGAGTTGCTGAAGAATAAAAAAAATTGTGTTTGTTTATAAGAGGCTGGCCACGCGGATTGTAGATGTAAACCAGAACAGCAACTTTGCGAGCGGCTTGAAGCTGCTTACCACACATCAACCATGTACAAGCGGGATAATCAGAGGCAAACGTTAGCACGGCCGACAGGCGCCGCTGCTAATCATATCTGCTGTAAGTATATTTATATCAAAGTAGTCAGGCAGGAAAACACAAAACTCCAGTTCAGAATAACCAAGTATCATGGTTCAAGCAAAATGGTCTACTTTCCCTTTTTTTTTTTTTTTTTTTGGTCGTTATCGCCACTGTTCATAGTGCGGCCTAAAAAATATATAGGTTATATTTCAGCCTGTCCAAGTCTGTCAGAGATCCAGTTCATCTCTCTGTTGAAGTTACGCTATGCATCAAACGTGCGCACAAGGAATAAATTTAGTCAAGCTCGTTAGTGAATTTAGGTCAGTTATCTTCTACTGCTCCTCTTCTCGGATGAGAAAATATCACGTCAGTTTTGAAGAAGACAGAGGTTCAACAACGGGCTGGTATTCACGCAGTTTTCTCCTCTGCAGTTATAACAAGCCATTACTTACATTGTTCATTTTCAGTGACATACATGCGATTCTTTGATGTATACATTCTTCTTAATGGTCTGTTTCCTACAGTAATGAATCCATTTATAGCTCAATATCTGTTTCATTTCTTTGATTTTCGCCTTGCCTTTCTCTACGGCCCAGAATGTTACTTCACAACAAATGCTTTCGCCTTGTGATAAGGTCACATTACTAAGTACCAAGTAATCATTTGCGTTCTCCCCTTCGTGATGATTGTCATTTACCCTACTTGGGGCCGCACTTCACACACCCTTTTCGCAGACAGTTTAAGTCTGACTGTTTTCCTCTTGTCTTCATTAGCCCTCTTCTCCCGTTAATATCTTGTAAAAAACAGGAAATTAAGTTCTTCTGTTGTGGTCACTCTAAGCCTCCGGAGGATCCTGGTTTATATATAATTAATAACGAAAATATTCGGTGGCCCTAATCCAAATCAGCGGGCCTGGGGCCACCGCTAATTTCCAGCCCTGAAAATTGTACCTGTATTCCTGGCGATGACACCACCAGCATGGCGTCTATTACAAATTCATAAATTCTTTTCCGATTGCACACTTCACTTCGCAAGGCAAAGACAACAAGATTCCATGTTTTAGTTGAGATACCATGTTTTTTGTCTAACTGCCATGAGAATCTGGCCTATTTCTATTTCAGTCAATTAATGGATAGACTGACTGACGTCATATTGGAAGTCTAGTCAATAACAGACAAATGGGGTCAAACAAAATGAAAGCAACAACTCCCCCCCCCCCCCCTCACCAAATGATCCCACCCACTCTCTTCTCCTGTTATTTATCAAACAAATCAACTGACTTCTCCAGCCCTTCCTGTTGGCACCACTGCTCAGCCATACTCTTGGCTCAAGGCCTACAAACACAGGCGCCAAGACAGGCATTTCAAAATGTCTGGCAAATGTACCATATTAGCCCGGTCTCTTGTCCTTTATTCACAGTAAGCAAAATGGGTGCAAGCGGTCCCATTTCTTTGGTTTTATAAATGTCACCATGGTGTCCTCAATGTACTGAACGACCATCCCTCTGTTTTGTAGATAGCATCCTGTTTTATGTGAAGACACAGACCCTGATTATCAAACTTTGCACACGAGTGGCTGAAGGCCAAAACGTCATATCAGATGAATAAATGGTCCAAAATGCACACCTTAAAACACTATATTCATTCTGAAATATTGAAACGATCACAGCTTGGCGGTTGCCGACTTTCTGGTTTAATTTAGTGTGTATCGGAAACATCAGTTACCAACAACTCGTGGAATCCAGCCTCGTAATAGCCAGTTTAATTACACTTTCAGCCCTTTAACAAAGGCTATATATTAAGATAGTTCAGTTCTAAATCAACCCAACCATGCTAAACTACCATCATAGTACATAATTCATGGGAGAACTACCATTACACCGATACAGCACGGCATTCATTAGATCTACCAATGAAATACAGGTTCTTTTTAATATTTATTGCCCTTACCGGCAAGGTCAAGGATGCGCACAGGCGAGGTTTGCGACCAAGGCCAGACAGTGATAGGAACAATAATTTTTACGGCATCCAGCATTTATCTAAAGATACATTTTACGCGCACTCATCTTTCACAGGAAAAGAAGCACTGCAAGTTCGTTAACCAGTTACCTGAAAGCGCAGTTGGGTCTTACAAACATGAACCTGTTCAAAGCAAATGCTGGAGGACAAAACGTCAAACACAAATGCTCCAGGGACAATTTTACACTCGGGACATCATAAAGTCACTCTTATCATATTCTTTAGATCCGTCATTTTCCGCTGAAGAAGGATGCTTGCTAAATGGCTTTAATTTGTAGAAGAAAACTTCTGCAGTTTTATGCCAAATTCAGGTAACTGAAATCACCCGCTCGAGCTCATGTTAAAAAATAACATCAAGCTTTTCTTGCACTTGAACGAATGATGGTCGCGTTCTCCGGCTGAACACACGTTAGTACATATCAATTGCCTATCAACATCTGATCGCAAACAGCCGAAGCCGGCAGCTGTTGTTTATGGAGAACAGGTCTGTATCTAAGATAAGTAACACACTATACTCGGCATTATCATGAAATTCACCAACAGACGCTGCTATCAATGGAAGCCAAAAATATAGTTTTGTTATGACTACCCCGACACAGAAAGATAAACAACGATGCAGAATGGAACCAGAAAAATGTATTATTGGATATCGAAAATGGTCTTATCTGACGTACGCTATAACCTAAAGCGGCAAGTTAAAAAAAAAAATACTGCAAATGGAACGTTTCTCCCTATTTAGAAAAATAACATTACCACAATAAACAATAATCAAGTACAACACAGTATTAGTGCCCCGCCACCGCGTAGCGCGAAGCGGGGAACTATAGATTCGGGTCCGTCCGTCGACACTTTTTTTGGCGGCGCCATATCTCCGTAACCACTGAACCGATTCAATTGTTCTCTTGCACATGCAAAGACTATATAATGGACCAGTGCAACGAGGGGTTATTTTGAAAATTTCGCAAAACTTGGGGAAAATGGAAAAACTTTGAAAATTCAACGCAATGGACCTATTCAATTGGTGTTTGTCGGCGCAATATTTCCGTAACCACTGAAGCGATCCAATTGTCCTCTTGCACAAAGAAAGATTATATAGTGGATCTGTGCAACGAGGGATTATTTTGAGATTTTCGCAAAAAAAGTAGGAAAATGGAAAGACCGTTAAAATTTCACCGTACTGATTTGTACAATGGCTGCTTGTCGGCGCAATGTAGCCGAACTGTTCAAGCTACTCAATTGTTGATTGACATCCTGTGATTGCACTGCACGTCTGCGGGGGGACTCAGTCAGTTTTACTGACATACTTTGTTTACCTTTTGTATCTGAACTCTCTGTTGGGGTGGGTCGGGGATATTTTTTTAATGTTGTATTCTTCTCTAATAAATTATTTTTCTATCTTTTAATCCTCTTAAGGCAACAGCGCCAGTTCCTTCAACCTGGACATTTACGCTGAAAGTGTTTTTTTTATGCCTTTCTTCATTTCTTTTTTTTAGTCAAGCTATGTATTAGAGAGCCATAAAGTTTGTCCATTTGCGCAGCCACGTAATCAATAACGTGGCTCAAACTCAAACTTCCGCTCAAACAAAAAAAATTTGAGTAAAGTATGGTTCCCTCATTCAATAAGTAAAACATAAGCTCAAAATGAGTCTAGACTAGGAGATGGCTTAAATTAAGTAAAGTCAAACAAGGTAGCTAGTGAACTTTATTATCATCATAATAAGTCTCAAGCACTTCATTTCAGTTATTTTAAATTATACAAGCAAACTTTCTCCTGATGCGCACAGAAAGGGTGTGGAGCTAGGCGGAGTTTCGACGCTGAAAGCTTAAATCATGTTTTAAGCAAATGTTTATGTGAGTTTAAAACTCAAATTTGAGGCTCAGCTTGAGTATGAGTTCGAGCTAAGTCCAGTTGGTGCTTTTTCCTTTGTTTGTTCCCATAGAAGCTAGATATCAAGTTTCATTAAAATCCGTGCAGTTGTTCTTGAGATATTGTGTTAACAAACTCATTCCGATGCTGAATAATTTCCAGGATTTGGTAAATTTCATAGTCCATTTGGTACATTTTCCTTGGGCCAACCTAACCCATTTACAACACAGATTCTTGTTAGTGCCCATAGAAGCCACATACCAAGTTTCATTAAAATCCCTGGAGCTGTTCTTGACATATCGTGCCAACAACAGTCAATCCAGAGCTGACATTTTCTGAGTCCAGCTGGTGCATTTTCCTTGGACGAACCTGGCCCATTTACAGAACCGATCTGTGTTTGGTCCCATAGAAGCTACATAACAAGTTTCATTAAAATCCTTGCAGCAGTTTTTAAGTTATCGTGTTAACAAGCTGTTGATGACAGACCGACACACGGTCGATCGCATATATTCCCCACCTGTAGGGAATAAACCAGGACTTATGAAGACTGCCAAAAAAAATAAATAAATAAATAAATAACACTGAAAGACAAAATAAATAACACTGAAAGACATTACGATGGCCCCATTTCTCTGATAAGACTGCAGCGCAAGATGCTATCAATTAAAGACTTGCGTCATTACTCCTAGGATAGTTTCTAGCTGCCGCTTCTCACAAATACATTTACTCACAGAATAGTTTCTAGCTGCCACATCTCAGAAATACATACTACGTTGAAAAATTTATAGCAAAACTGCAGCTTGTATTAGGACATCAGGGACCAGCCACAAAGCATTACGTAAGCACTTCCTCCCCCCTACCGACTGCTGAAATTTGTGGCGTCACCCACTGACGAAAACATTTCCAAAAATCCTAGACCGCCCGCCGTGCGTTCGCACTCTAAGGGTGGCCTGAAAATGCTATCATATATCTGTGATATACAATCTGTCAAATCAATATACTAAATTGCAAGCATTATAAATAAAAATATCACATGTAAAAATGGGTGCGGATTTAAGGTGAAATCCTCCGAATTTTTACCACGACGCCTCTTGACTTAATTTTTCTCACCCAGTCTTCTCATGATTCCATTTGAAATATTTCTTAACAAATCTTTCGTCTTTCCAACCACAAAAATGTGAGAAAACAATCTATTTGGGATTAACCTTTTTTCTGACGTGGCCAAATTCAATCACTACAATGCTAGTTTATTTAACTGATTGACAGTTCACTGTTGTTTCCCTCCGTGGTAGTCGAGACAGTTCAATACGGCATAAGAACATTTCCTTTTGTTTTCTCGGGTCACGACAACCTGGTGAAGTTATTGTTGGAACCAAAACCCATATGTTGTTGCCAAAACTTAGTGAAATTGTTTGCTTGTGCACCAAAGAACCTCATGATTATATGCTAAAAAAAATTTACCTCTCAGCAGAAAATGAGTTGGTTGCAAATTTTATTGTTAGTAAAAAAATCTTACATAAGCCTCTGGCATTTTGTGAATTACTTTCACAGCGTTTGCGGGGCAAAACAGCGGAATATGCTGCAACTCAGGGTCTGAACTGTTAAACGCACCTCGAGAAAAAAAAGTCTGACCTCTGTAACTAGACTGGTAACCAGACACGATTATGCAGCTGCATTGCGATTAAATATACACGTAAACAAGTTTTGTCAAGTACCTCCCCGATCGGCAATTGGGCTATGCCCTGTTTGTTTTTAGGCCGGTGCGCTGCGTGCAAATAATGAAATTTTTATCAGGGTTTGGGGTCCAGGGCTTCTGCTTCAATGCCGCCTGATTCAAGATTCAAGATGACACTCACACGAACCTCGCAACACTCAAACACCAGGATTTTCCAATTAACTTTTCTGCATGAAAAAAAAATCTTCAACACAAGCACCAGATTCAGATATGATATATACTCTGCACTAAATATCTTAACTATCAAAGTGTTTTACGTAAAATGGTTCCATTTTTATCCTTCATGATTTCCTAATGGTAATGCTCATTTGAGTAGAACAGTACATCAGAAACACCCATGTTGTCATAACCGCGGTATCAGACATTTTGAACAGCACTGTCTTCTTACTTTTCTCACCCCACCATCCCCCCTCCCCCAACACACACAAGCCAAAAAGAACTTTTCATTAAAATATGACGTTGGTTACCAAATTTTCCAGTTTGTATCTCTTCATTTCCAAGCTTTCTGAACCTACATTTGAGAAGCAATATCGAAAGATAGAAGATAGAAGTTATAAATCCACAATGGACCCAAATTTGAGACGGATCGATTGAACGCCTCCCCCCCCCCCCCCCAGCCCCCAACACACACATTCTTGATGCTCCCGGAAAAGATAAGGCTAAGTATGTGAACCTGCTCAAGGGCTTTATTTGCTGCAAGAAGCTGGCGGTTGCGTTTCTCATCTCGTATGCAGAGCTTCATAAAGTCATCAATAAACTGGTCCTTCGCCTCATCCGAGCTTCCCACGCTGCCATCCAAAGCCTGTCGCAGCATCTTCACTTTCTTGTCCCGCTCTTCGCCATAATCTAAACAGCCTTGACTGCTGTCTAGCTTCAAAGCTGCAGACGTATCCGTGGGCGTAGACAGACCTGTTATGGTGCGACACAAACCTTCATCAATAGGTAATGTAAAAGGCATGTGCGGACTTGGAAATAGCCTAGAACGCCGAGTGGATTCTAAATTACATTAGTGTTTAATTATAGTGTAGGTTATTTGCGGATGCAAGTTTAAGCGTCTGGGGTCTTTGGGATTTCTTTCAAACAAAGTCTTGCAGACAAATGAGGACTCTGTAGCTCAAGGCTTCAACAAACTTTGAGAAATGACTCTCTCACAGGAATGTCAGTTTTATTTTTCAAAAAAAAAAAAAAAAAAAAAAAAAAAAAAAAAGGGTGGCACGGCGGAACAATCAAGAGGTATTCCAGTTAATTTGGTGCACAAACCTGAATCTGAGTTGTTGGAAACTGCTTCGTCAACCGTAGAGGAAACATCAATCTCCAAACTCTCATTCGCATCTACGCCGGGACAATACGTGCTCGCACTCATTGCCTCCCCCGCGTCTGACGTCACAGTGACGTCGCTGTCCGTTACTTCCGTGTCGCCGCATTCCTCGTCCTTGCATTGTTGCGATACAGGAGCAAGGCTGACGTTCGGTGCAAAGTCACTTAAACTTCTGCTCCTGAAAAACAAAGAGCAAGATAAAACTGCTGCAGTAGTGGACACAGGAAAACTTCTCGTCGATCCAAAATAGAACTGTGAGATACAAGTTACCCAAGGCATTAAAAATCCATCCTCCCACTTGTCCAGAAAAGCGGTTGTTATAATTGTGTTGTCTTTTTAATTAACAAGCTAGGATTTTTTCAAAACCAATTTTTTTTTCTTTATTTTTTATTTTTTTTATTGCGTAGTGTAACTTCATAGGCGAAACCTACACTGCTTTACGCCCATTTCACCTTTCAGAAGATAACACAAAAGTTTTTCTGCTGTAGATTTATTCCATACAATAATATTTTTTACTGTTACGAGAAGGCTTTCACTGATTCTGTCTAGTCAATTCAAGGGCTACAACTAAGAACCCACATCAATTCTAATTGGCCCAAGATGGGATGAACAAGGAAAGCTTGGCCTACTTTTGTAAATATCTATCGAAAACGAGAAGGTTAAAATACATTTATGGGAGATGTTGTCTTGTTTCTCTGGCAGGAATTTTAAGGGTTGTAGTTCAGAAGTTCAAATTTTCAGAAAGGAAAATTAATTCAAGCAAAAATATATCTTGACATCGCTATTCGCAAGTTATATTCCAGTTCGTCAAACAGAATTTCTTCACATCAAGCAATCTTAGATAAGTGTTTTTAACTGAAGGAACGGTCTGAAATACCAGCAGCCTATAAGAAATTCGTCAAAACTTGCTGAATTACCAAATGTTTGACGTTATACTTACTTTTGTTGAAGACTGGAATATGGCACAACTCGTTCTGGGTTCAGTATCACGGGAGGACCTCGATGTAAGTAAGCGGGCAGTTGGCTACCGAATCTGAGCAAGAAAACGGAGATACCATATGGGGATTTATTACTCTTTTCGGTTATATTAAGAAAGACCATTGAACTTTTTGAATTGCCAAACTTAAGTTCTCTCTCAAGTGATTTTTATTTTCCCTTTATTCCTACATCTAAAATAAATAAAGGGTCCTTATAGAAGCAGTGTTCTGAAAAAGCAGAGTAGGTACTGTATGTATTCTGTGGGGTCGTCAGCAGAACGTTACATTCAATAAGCCCCTCCCTCCCCCCCCCCCCCCCACATCCAGATTTAGCTCAGTGCGTTGAATTATTATTCGCAAAGCGGAAAGTTTCATACGTTTCCAAATACATTATTTCGCTTAACTTAAGCGAACTGCCGCTCTAATTTAAGGTGCATTGGTGCATGGGCTCCTGTCCTTTTAATGATGAAAAAAAAGTGTAACTATCGCAATCTATCAAAATATCGCCAATATGCCCAAATACAGAACCATATTTTCTTTGTCCTTTTTGTACGATGTTGGTCGTATTTACTGTGTGAGTTTCAGTGTAGTGAGAAATAACGTTGTGTATAAACAGAGGGCCAAAATATCCGAGCATAATATGCCTTCCTTACGGGGACCAAGTTATCCTAGAGGGATCAAGTTTCCCCGGGGCCAAGATATCCTGTTACATCAGAATCCAGGTTGATGGCCAGTGTGACCTAGAAATTACGCCAAGCTCAATATTATGGTAGGCCATCTATTAACCAATGTCATCGGAAATGGACTAACAGAGTGGAAGCAACAGTCGACGATGGATGGACGGACAACCATCAAACCTACAGTCTCCTTCTGCGGCTAAAACCCCGGTCAGGGGCTAAAACAAACAACTGATCAGCCATTTTTTTTAAATTAACCACATTCACTGTTTGTAAAACTGTTACTTCTTAACGAAACAATGAAAAGTTCATAAGGTCTAAATATATATGTTTTTACGAGTTTTAACTTATTTTATAATGACAAACATTAGATTTGGGTTATTGGGTGAAAAATCTCTACGACTTTGGTGCAAGTCGCTGATCTAAACAATTCGTTGTGGCATATTCAGCAGTTAAAACCACAAAGAAGAAGTTATCGCACCACAAGAACTGATCTGGCTTGAAGAAAAATCAACGTAAGAAAGTGGAACGCCAAATCCATTCACAGCAGTATCTGTCCGCATTTTGTTTATGAACAGAACAGCATTCGAGCATTTTAATACAACCTGATACTTGGCAATTTTTTTTTCAGCCAAACAAAGTAGAAGATAACAGTATCAGTGTCATGTCTTTTACTTCATTTAATTCTTCGGATAATCTACGTCTCCACGTTATATTATTTCAAAAGGTCAACAAGCACTCTACACCCGAGCGATTAATTGGTTCCACGACTACGTTATTGTACAGCTTTCATTCCTAAAACACTTCGCAGAATCGCACGATACATGTCTGCCTATCGAATTACAGTTTTGCACTATATTTCTGGTCCAAAGAAGCACAAGACTTCTTATTCATTTGAAAGCTAGGTGGGTGTATTTTTTTAAAATCCCATCACCCCAAATACGATTTCGATATTGTTGCAGCTGATCTGGCAAGTTACAGCAGATTGCAAGAGAAATGACATCAACAATTAGATGACATGTACTCACGTCTGTTTGTCATACTTCCAGGGTGATAATACTGCCAACTGTTGTAGGATGTCTTGTTCTCCCTGTGGCTCATATTTAGCCTTCTTTTCTCCTTCGCCCTTATCACCACTCTGCCATTTCAACAATACAAGTTGAAGAACCGGAGTAAATCTATGACAGTGACTAGAAACCTGAGCCCACTGATATTAGAGTAAAAAGTTTTCTAACAACAACTACTGAGACATTTTATTTTACCGACCCGGTACTGTAGACTCACGAAATTCTCACACTGGATTGCAATATTCTTACTTGAATCAGGCGAAAGGACAAACGGTATAAAAAGACGGCGGCTCAATAAACAAAAAGTCCGTTCGTAATTGTCAAGGACATGCAGATTCAATACGACACAGTGATAATAAATCGCCTTCATATTTCGGCTGCACAAAATTTGGCACAAAGTCTAGCAATTAATCATGTTCTGTCTTGTTCACAGCTCTCGAGTTATGGGGTACCTGGAGCAACATGCTCGAGTTTTGGCCACCTTTATGGGCGACTACATATTTTAAGTACACTTGATCATCTCCGAAGACAGGTGACATTTTCTAACTATACACAGTGCGCACATCATCGCACTCCATGAAAAATTTCTGCCCATGCGTTTAAAGGTGCATAGCTAAGAAAACTGAATCATCTTCTATCCCTCTTTTTGTTAACCCATTAAGACATTTCCGCTTAATATCTAACACCAGTTGTTAAGTGTTTACTAATATATCACACCAAAAATCATAAGTAAATTCTCGATCATTTTAAAAAGAAATAGAACCTTCTATCAACAAGTAAGTATTTGTGAAACACGAGCAGGCCCCAACCACCCCCAAATTCAAAGAGGTATAAAGCGATGACGGACAGACGGACGGACACCCCAAACCTATAGGCCCCAATCCGAAGGGTTGGGGCCTAAAAATTCCTATAATCTACCATTTTCCCTCTATAGATACCATCCAAAAACAAACTGAAATATATTTTTACTGTGGCTGAACAGCATCCGTTAGAAAGCAGGGTGGCATGTTTTCAAGTTTTGCAGAGATGCCAAGTAGTTATCAAAAAGAATGTTTTTGACTTTTTACTTCGAGCATGGAATTAACGTGGGTGTCTGAAATGCGAGAAAAGGCATTCAAAGCGCTCAAAACCTTCACACATCCATCACTGGGAGTGCAATTCTTATTCTAGTGAATTAAAAAAAAAGAAGATTTGAAAAAAAAATAATAACACCTAATAACTGAAATTATAATAACTGGAAAAATTTAATAAATTTCGATATTGACATTTCCTGACTCTTGCCCGACTTTTTAGTAAACTTTTTCCTGACTTTTCCTAACTCCTCGCATTTTGCCTGACTTTTCCTGACTCCACAATTTTTCGTTTCCTGATCTCTTCCTGACCGTGGCAACCCTAAGTTTTTAATATGCAGCGAATCTGTCAAATCGATGACTTTAAAAATCACTAAAAATTCCAATGACATTGTGAAGTCACTGCAGTTGGTGCTCTCAAATATTCGAACATATTATTTTGATTGGCTGACTCTTAAACCGACAGTCCGATTACGCCAATTTGTGCTCGCTTTTTCATTGCAGCCGATAAGAAACCTTTTTAAAACATGAACTTAGCTGACCCGAGATACGGTCAGTCGTGCTGTAATCGACTCAATAGCCATAAAGTTTCATTTATGAATGGCAGGAGGCAGAAAAGCCAATAAATACGCCTATACTTCAGCTGTTAATTCCCGTCCAAGGACAACTTGCTAGATTCTGGGAGGTTACAGTGAAACAGCAGCAGAGGATTCACGAGAATATGCAAGTTTGAGAAAAAACGCTGCAAAGTATTGAACAAGTGTTGTTGCCAGGAGAAATGTAAACAGTGGTAAACGAAACAGCAAAAATCATCTTGAAAAGCAAACGCTTTTCTTCGATTTTCTTCCAAGCATGACCTTGCAGACGAGCCACTGACATGCCACGTGGTCTGATCAGATGGCTATATTTTGGCCAACAGGCGAATCATGCGCATGAGTTTGAACTCTGATGGCACATGCTTAAAATGTATTTGCAATGCACTCCTTGCAAACACACCCGATGACCTCCAGCTAAATGACGTCTGGTTTGACCAAAAGAATGGCTCTCTGACATTTTTTTTTACTTTTTACGCGAACACAAACTGACAGCCGTGTAGATCGATGAGATATACTGGTCAAGATATAACAGATGGTTACTTGATCAAAACAGCCTGACCAGCCAGCATGTCTGGCCAAATGGCACAGGTGAAAAGGTACGATCTCATCAGTCCGTAGTCTAACATGTAAAGCGCGAATTTGCTACTCTATCCGTAATGATCTTGACTGTGTGCCAATAAATGCAGAACAAAAAAAAATTGTACAGCACTATTCGCTCGCTAGACGGATAAATTTTTACACCCTGTGGTTCTCCATAAAAGTGTCATTCATAAGCCTCAAGGTCTCTCTGACAATGGTTGTGGCATAACAAATACATAAAGCATATTTACACATGGCAATCCAGGACCCCACACTTCAAAAGTATTGACACTGTCACGGAAAAAAATTATAATAAGTATTTCAAGCTTAAAGCAACCCTAGCAAAATTATCAGATCACCACTGTAGGCTGTGCCATTTCCCATTCCTTAAATAGCACGGGCAGGCAACTTAGAACTGAAAAGCATGGCAAATTCCGTGTCAGAATGGAACTAAGCCAGTTGGAGCAGAAGTAAATCAATAGAAAGGAACTCGGTAAGAGGCCAATACGGAACAAAACATCACGGAACATTGCTCAATATGTCTAAAACATTTATCGCTTAACGCAATCTTTTCTACAGCATTTCAAAAGCTTCCATCAAGTCATCAATGCACACGTTTTTTCTTCACACAGACAAATTTTAAGAAAGAAAGAAAAAGAAGAAGAAAGGGAGAGAGAGAGAGCGTGGGGTGGGGTGTTTGACTCAGAGGATGAGTGGAAAAGGATATGCGATGACCTTGACATTGGCAGAGATATACAAAAACAGTTATTCAAATACAAAATAACTATTAGAATGCAGCTTTGAGTCATGAATCCTGCTTGTTCACGAGACACAACATTCCGTTGTTTGATTGCTGTGAAGTTATTCGTACATTAAAACCGAGCCGTAACCAACCGATGACGCAACAGGCTGACCTCATTCATAAAGGACTGAATAACATAATTATTCCGAATTGCGTAACCAACACGCACACTTGCCGAGTGATTGTGGTGTCTAGACACCTCGTCTCTGCTAATGATGTAACACTTATGAACAATCCCCTAATTAACCACACGTGGAATCACAATTGGTCTTTATATAGCCTTTCTGAAGTGCAACGATTAACTACTTTTTTTCACCGTTATTTTTAAAACAATCCTTTGTATTACAACGCCATATCTCCGTCGTTTTAACAGACCTTCCACTGGGTTCAGGACGCCCCCCCCCCCTTCCCCAAAGAACCTCCCAATACAGACGGTTTGCTAATTTGCTACTTAGTGTAATTTGAAACTAAATGTGTCAGATGTCGGTTTAAGATTTATGTGATTCAATTTACAATGTATTATCAAACTCATGTGCAGTCAGGGACACATATTTCGGCATTAACCAATAGTAAACGAACTGAATTTACCTCTTTTCTTTTATACGGGTTCACCGGGTCAAATCTTGATTTTATCTCTTCCAAGCTCTGCTCCAGCCCTTTCATATGCGTCTGGTGTTTTGCAAGTAGCAAATACGATCTCCAGTTCGCAGAATCAAACCCCCAATGGCAAGTGCGATTTTCTAGTGACTTGTGAGAATGACAGACAAAATTAGGTGGCGAGAATAAACCCTCACAGTCATCGCATTTAATACATTTTGCATTGGTACGAGTGTAAAGCTCGGGAACAAGCAGGCCCTTACACTTCCCGAAACATCCGTGATAAACATAGAAACTGTTCGCTGTAGCAGTAGTGGAGGACTTTTCTGTACAACTGTATAGAAGTCTATGACACAATCGTGCAGCATCTGTTTTTGTTATTAGACCACAGCTTGGTGCGCTTTCGGGTAAAATGCCCGACAATTTAAGTATCTGCAACTGCTCCCCGTTACACCTCGAAAAGTAGATGTTTAGTTCACTGCATGCTTCATATACTTGTTCCATACTAAAGGGTTTCAATAAAGTATTGAGAATTTGCGGCAAACACAATCTTTTTTCGCCGCCAACAATAAAACATGCAATAGTCTCGCCTTCCAAAACAGTGTCTGTTTTATCACTCTTGGTCGAATCCAAAGGGAAAAGAAAGGGTATTGGTGTTGCATAATGAGTCGTTAAAAATGTATCCATAAATAACGGTTTCATATCCGTTCTGTGAGCGTTCACGTCACGTTTTGAGGCCGCGGCGTAATTCTCCGCCGTTTTTTTATATTCTTCTATGTCAGTAGATGACATCTTAGTTGGGTCAAAAATCCACCCAGCATGACTTGGCCCTCGTAAACTGTTCATTGCTGCTGATTGAAAGCTCTTCAAAATCATGTGCAAATGTGGGTTGTAACCCACTGCACCTAGTTGTTCCATGACAACTTCAACATTGAAACCTTAATCCTGAAATTTAACAGAAAAATCTACTGTACTAGACTAAATTCTCTACGCCATTAACTTCTTATTTGCTTATATTTTCACTCACGTTGGATATTTGCATATTATTTGGCTGTTCTATTTGACCCAGAATTTATTTGGTGTTCGTCTGCAAATGGGGAGAAGCTAAATGAGTTACAGGAACGTCATTATTTTCATCCCGTATCCCGTAAAAAAATCCTCCATGAATCCATTCATTTGGGTTTTTATGATTTTGTGGACACTTGCGATATCTTGTACTAATCTTTGTAAGAAAATCGCAAAACTGCTTAAAAATTTAAGTTATGGCTCCTATGCAGACAAGAACACAAGAGATGTACAGTTACACAATGGAAAAAATACAATATATGAAGCGAATATCCTTTAAATAAAACCTTGGCGTAAAATATCCAGGTATAGAGACAAAATCTTTTGAACTATAACATTTTTTTAATTGTTTACGGACTTTTGCAACTCTGGAGGCTTAAATCCTACAAAATGATAAGAAAAGATAAAAAAAAATCGTTTGGAAGCATACTAAAGAGAAATATAAGGATTATAAAAAAATCAACTTGACCACTTTCCTGCATTTCATTTATTTATTTGTTCTTTCTATTTAGATAATTTCACTTTTATAAAAATATATACTTTGGCATGTAGTCAACTTGCATATACGCCACAAAAAGACAATGTCCTTTGAGCAATTAACTCACGTGACAGGAATAATTAAACAATTTACTTGAATAAATTAAATTAAAGTATCAAATTACAAAAATTACAACTGATAAATTAAAATAATTATTAAATTGAATTAACAGACTTAATAATTTGAGAGAATCAAATCTATAAAGTTTATAATAAACTACGCGATGCCTGTGTATATTACGCACAGAAGTAGATTTTTGTTGAATTTAATGCATTATTGGAAGAATATAGTTATTTACTTTTATAATAATTAACACAGTGTATATAACTTTAGGTATTCATTTTAAACAAAGGTAAAACATTTTCTTTATGATGCAAAAGAGTGATTGAAAATGGATAAATGTGTTCATACAAACAACCATTTTAGCAGCTTGGAGTACAACATTGTTCAATATAATAAGGCCTGAAATTTTGTTTATATATTTAAAGGAATGCCTTGTAGCATTCAAAATTATTATAAAGGTGGTAATAAAAGACTGAAATGAACATGTTGGATGTTAAAAATATAATTCTTAAATAAACTGCAAAAAAAAAACGGGTCTGAAAGTAAGAATGTGCCAAAAAATTTAAATATGCACCATTTAAATATACTGACGCAAAGTAAAAATGCAAAGGCTTTAAAATGGTTTTTATTCTGCTCCTTTTTGGTTATGGAAATGAAACAAACGTCAAATGTTTAACACTATTAGAATAGATTCTGTAGTTTTTTTCACACCAATATACTTAATCGATTGCGAAAAAAGTAACATCTTGGTGTATAGCACATATTGTAAAATGGCGCGTTGTCAATTCAATCAGACATTTAAAAACCACGTAAAAGGAGAGCTAAAAAATTCGAAAAGTTTGCAAAAAGAAAAAAATCCAAAAATTCCAAAAACCAAAATGCCACGATCGATATGTTAGAGTCTGACCTGTCACAATCAGCAATCGCTAGAAGGCTTGGAGTGGCGGTATCAACCATATGCAGACTGCAACAGCGTCAACTGTAGACCGACTCCCTACAGGACCGCATACGACCTGGTCAACCGAGGATTGCAAGATCGATCTATTCGAACGTCGCATCTTCGAGATCGGTTTCGAACCGCAACGGCCACCGCGAATGCGACTCCAGGGAGACACAGCAACCGCATCAGTCGACAGACAGTGTTAAATCGATCGCGGGATCAGGGGATACGAGTTCGTAAAGCATACGTTGGACCAGTGTTAAATAAAAGTCGACAGCACGAGCGATCAGCAATCCATATCTATGCAGGACAATGCGCGTCCACTTGTAGCAGAAATATGTATGAATCTGCTTCAGGATAACAATGTGCTGACCCTAGAATAGCCTCTATGTTCATCCGACAAGAATCCAATACGGCATATGTCTGATACGCTTGACCGAAGAGTCCGAGCCCGTACGCCGCCCCCTCAAAGCCATCATCGAGGAATGGCATAAGATACCTCAATGGAGGATAAATAGACTCATAATGTCTATACTGTGATGTGTTAATGTGTTGGCTGAGGCTCGACTAAGGCACATGAGATACTGAATTTTGAAAACTGTGCTATCATAAAAAACTACGGATAATTAAGAAAGACGTTTGACATAGGCGAATTTCTGAGCAACAGTGAAAGTTCAGTAATCACATATCATGTCAAAATTTGGAAAAGACACATTAAATAATTTTTAAAATATAGCAATTTCCATTTACCTTTATGTTTTTACGTTGCGTCAGTGTATACAGGAATTTAACTCCGGTGTTACTTACCGAAAACGCTTACAGGCATATCGCTGATTTATAAAATATATCTTAAAATATTACATTTTATTAATAGCAGTTTTGAAAGAAAACGGTGTTGATTGCACTTAAAATTAGAGCAGAGTTCTTATTCTTATTCTTATAAATGTGGGTCTGGGGTTAGCAATAGTTTTAAAAAAAGAGATATGGGAAACATAGAGGTATGCTATGAGGTATAAGTGATGTTAAGCTTTTGAAATACTTATAAATTCTCAAAAAAGACAAGGCATTTCGATTTTATTGGTCAATTTTATAAAAGAGTGCAAAAATATTTGCTAGCAATAATGATAGTCGTTTCGTGTGATATTTTTCTAAGAACAATGCAGAACTGAATTCCTAAAGTTAATCAATTACTACTAATGAGAATTTTTTTCTCTAGATGCGCGTTATAGTGACTTTTCATCTCAACAATACTTGACAACGTAAGTATTAGAAATTTCAAATACCACAACTGTGTAGATTTGCTATAATCACACACACACACACACACACACACATATATATATATATATATATATATATATATATATATATATATATATATATATATATATATATATATATATATATATATATATATATATATATATATGTTACAGAGAAAGATTAATTTCAAGGAAACTTTAGTTTCCCTAGGAAAACTGTAGTCTCCCTAAAATTTTTCAGGGAAATTATAGACTACTTGCTACTTTTATTCATAACATTTTCTTCTTCAACCAATTGACACACCAAGCCACTTAAAAATGTAGGTTTCAATGACATATATACATGTACTTTTAGCTCACTTAATATAAGAACAAGTGACAAATATACCACGTAATTTTAACTCACTTAATATAAGAATCACTTAATAAAAAACCTTGTCTAAAATATTCAGTACTTAGCACTTATCATTAATTTTTCCGGTCAAAATTTCTATTTATTTTGGTTTCTGCAGCACAAACTAACATGGCATCGAGAATTACAAATAACTCGGGCCTTGAAGCATTTGCACCGATATGTCTCACCTCTTACTACCGGCACAGTTCCATTTCACATCCTTGCCCTCCATATTCAAATTCCAATTTGACTGCTTGGCGCAGGGAAACTTGACAATTTAAATTCACATCACTTTCCACCAGCATCTTGTGTTTGTAAATATCAAACTGATTCCTAGAAAACTTCGCTTTCAGAACCCCACCCCTAACCGCAAAAAGTACATGACAGCAAGAAATTGCGGGGTAAAAGGCGGTCGCAGTGATCTTGAAATTAGGTCAAGGTCAAAGTATAAATATCGTGCATCCACCCACTGCGATATGTCATCTATATACCAACTAGAGCGGCTAATGGACACAAAACATGTCACACATTTTCAATCGATATCTGTCTGGCTTTTTTTTTTTCTTTCTTTTCTTTTCTTTTTTTTATAAAGAAATCTTCCCAAAAAGCGATAATTCCCTAACAACCATTTTCTTTTTTCTTTTTACTGAAATGAAAGCTTAATATCTGCATAATTCATTGCCAAAAAATTGAAAAAAAGAACAAAACAAACAAACGAACGAACGAACAAACAAAACTGGAGCAACAGTGTACTCAAGCATGTTAAACACGTTTGTTAGCCAACCGTTGCCTTTTAGTTTTTGTAAACAAAAACAAACGTTTTCCCAAACAGCCCTTTCACAATGTTTTTATTTAACAAGTTTGTACTATTTACAGACTAATTAAACCTTTTACCTATCTCAGCGCCCAGAAGTCGGATTATGTATCACCTTTATCCCATTTTTGAAGGGAAAGTGCGGTACATAACTTAATCTTTTTTTTTCTATACAAGTCCAGGTACAGGTGCTTTATCTGGGTCAAAAGGTGGCCACTGCAGTCAGGTTTACGGTATGCTTTTTTTATCCGGGGTCTGGAGGTCGTCACTATAACAGGTTTTATTGCACGGGTTTTTTTCTGGTTTCGGGTGTCAATACGAACAGGTTTTTGAAAGTGGTCGCTAAAACAGGTTTTACTGTACGTCTCTTTTATCCGAGTTTCGAAGTTCGTCATTATATCTGTTTTACTGTATGTACTTTTTAGAGCCCAACCGGGTGAGCCCGGGGGGTGTCTATAGGATTGCCCTCTGTCCGTCTGTCCGTCCGTCCTCCCGTCCGTGTGTAACACTTTGGATGCTGTTTTGTTTCCACGCAAGTTCTCAGAAACTATGTTATGTTTAGAAATAACTTTACCATATGTGACTTTGTGGCCAATTGTTAGATTTCGAACAAATGTTGCATTTATACATCCTTTCGGTTCAACCTATCTATTCAAATGATGAGAAAGTCTTTAAACATAGCTTTATGTACAACTTGTTGAAAACAACTTGTTGAACAACATGTTGAACATGTTGAATAACTTGTTGAACAATTGTTGAACATGTTGAACAACTTGTTGAACAATTATTGAACATGTTGAACATGCTGAACAACTTGTTGAACATGTTAAACATGTTGAACATGTTGAAGAACTTGTTGAACATTTGTTGAACTTGTTAAAAAAAATATTGAACAGTGCCATGACGTAATATGTTCCAAAAATAATTCAAACACATGTTTCGAATTGGGCTTGTCATTTGAATACATGTTTGAATGGCGTGCTCTTCTCACTAACTTATTTTATACATCATATGTTGTTAAAAAAACAAAATTTGTTAAAGTTGGTTTAGAACCCTGATTTTTACCTTACTTCACCATGGTAAAATGTTCAAACTTATTTTATACATCATATGTTGTCAAAAAAACAAAATTTGTTAAAGTTGGTCTAGAACCACCATTTTCCTACTATTATGATTTTAGAACATTCAAATAAGTAGCATGCTAAAATGCTAAAACTTATGTTATATATCATATGGTGTTAAAAACTAAATTTGTTAAAGTTGGTGTAGAGCCACCATTTTTCCACTACTATAACTTTAGAACATTCAAATAAGTAGCTTGGTAAAATGCTAAAACCTATTTTATACATCATATGTTATCAAAAACTAAATTTGTTAAAGTTGATCTAGAACCACCATTTTTGCACTATTAGAACTTTAGAACATTTGAATAAGTAGCATTCAAATGCTAAAACTTATTTTATACATTATATATTTTCCAAAAACTACATTTGTTAAATGTGCTTTAGAAGTACCATTTTCCAACTACTATAACATAAAACATAACATTAGACTTAACGTAGGGAAAATTCTATTCCTTCTCAAATTTATTGATCGTTCCCACGCTCTGAACGAGTGCACTCTGAAATTTATCGATCGGTTTCCCTCACGCTCTGAACGAGTGCACTCTGAAATTTATCGATCGGTTTCCCCCACGCTCTGAACGAGTGCACTCTGAAATTTATAGTGCATTGTGCATTATAGCCTTATATGGCATGTTTTCACAAAACATTCTGGTTCAGTCCGGAATAGCTCAGTTGCTAGAGCTTGGGACTCCTGGTCAGACCCATGCTCGGAAGGTTGGTGGTTCGAGCCCGGGTATGGGCAGCCTAACCCTAAACATAGAGAGCATTTTAAATGTGTATTATGAAGGTATGATAGACAGATGGTAGAAGGGACGTCTCCTAGGGGTCTGACGTCATTATGACGTCACAAGTGGCGTGGAAAACCCATGGGGGTTCTGGACCAATAGAATGTTCTAGAAAAAAGTGGCGTGGAACTCTCGTTTCCTTATGATAGACAGATGGTAGAAGGGACTCCTCCTAGGGGTCTGACGTCATTATGACGTCAAAAAGTGGTCTGGAACTCTTGTTAGGGTTAGGGTCACATGACCGATAATTGACAGGTCACGTGACTAATGACGTCATGATGATTGACAGGTGACTTAGGGTTATGCTGCTTAGGAGAGTCTTAGTATGACGTCATTATGATGTCATGATAACGTCATGATGACATCATTATAACGTCATGATGACGTCATTATAGCGTCATGATGACGTCATTGACGCGGGCGCGCGCTCTATCAATCTCTATCCGTTCCAGAACTGTCATGACAGTTCGAAAACACCCTATAATCTCATTATGACGTCACTTCGTGTTTTCGAACTGTCATGACAGTTTGAAAACAGCCTAGGACCTCATTATGACGTCACTTCCTGTTTTCGAACTGTCGTTTCTCCCCTACTCACCTTCCATAGTGGATATATATGTGTTACAGTGAATCTGTAAAACCAGCGAATCTATAGATTCTCTGAAAAATTCAGCGAATCTGTAGACTCGCTGACTCACTTGGCGAATCTGTAGATTCGCTGAAAATTTTCAGCGAATCTACAGATTCGCTGGTTTTTCACCTTAAAAATTATACAGATTCGCTGAAATTGCCTGATCGGCCATCTTTACTTGTTTTTGCTAATATTTGAAATTTAATTGCTTTTGTGTGATTACGTTACTCCAGATGTAGTTTACACACTTTTTCTTGGTTTGTGTGAAGGGACTTTATTAAAATCGGGCTTCATTTTCTTTTTCCATTGCTATTAACTCATTTCATGTAGCTGAGGTTTTTTTTGGTCATTTGATGAAAATGTAGCGATTTATATGCTTTCACACCGGAATAAAGTTTCTATTCGTTGCAATCCTTGTGCTATCAATTTCTGTTAAATTAAACTATTAGTGTGCGGAGCATCGAAAATTAACACTGATTGGATAAACGTACCGTAAATCAATTGCAATATATATCACCCGGAGGTGAAGATATTTTTGTGTTGCACTCACGAAAAATAATTGCAATCTGGCTAATAGCAATTTGACTGATACTCAGAAGGGAAGTAATGGTTGCAGTTTATTTAGAAGCAATAGTATTAAGATTTGCTGTGATCGCTTTTATGAAAGACTATAACACAAAGAGAGAAACTTAATTTAAGCCTTTGTAAATATTGATAGCAAATATTTTCGAACGCTTTCCGATATTATTTTTCATTTGAGACTAGAAATTCGCACTTCAACAATGCATTTTAAAACTAGTTAAATTTAAATTTGTGTAATTTTAAAAGTTCCTATTGCAATATATCACATTCCCCAAAAAAAAAAACAAGAAAAAGGTGTGTCAAACACCTCTGGAGTAAAGAAGTCACAAAAAAGCAATCAAATTTCAAATGTCACCCAACACAAGTAAACCTGTCGGTGAAGATGACTGGTCAGGCAATTTCAGCGAATCTGTATAATTTTAAAGGTGAAAAACCAGCGAATCTGTAGATTCGATGAAAATTTTCAGCGAATCTACAGATTTCTAGTGGATATTTATGCAAAATTTGAAGGCAACCTAATAAAAATTATTTGATAAAAATATCTTGAAAACTGGCAACAAAGAAATCATAAATGCACCCCATTAAGATATTTTTGGTGGATTGCCAAAATAAGTAACTTTCAAGAGAGGACAGTCTATTGAACATTTATGCAAAATTTGAATTTGATAGAAAAAAAAACTGGCCACAAAAAAACTAGAAATCATTCTTCAAAACTGGGCAAGATGTGGCTCACCTCAGTTGGGAGGGGCGGAGAGGGGGGCAGGCATTTCGGTGTCAAAATGGTAAACTGTTTGTCATAACACAAGATATCGGATGAAAAGTAACTTTCCAAGAGAGGACCGCCTAGTGGAACTTTATGCGAGATTTGAAGGCAATCCGATAAAAACTGTGCGAAAAATCATTTTGAAAACTGGCAACCAACAAATTATAAATGCCCCTTCCCCACTTGACCAGTTTTTTGTGGATCGCCAAAATAAGTAATTTTCAAGAGAGGACAGCCTAGCGAATATTTATGCAAAATTTGAATACAATTCGTTCGAAACTGTGGAGGAAAAATTGTGGAAGAAAACCTCTGGAAAATTGGCTACGAAAAAACTGTAAAATGGCACCCCCTATTTATTCAGCTTTTGCTGGATCCAAAAAGTAAATTTTCAAGATAAAACCATCTGGAGGAAAAACCGTTCAAAATGGAAAGAAATTCCCTCAAAATTATGGCAGAAACATTTTGGAAATTGGCTACCAAATTTTTAATGCCCTCCCCTATGTAACCGTAACTTTTCAAAAGAGGACCACCTTGTGAACATTTAGACAAAATTTGAAGGCATTCGGATCTGAATTGAGAAGATAAGTACCTTTAGAAAATTGACTACAAAATAATAATAATAATAATAATAATAATAATAATAATAATAATAATAATAATAATAATAATAATAATAATAATAATAATAATAATAATAATAATAATAATAATAATAATAATAATAATAATAAAAATAATAATAATAATAAAAATAATAATAATAGTAATAATAATAATAACAAATGCCCCTTATTTAGCGAATTTTTGGTGGATCGCCCAAAATATTTCAAGACATGCTTGTCCAGTAAACATTCGTATAATATTTGAAAGGAATGCAATCTAAACCCTCCTAGTAGAAGCAGTTTGGAAACTGGCTCCCAAAAATGCTAAAATGCCCCCATTTAGCCAAGATTCAGTTGCATTGCCAAAATAAAGAAGCTTTTCAACAGAAGAAAGACAGTTGAACATTTATGCAAATTAGAAGGCTATCCGATAATAACTAGAGCGGTCAGTGCACACAAAACATGAGTACAGGCTTACATCACAAACTTTCAATCGATAAACAAATATATTCCCGCTAAAGCTATAATTCACCAAAAACTATCTTTCTTTTTTTCCCCCGACAGCCCTTTCACAAAGTTTTATTTGAACAAGTTTGTACTAAACGACCTTTTACCTTATATAAATGTAGCCTATGTGCCCAGCAGACGGACTGTGTATCAGTTTTATCTTATTTTTGAAGGAGGCGAGGTGAGTTACTTAACTTGAGTTGTGGGTATTTCAGTCCTCTTTTTTATATAAGTTAATGCTTAGGTGTTTTATCTGGGTCTAGAAGGTGGTCACTAAAGAGGTTTTACTGTACCTCTTTTTAGTCCGTTTCCAGACGGTGGTCGTTAAAAAAGGTTTTACTGAGCGTCTTTTTTATCCCGGTTTCGAAGTTGGTCATTACAGCAGTTTTAGTGTACGTACCTTTTTATCCGGATCTGGAAGGTGGTCAGACAGGCAGGTTTTTATCTGCCTTCACGTCTTCTCGTCTTTTTATATGGATCTTGAAGGTGGCAGCTACAAATAGGTTTACCAACATTTTTTTTGTTGCTAACCTTAACCACTCTCCCACAGCTATCTAATGCAGGCACGACTCTAAGGCAATCCTATCCTTTTTAGGCAACGTTACGGTAAGGGCTTGTACACTTAGTGTAATTAACCATAATGTACCGCTTGTCCTCGTACATTCCTATCCGTCAAAAAGCACATGAAAAGCATTCTTCATAATTGTGTGACACATGACTGACCTCGGTGGGAGAGTTGGGGGGTGGGGGAGGCCTTATGGTGTCAAAATAGTGCGCTGCTTGTCATAACACAAGATATCAAATGACCCACTTTTAAAGTGAAAGTTACTTCCAGGCACTGCACAAAGATTACGAGCCGTTACGCAATTACTCCCATATATAGAAATAGCTTCGCAGCCAAATGAAAACACGCCAGCAATCGTAGGTGAGTAACACACAAAAGATCAATAACACGAAACGTAAGGAAGATCGATAATTGTTCTGCTCATGTTTTCAAGTATGTCCAAAGAATGCACGGACATTGGAGAATATTCTAGAAAACGCTGAAATCCCAAGCGCAGTTAATAACTATAATTAGTTAACAAAACAGTCGACAAAATGGGGGTGGCGGGGGTGGGTGGAGTGGAGAAGGAGTATTAATTCAGCGTCTGCAAAATATATCACATAATACTTTTCAAGCGATTGCAGCCTTGCTTAATTTTCTTAATTAACAAAAACCGTACGATTTATCCAAGAAATAACTACACCAAGTGTAAAGATGATCAAATTTCTATCAAGATATTTTTTGCCCAACGACGTCATAAGCTGTTTTCATTCGTTCTACCCTAGACATAATTGACAGCTTCAACTGACCAAGTACAAGTAAGTCCGGGACATTGTGACTAGCCGAGATCTGGTAAATAACCTGCCAGTAGGCTTGCATGGTCGCCAAAAAGTGGATGCCATATTGTTAAACTGGTTGATGAAAATTCGTACAAATTTATAAAGAAATCCCCTCAAATTGTGGGAGAAGTAACATTTTCAAAACTGGCTACTAAATATTTTCAAATGCCTTGCATTTAACCAATTTTTGGCGGATCGCCAGAAAAGCAACTTTTCAAAAGAGGACGGACTAATGAACATTTATAGAAAATTTGAAGACAATCCGATCAAAATCGTTAAATAAAGGCTTTGTAGTGCTGTCAGCCGTAATTTAAAAACATATGAAAAGTGCTTAAAAAGCGTACACCAGAGGCCCAATGGAACACAGATTTAGAAAACTTCCAGGAAAAGTCGTCTTCCCATAAACTGTTCTATATAAACAGCATAATTTTGCTTAGTAACTGTTCAAAAAGTCCCTCAAAACCTGTAAACACGTATCTTTTTGCAAAAAGGAAAAAAAAGAAAGAAAACGTATAATACAAAAAAGTATTAGCCGCACTGGCTTTGAAAGTTGGCCAAAGAAAAAGGCCTCCCTGCCACCCAATTTGGCCAGTTTTGGTGGATGGCCATAAACGTAACTTTTCAAGAGATGGCAGGCTAGTGAATATTTATGCAACATTTGAAGACATTCCGATCAAAATTTGCAAGAAAACAAGTATGTCAGTAAAACTGACTAAGTCCCCCGCAGGCGTGCAATCAGAGGATTTCAATACAAATATATGAAGGCAGTAATAAATCTTCAGTTAGCTTTGCCAGAAATTATTGAGTTGGTACAAACCTTGCTAGATTAATTTGAATTGTAAATGACAGTGATCATAAACGCAAGCCCATAGGATATTTTTAGGTTTTTCTATGTACAAAACAACAATTGAGTAGCTTGAACATTTACGGTTACATGACGCCAACAAGCAGCCATTGAACAAATCAATACGATGAAATTTTAACAGTCTTTCCATTTTCCCATTTTTTTCACGAAAATCTCACAACAATCCCTCGGTGTACAGGTCCAGTATATAGTCCTTGCCAGTGCAAGAGAACAATTAAATCACTTCAATGGTTACGCAGATATGACGTTGACAAACACTCACTGACTAGGTCAATTGTGCTGTATTTCCAAAGTTTTCTCATTTTCCCAATTTTTGCGAAAATCTAAAAAAACCCTTCATTGCACAGGTGCACTACATAGTCTTTGCTGGTGCAAGAGAACAATTGAATCACTTCAGTGGTTACGGAGGTAAAGGGCCGACAAAAAGCGTCGACGGACGAACAGACGGACAGACAGACGGACGGACGGGACCGAATCTTATAGTCTCCCGCTTCGCGCTACTCGGAGGCTGGGGACTAACATATGTGCCCATGGACAAAGTCCCAGCTTACGAAAAGCGGTAAGCGTGCACGAGCAAGGAAATTTCCTTGAAAAAAGACGAGATGCCAAAGAGCTAGCTAGATAATTAATTCAGCAACGAATCAGAACATAGACCGATAAATACATACAAACATTTGTTTCCGAGAAAAATGGGAAACATATCTTGTGTGAGATACGTTCGAACTTATCGAAATTGTATCCCCACACGTGTAATGGTAGGACATAATCAATTATTTCAACAGTGCAATGTTTGTTTAGCTTGCGTTGATAGGTGGTTCACATTTCGGGGAACTGCGCATGCTTATATAATCTGCGTTGATGCGCAGCTCTTATTTTAGACCGAGGCGCATGTTTCTTTAACTTGCGTTGATGTGTGGTTGGTATTTTGGACCACTGTGCATGTTTGGTTAACGTGCGTTAACGTGCGGTTTTGCAGTCTTGCGAAGAGTTATATGCTTTGGTAGGTTATCATCATAACGGTTTTTATTTTCTTTGCAGTCGCCCATGGTATTTTGCCCGCCATTTTGTCATAACAAGTCGTCAGAAACTACTTGTCCGATCGGAATCAAACTTTGTAATAATATAGAACTTAATCATAACGAGTTCTATGAATATTTTTTCATTATTAATCTTGTTTTCAAGGTCAGATTAATACGCAAAGAGAGTGTATTGTTTCTTTACAGTCGCCAGTCCTTTTTTCGTCATTTTGTCATCACATCTCGTCAAAAACTACTGGTCCGATTGACACCAAACTTTTGAAATTATATAGAACTTGATGTAAATGAGTTCCATCAATATATTTGTCATTATTATGTTTGTTTTCAAGGTCAAATTAATACGCAAAGACAGGGTATTTTTGCTGCCTTTACTGTCTGCATAGTGAACACTCAGCACAAAGCAAAAGCTTACTGTGCGCTGTTGCAGTTACATAACACTTAAGGCGTCTTGCTATAAACACTGTGGAGGCTTTGGGATATTGCTAAAAACTATCAATAGTTTTTTCATTATTAAGGTTGTTGTCAAGGTCAAATCAAAACGCAAAGACACTAAATTTTTCCATTCTTTTGTCGCTGTAGTCGTTGCATCTGCCTAACTTGCGGATTATCTGTGAGGTAAGACACCAGGTGAACAAGAGCCTAAATATTGGGAATGCAAATGAACTGTTTAATTGCCAAGTGTTCATTTCGCTAATGGTTTGCAAAACCGGTTCTCGTGTTGATACGCAGTTGGCATTTCGGACCAGAGCGCATGTGAACGTAAGTTACATCGAAATGTTCGCATTTCGAATCAATGCGCATGTTTATTTAACTTGCGTCGTTGCGCCGTTCGCATTTCGGACTAGTGCGCATTTTTATTCAACTTGTGTCGATACGTGGCTCGCATTTCCGACTGCTGCCCATGTTTATTTAACTTGCGTTATTGGGCGGTTCGCACTTCTAAACAGTGCGCATGTTTATTTGACTTGCGTCGATGTGCAGTTATTATTTCAGACCAATGCGCATGTTTATTTTACTTTCGTTAATGTGCAGTTCTCATTTTGGACAAGTGTGCATGTTTGTTTAGGTTGAGCTGATGCGCGGTTCGCATTTCGGAACAGTGCGCATGTCTGCTTAACTTGCATTGATGTTTACTTTAAATCAGTGCGCATGTCTATAGCTGTTAGCTTGCAAGGATTATATGAATTTGTGCGAGCAGGTGTTTTCTGTGTTTTCTTCTTCTCTGAAAGTTGGGACTTCTGAAGAGCTTGATCTGAACGTGTGCAGGTCACGTTTTATTTTCGTCTTTGATTTCGTTTTCTTTGTTAAAACGCCATGTGAAAAGAGTGTATTTTTTGCAAGTAAATGCGGAGCATTTAACGTATAGCAAGAACACCACACAGTTGCTCAGCTTTGTGCGAGCTCTCACTGCGTAAACAGTTAACACAGCGTATGCATGAGAAGTCAATAAAACCTTAAGTCAACAAAAACAAACCTACTCGGCTTATAAGACATATTCAAGCAGTGTTGTTTGCTAATATATTTAACTGGTATTAAGTTATCAACCTATGGAGTTTTTTCTTAATAGTAGTCCGAGTTTTTTAGAATATTATAAGCCGCATACATGCTGTGCCATAAGTTCTGCACATAGTTCTATGACACACTGTATGTATGTTGTAAAATACTTTATATTATTCAAGAAATAACCTACTGAAGGAAGTATTTTGCGTGTTTAACATTTCGCTAGCAAAATACGGTTCTAGTTAACACTTGACAAGCCTTTGGCTTGCAAGAGTTATATGAATTTGTGCGAGCAAAATTCGTCCTTTTTTTTCTTCTTGACACTTTTTCCGATTTTTTGTGTCTTCTGACACTATGGGCCCTACGACCATGAAACTTGGGACTTATGAAGAGCTTGATCTGAACACGTGCATGTCACTTTTTATTTTCGTCTTTGATTTCGTTTTCTTTGTTAAAACGCCATGTGAAAAGAGTGTATTTTTTGCAAGTTAATGCGTAGCATTTAAGCCACATCACACACAGTTCCTCAGTGAGCTTTGTGCGAGCTCTCACTGTGTATGCTAGATCAGTCAATAAAACCTTAAGTCAACAGAAACTAAACACTACTCGGCTTATAAGACGTATTCAAGCTGTGTTGTTTGCAATATATTATTCAAGAAATAACCCATTGAAGCCAGTATTTTTGCGTTTTAATTTTTGTCAAGTGTTTAACATTTCGCTAGCGGAATGAGCTTCTAGTTTAACTTGCCCTGATGCGCGGTTGGCATTTCGGACCAGTGCACATGCTTTTTTAGCTTCGAACGATGCGCGGTTCGCATGTCCGACCACTGCACATGTTTATGTAATTTGCGCTGATGCGAGGTTGTAATTTCTGACTAGTGCGCAAGTTCATTTGACTTCATTTGACACCGCGTTGGTGCGCGGTGCTTAATTTGGACCAGTGCGCATATTCACTTAAAAATTCTCCCAAAAATCAAAAATTCTCAAATCGAGTAAAAAAGCATTATCCGTATGCCCTACCCACCTAAAAATAATAAATGAAATCGGATAAAAAGTGTAGTAGAAAATATATTTTGAAGTTGTTTTCTTCAAAAATCCCGACAAAATACAAAAACTGTTAGATCGACTAAAAAGCACAACTGTGCAAAACTGGAAAGGGTTCCTATTAAAATTCTGGAAGAAGAAGCATTTTGATAATTAGACACCTATAAAATTCCACCATTTGGGTGGATCACCAAAAGAGTAACCTTTCAAGAGAGCACTACCTAAAGAACATTCGTGCAAAATTTAAAGCAAATCTGATCAAAATTATGTGAAAAGAAGTATTTGGAAAACTGGCAAACTTAAAATTATAAATGCCCCCATTTGGACAATGTTTGGCGGATCATCAAAAAAAAAGAAGAAGTAATTTTTCAAGTTCTAGGCCAACCTAGAAAACAATCGTGCAAAATCGGAAACCAATTCAATCAAATTTATGAGAGAAGAAAAATTTTGAAAATTGGACGCCAAAAAAATTAAAAACCGAATTTTGACGGATTGACAAAAAAATTAAATTTTCAAGAAAGGGCTATAATAAGAATATTCGTACAAAATTAAAAAAAAATCTTATCAAAGTTTTTTCGCGAAGAAGCATTTTAAAAACAAAAATTTTAAATTTAGCCAATTTTTGGCGGATTGTTAAAAAAGTAATGTTTCAAGTGAGGCCTAAATAGAGAAGAATTGAACAAAATTGGAAAGAAATCTGATCAAAATTGTGAGAGTGAAGGAATTTCGAAAATTAGAAACCAAAAAATAAAAAAATGCCCCCCCCCCCATTTGACCAATTTTTGGCCGACCGCAAAAAAGCAAATTTTCAAGAGAGGTCTATGTTAATAATGCTTCTTAATGAACATTTTAATGAAACATATCAGATCAAAATTATTGGAGAAAAGTAATTTGAAAACTAGACCGAATTCCGCTACACGTAGCGAAATGGCACCCACTTGCATTGGTGCAATTATTATACCTGCCTTTGGGGGTGTCCGGTATAAGGGGGGTTTGTCCGGAACAGGGCAGTTTGTCCGGAGGACGGGGAAATGGTCCGGGGAAGTAGCTCGAGTCGTTACGCTGTAGAAGATGGGGCTGACGAATTAAATTATATGAACTGACTTTTCTAATTATCTTTATTCAGTTTTACTTTATTTTTCAACGAAGGAAACTACAAATTACTTTAAATCAATTGCTTTTATTTGCTTTTATTAACTTCCCTAAATTCTGCTTTTATTTATCATTCGCAATATAACGCATCAAGAATATACATAATTCACTGCGCAGCGTTCATTAAGTTATGTTCCTTACAAAAGTAAACTAAATAATTGAACTGACGCAATAAGAGAATGGCCGAAAAGAGAAGTAATTTTATACCCAAAATAAATGTCAATTGTAAACCAAATATTAAAACAAAGCACTTATCTACGGATATGACGCTCCTTGAGATCGGCTCGTTGTCGGGTTTCCGATTTCCTGGTAGCTTAACTGTTAGCGGCTTTATTCCTTATTTTCCACAAATTATCCTAAGTTCGAATAGTTGAATTTCCACGCCGAAGGTACAATTTTGTAATTTTTTATGTTCCTTTCTTGAAGTCCAAAACGCAACTGTCGTTCAAAATTTTAGAGCGAAAACCGTTCCGAGATTGGGGGGGGGGGTAGGGCGCGTTGTAACGCGCTCCCTGATTGGTTTGGCCCAGGAACGTTAAAATGAAATTATTGGTTGATTCAATTTTATTGTGCAATTTCTTTAATCACGAAGCTGACCATCGGACGTGCTAATTTATGCGGGGTTATTTATGTTTAATTTTGAGTTAAAAGGAGAAGAGCACAAAGAGAGCGAATTTACCCTTATTCCCTAAATGGCACATGGGGCCATTGAACATGCCACCCACTAAAAGAACGTCCGTTTACTATTAGACCTAAGTGTTTAATTGTTAGGACCACTGGCGCAGAACAATGACATACGAGAATACAAAGTTTTCCGTAAACGGATTAAATTAAGCTCGCTGTGGGGTGAACTGACACCTCATCGAATAAAGTGCATAAATTAAATTTTATTTAAATTCGAAATATTTGAATTTGAACGATAGAAATAGCTGAAATGATAAAAGTTTATCCCAAAAACCTTATGACTAAAAATGTTATTTTTTGCGAGTACAATACAATCTATCTGGTCGAAGACACAGTGTTCAGTTTTTCGACATAATTATCAGCTTCCGAATTATCATCTTAAAAGAGGATATCGACGTAAATATGTTATGTCTTTTGGGTATAAATAATCAAAATCAGTTTTCTAACCGTATTCGAGATATTGATCAACTTCCGGTTTTTGATCTTGACCATAACGGAGGAGATCAAGGTCACCGAGGAACATCTTACACGACGTCTTTTAGGCACAAGTGGTCGAAAATAAGCTCAAAATCGCTCTATCTCTAAGCGTTTTCGAGATAATGGACAATTTTTCTCTAACGGATTACGATATACAAAGGTCACATGACCTTGACCCTGAATGTCGAGATTCAGTCCACGATGTTACTGCCTACTGACACCGTACACGTGTTGAAACAAGATTTGAGTGCTATTTCCAGCAATTTTAGGGATGAATAGGAGTTTGAAAAATATTTTGACCTCAATTTGACCTTGGTCTTGAAGGTCAATGTCAAAACATTTTGCAGATTTTACGACAACTCATTGCCCTCTATGTCTCTGCCAAATGTCGTCTTTCTACTAAAAACCCTCTAAAACTTTCTGGAAACCACTTTGAGGTCAAAAATACTTTGACCTCAATTTGACCTTGAAGGTCAAGGTGAAAAAATTGCGGATTTTACGACATCTCATCACCTTCTATCTCTGTGCGACATTTCATCGTCCTACGTAAAATAGCGTAGGAGTTTTCTGGAAACCTCCTAGACGGAAAAAGGAAGGAATAAACAGCCAGAATTCATACCAAAGCATACCCATTTGTAAACTATGTTTGCAAGTGGGAATTAGCAATATAATAATTCTAAATGCACTCCATTCGGCCAATTTTTAGTGGATCAACAGAAAAGTAATAGAACATTCGTAAAAAACTTGAAAAGGATCCAATCAAAACTGAAAGAGAAGAAGCATTTCAAGTTTGTGGGGAAAAAAATGCGGGAGAACATTTTGAAAATTTGTAAGCAAAACATTTAAATAGCCTCTATTTGGCCAATATTTGGCGGATTGTCAACAAAAAAAAAAAAAAAAAAGAATAATAATTCCGATCAAAACTGAGGGTGTACAAGCATTTACACGTGCATATGTGGATAGAGAAGACAGACAAAACCTTTTCTCATGTGATAAGACCAGGGCAATCAAGTGGGCCGGTCTAACAAGCATGTCCAAGAACGTGACCCAGCCGAGTTACCAAACAAGGAAAGCGAGAAAAACTCTGAAACGAATACTGTTTGGCCAAAAAATGAAGAACTTTGTTTCTGAACGTAACTTTTTCATAATTTACTACACAAAAACGAGTTTTCCCGGGTCCAAGCTACCCGAAAAGGGATGTTGGACAGGTTGGGTTTTGGCGATTCACGTATTTACCGACATTTACATAATTTTACACAATTGTTAAAATTCCACCATTTCGGCATTTTTTGTCATTTGCGAAAAAAGCTAAGTCCAGGTGGAGAAGCACCTAAGAAACTTTCGATTAAAATTTTATAACAGTTTGGAAAAGACTGAGAGAAATGAACGGTTTGACAATTCATTTATTTACTACCATTCATTCTAGTTTTGCCAAACTTCAAAGTTCCGCCATTTCAGCAGTTTTTTCCTAACCGCGCAATAAAATAATAGCCAGTAAGGCGAACCCCTGGGGAACATTAATGCGTAACATCTAAACGATTGGAGTAAAACTGTAGGAGGAGTAGCATTTTGAAAATGTGTCAAAACGGGCACAAAAAGTGTCGCCATTTTGTCAGTTTTTCATCAATCGTCTAAAAAGTACTAGCCATGGGGGACCACCCAGGAAACATTCCTGCGTAATAAATATCAAAACGATCTGAGCAAAACTGAAGTAGGAGGAGTAGCATTTTAAAGAAAAAGTTTAACATACGCACATACATTCAAGCCCCCATAGTGAAACGACTAACCCAGTCCGACAAAGTCGGCTGGGTTAAAAAGTAAAAAGTAGAATTCATTTTATTTATATCTTTATTTAAATAGTTTTCTTTTGTACCAGCGCTACAATACAATTAGCAGATAAAGAGGTAATAATCTTTTGTAATACTACGTCTTACCTTTCCTATTTCTATAAAAAATCAGCTAACATTTATAGCGTTTTAACAATTTGACATAATATATGAAACGGTCTAGCAATAAATACAATACTCTATTATTTCAAATAAAAATATATTAAGCAAACAAGAATCTACATATTTTTATTAAGGCGAAATCAGGCACTATCGACAAAGTAAGTATTCCGGAATAGATTCATAAGGCTCGATCTAATTGAAATATATAGCGACTCATACAGGTTGAATTGTCCTTAAAAGAAGTTAGTCTACGCCAGAATAGATTAACTCTGAATATAGTGCCTCGTTTCGCAAACCTCGAAAACACGTGAATTCTGGTACTTGAAATGTTCTTATTCGAAACAAAAGAAGGTTATATGCTCGTAAGTAATACACTGGAACACGGAAAATACCAAAAACCAGAAAAAAAAAACACGACATTAAAAGCGACATGTCGCTATCGGCACAATTTCGTTCTGTTGTATAATTACAATTCACTTGCTGTTGCTAGGAAATATAGCTACTGCAATTTCAACTAGAGCAGCCAGTACACACCAACAACAGTATATCCGAACACTTCTATTCAAGTCCATGTAAAAGTGTGGCAATGTGGTCCCTATAAAGTGGGCTTACTCCACGTCTTTTATACCCGGGTCTAGAATGTGGTCGCTGCCCGCAAACAGGTTTTGCTGTACATTTTTTTTATCCAGGACTGGAAGGTGGTCGTTGAAAGAGGTTTTACTGAACGTTTTACAGGCCTGGAAGGTGGTCACGACAGGCAGGTTTTCTTTCTAAGTCTTTTTATCCGGGTCTCGAAGGTGGTCACGACAGGGAGGTTTTACTGGGTCTGACAGACCAAGGTTTCACCGTACCTCTTTTCATCCGGTTATGAAAGATGGCCACTAAAACTTATTTTACTTTATGTCTTTTATCCGGGTCTGGGCGGTAGCTGCTACAAACAATTATACTCTACGCCTTTTTCATCCGGGTCTAGAAGTTGGTCATATGGGTCTAGAAGCTCTGCATGCTTTTATCTGGGTTAGGAAGGTGGTCGTCACATCAGCAATTCCCTACATTACAGGCGCTCACACTACATGAACACACTCAAACAAACACACAGAAAGCACAAAAACAAAATGTTCCGCTCTACAGGGCAAACGTAATTCAATATATTCGCTACAATTTTTCTCCATTCAGAGTCCAGCAAATTTCCAGAAATTATCCGCCTGCATTATATTTGGCAAGTCCGTGATTCCAAAGTGTGCAACGAAGTTGAACTGTCATCCATTTCTTAAGATGAGTACATTTTCTTTTACGCTTCGGCCCTAGACCCACCAAATACGCAAAAACATACTGCGTTTTTTTTTCAAAAGGCTCACAAGACTAGGTTTTGAAAAACAGTTCTGTAGCAATTTGATGGCTAATAATAGCGTGCAGGGATGGCAAGGAATCAGCCTGAAATTCTCAAAGAATCAGCCTGAAATTCTCAAGGAATCAGCCTGAAATTCTCAGCTTTATTCACATGTAACGCATCAACAATTTCTACAACTAAACAGCCCTCCTATATTGGCACTGAATGTACTTACACAAATCACAAACTGAAAACCTCCGACTTGTCCATAAGGAACAGCTTCAAAGAAGGGACCAACACTATACTTTCATACAAAAGTGAGTGCTTTCATTCTTCTTGGAGGCAACAATCCAGTCACCACCGCCAGTTATTCAGATCTACAGTATCCATAAATTAACTAATATCTCACAATGTAAGCAACTCAAAAACGACACACATACAGCGGACATTAACATGCTGAGAGGTCGTCACCAGACACTGCACCATATTTAGCACTGGCTAAAGCCACAAAACAACGATATGCAGAACGATATTAACGATATGCAGAACGCGGCAACAACGACAATTCAAGCTACGCAACCATTGGACAAATCACCTTATCACGAGGATCCTGGTATCTCGCTATCCTATCGAACGAACCACTCAGTTTACGCCAAAACTTTTGATTTTCTTATTTTACTTTATCGTGATACACTGCAACCTCGTTCTAACGACTTGAAGTGGAGCGAGAAAATGTGTCGTTTTTTAAAATTCATGTCGATTTATCTGATACTTTCTGGCACAGGTCAGCTGGCCCAGAACCAGAAAACTATACTGTGGCAAGCAATGCGTCGTTGTATCCGGTGTCGCTAAAATAAGATCCTACTGTAATTGCACATAGCTCATTTGGGAAAGGACTCATAACCTCGCGCGATACAAAAAAATGTCAAACATAAACACAAAATTGAATTTGAACAAATATGAAGCCCGGAACGGCTACTTTTTCCGGAAGACTTGTCGCTCGGTGAACAGTCTCCGGAAGACTTGTCGCTCGGTGAACAGTCTCCCTCAAACAAATGGAATAGATAAATCACATAAATTTTTCCCCACTCTGTGCAACACTGCACTACAGATAAAATATGCAATTCTAGATTAGTCATAAGATAGTCATGCTTATGTGGAGTGCGGATATAACTCGAACAGTGAAGTCGAACAATAGCTTCTTGCACAAAACATTCATACAGTGTATGACTAAATACACCGCATCGAGACGGCCCAAAATTCAAAATATTTGAAACATCTGTGCAAGAAGAAGAAAAAAAGCGAATTTTACAACACATGCTTCTTACATATCGCATTCCTATACCTTATATTTTTGATAACGCGACACATATACACGTAACACGAGACATCAGTTGATCTAGTTTTCACTGCACTAAAAACCGCAACATATATGCCACTTCTAGCTACAAATATGTTATACAGCGCAATAGCAAATACTCCAAAGTCATGCTGGAATTTACTACTTATGAAAGAAAACTTCGGTAATTACATTACGGCGCAATATAACTGCCCTGCACTTAGTAGAGATTAATGTCTCTGGCGATTCCCAAATCTACACTTACATTAATTTAACAGAGATGTGCGACATAAAAAGAACATGTTATAACTTGAGGAACTGGCATTTTAATCTACACCCAATAATAATTTAAAGATACTGGCGCGAACCCAATCCCGAGAATCCCGAACCAACAACTCTTAAATTAGGTTAGCAGCTCTCTGCTCCAGTTACTGACATAAAAAGAGACGGTCAAGTAAACAGGGATTTCCCAGGCACTGCTGGCACCAATTATATACTTTACATAGATTAAAATCACTGTTACTGGTTACTTTGATTTCTTTGAACTGAACTGAAACTTAGAATTTCAAATAAAGAAGAAACACAATGGCCTTTTGAACAATTGCGACTGCTGCGTTGTCATGACGTGAAATACGACTGCTTAGAGTCAACATTTTGAAATTTACGGCACATTGAGAACACGAAAAAGGGAGGAACGTCCGTCGCCACCCCCCCCCCCCCTCCCCCATGCTTCCTTGGTACATAATGGTGTTATGTCGCCACAGTGACATATTTCTCTACTTCATACAATAGTACTTCCGGTTGGTAAAAAATAACTGGATTTCTTTAACCGTAACATGAAGTCATAAATTTGGGTTAAAGGATGCTGCATGGTCACTGCAGTGGCCACAGCTCCAGTAATAAGCGAACACAAATTAATTTACACAATAGAACCATCGGTACTATAAAGCCGTAAAAATCTATTGTTCCTACAGTGTGTGTATGTGTCTACCATTCAGTTACCCGTCGGAAAGACTGCGTCCCCAAATGGACTACACTTCAGACTGTTTTGTTCGCACGTCCGGTGTAACAGTGTATCTTGCCCCCTGTACAGTTTCTCCCCCCCCTCCCGGGATTAGATAGGCTACTCTATCTTTCCCCTCCCCCACCTGGTATTTTTTACCCCCTGTTCAGCTTCCCCCTCAAACCCAAGCTAGTCGCCCCCCCCCCCCCCGCAATGGAAGCTTTTTCAACACCTGGTATCACTTTCTGAATGGAAGATGAAGTTGAACATACAAGAAAGCATTTCTTGGATGATGTGGATGTTATTTATGATAATCTTAGCGATCAGAAGTATCCACCTGTCTCTCTAAAAATGCTGAAAAGAATATTAAGAGAAAAGCAAAGAACTTTCTGATCAAGGATGCTTTTTTATTTTTGTTTGCATTATGTTGAATTTGGTCAACAAAGTAGTTTAAGATAGTTTTATATAGCTTAATTGCGTCCGTTTATTCACATGAAAAAAATATTATTTGAAACTACATTTACACGCAAAGAAGTTCGTGGAGGGGGGAGGGAGTAAATATACTTTAGGGGGAGATAGCCTAATCTAGCTCCCCCCCCCCCGGGGGAAGCTGTACAGGAGAGGGGGGTAAGATACAGTGTGTAGTCTCTTACACCGGTCACCCACTGAGGTCGAGAGTAAATACAACTGCATTGCAAAAAAAAAAAAAAGAAAAAAAAAAAGATCGTTCAAGAGGTCTAAAAATAGACAATGACTGGAATCACTCATTATTTGTCTTTGGTTATGACGCTAAAAATATAGGAGTTTTGGCGCCATATCGTGGAAGAGACGATTCGATGTTGTCGCTTGACAACTGCTGCTCCAATCCCAACATCCAAGTTTTTTGTCCTGCTATTTTTGGCGTACGAAAAGTACTTTGTTTGTTAACATGTCGTCCTGGAAACGACGGCATCGTTATGGAAATGACGGTGGAATTGGCCTCATCACACACAGTCTTCTTGGGACATCAACAATGGGTTGACATACTCGAAGCCTTCGAATTCCGTCTGGTCAATTTTCCCTATCACTTTTCTGCAAAAAGAAAAATGCACTTCAGCTTTGAAGTTGTTGAACAAACTAGACCACTTCTTTACAGTTCCTAGTCGTGTCACCATATGCACCATCCCCCCCCCCCCCTCTCGCTGTAGAATGATGAAGTAGTTGTTCAGTGTTCAAAATAGTTTTTAAGGATATAAACTACCACATTATTTTCTATTTTTGAAGAGACTACCTTTGTGTAAACAAGAGTGCTGGCACAAATAATGCACAAGGCGTGACGTCAAAATCTCACAAATATTCCATATTTTTAATATTCAATCAAACTGAAAAAAGTCTCGAATTCAATAATTTATGTTGTTGAAATATTTTTATATTTTGATTGCAACAAGGATGTGGTAAAACATAAACATGGAACGAATCGTCCCTGTTGATTTAGACCTACAGTAATCTTGAAAACTTTCAGGTGTCTTGCACCCAGATTTGTTTCCTCGAGCTTATGTAAGATGGTACAATTAGTATATTTTCGGGGCTGTATATATAAAATAAAATATAATAGGGTTAATTTAAAATGAATAAAGTTGTTAAACACTCTTTATATTTTTCGTGGGAAGGGGTGGTATTAATATTCAGGTAAGATCAATTGCTAAAGGGAAATAGGTGACTCTTCTGCCGACTCGTAGTGCAGCCACCATTTCTTTTTTTTACTGGTTAAACAGCCCATTTCACTGGAATATTTAATGTTTTAACTGTTACTTTAATTATGTATTTTTCAGGTATTGGAGGTGAAGTGCAAGAGAGAGAGAGAGAGAGAGAGGAGAGGAGGAAGAGAGGAGAGGAGAGGAGAGAGAGAGAGAGAGAGAGAGAGAGAGAGAGAGAGAGAGAGAGAGAGAGAGAGAGAGAGAGAAAGAGAGATGCAGAGAGAGAGAGAAAGACAGAGAGAGAGGGAGATACAGAGAGAAAGAGAAGCAGAGAGAGAGAAGAGAGAGAGAAGGGGGAGAGAGAGAGACAGAGAGAGAGAGGGGGAGATACAGAGAGAGCGAGAGAGAGAGAGAGAGCGAGAGAGAGAGAGAGAGAGAGAGAGAGAGAGAAGAGAGAGAGAGGGAGATACAGAGAGAAAGAGAGGCAGAGAGAGAGAAGAGAGACAGGGAGGGGGAGAGAGAGAGAGAGAGAGAGAGGAGAGAGAGAGAGAGAGAGAGAGAGAGAGAGAGAGAGAGAGAGAGAGAGAGAGAGAGAGAGAGAGAGAGAGAGAGAGAGAGAGAGAGAGCGGGGAAGTGCGGAGGTAGCAGGACAGAGACACACTTTCTGCACACCCCACATGCACATATGCACTTACACACCACATATATACCACACGCCCCTGAAAGTCGTGAAATATTATCTCGCACCACACCCCAACTAACAGGGCCGAAGGATGAGATATAATTTAATGCAGATTTAAAAACAGCAGAAGCACACAAACAAAAGTTTCACACAACACAATTGCCATTTTTTTTTTCACCAGGCACAACAAAATTCACTGATTCATCATGGAGCCTGATGCACTTTTTGCTCCGAACCAAGTAGGCCACATGATAATTTTTATGGCCCCAGGAACAAAGCTCGTTGCTTTTCGTTACACGAAAAATGTAACTGTTGCTGATGTATTACATGCAGGGCTAGATGAAAACGGTTACTTCTTTCTCTTTTTAAACCGACGTGTATGACAAAGCACGCCTAACATTGCGCTTTCGATTAGGCGCGGTGCGGTAAGGTTACAGTTCCAAATTTTTACTCAAAGGTATCATTAAGTGCAGCTGAAAAACATTCAAGTTTGAGTGCCTTCCACCAAATGTCTGCGCACAAAAATAGCTTTTGGTCGTGATCGAAAGAGGTCAACTACTGGCTCATGTTAGAAACATCGTAAAAACCTACACACACAGAGAAGAAAACAAACAATAATACAAAGAAAAAACAAACAAATAAAGGGAGGACACTGAAGTTGATATAACGGCCAAAAAGTTAAAAAAAAAAAAAAAAAAAAAAAAAAAAACAGAAATGGGTTCTTCTTGTGTAAACAGGATAAGTGGCTTGTCAGAGACCTGTTTATTTGAGAATATAAACAGCCGAGTGCAGAAAGGTTCTTTTCTCCCCATCAGGCATTTCACAAATTAAACATCCCGGAAACACGCCAAGACAAAATAAGAATTTTTCTCGGTTTTAGTGTCTAGCAACATAACGAGTGCAGCAACGTCTTCCTTCTTATACTTGTATTATTTCTTTATTTTACTGCTTCTCAATGATCAGCAACAATTATTTACTAGCCAGAGAACCGGGATATTTATTTTCGACAATTCATTCTGCATTTGATCTTTTTACAAGAAAAAAAAAAAAAAATAAAAAACTGCGCAAGTGCCGCCAGAGTAACAAGAAACGAACTGGCACTGCGATTCCATCAAAATACGGCAGATAGTTGATGAAAATTTTGATTTTATTATTAAATATTTTATTATCCTCAACATTAGTTTCGTTCTGGGCTACAATTTCTAGCTTTGTGTTCATTCCGCCAGCGACATCATAGCCCGTGATTGGCAAACTTTCAGCCCCTAGAATCTCGACAGTGAACACACAAGTTTAAGTCCACCCCAGACATATTGTCCTCAGTTCGCCATGCAGCCATGTATCCGGTCTTGTGCTCATTGGCCAAGTGCCTACCCTCGACGGAGCTGCTGCTGTACAGATAAATCGCCCCACGCTTTACCCAGCAACTGTAGGCACGCAGATTTGGGAAGAGCAACATCAGGTTCTTTCAGCAACCAAAATCCTTCGACTTGATTTGGTTCGCAGCAAAGTTAGTAGCGATTTGTAGGATGCCGACATTCACTTTTCACCAAGATGGAAAAGCAGCTATTGCAGAGCTTCTAGAATGGGCTAAGAAAAAGCTCCTGACAGCTAAGACTGCTCATAAGGGAGGACTTTTTCCATGTGGATAGCCTCTCCCTTAACGACAGTGCAGCTTTTAAGGCCCTAAAACTCACATTAGCCCAGCAGCGTGTCCCTCAAGCAGCATTAAGACAACGGCTGCATCGAGCGAAGCCCAACCACCCCACGGCGAAGTGACACGCCGCAACCCGACGCACAGCCAGAGTCCCACGTGACGTCAGGAAACTTGCCGCGGATTGGCAATAAGTCGGTGGCTGCATTTCTGCAATCGCTAAACGAGACGCCGGTCCCCACAGGGAGCCCAGAGTGAGGGCAGTGGCTGACTGCGCAGAGGGGTTGCGAAACTGGTCTCCTCCAGCATCGCGGCCAAGAAACCATGACCAGAGGAGAGGGCGTGGCAGCAGTGGGTGATGGCGCACAGCCGCATATACGAGACGCACTCGCGCTCCGGCCAGCTCGAATCATCCGAGGGGGAGAGACCACTATAAACCTGTACGCCGTGAAGTTCGTCGACCTCTCTGCATGAGATATGACTACGAATACAGGCAGCAGGTCCACGCCGGCCTCTTGCAATGGGGCGACGACGACACCTACTTGTTAGGTGTATGCATCTTCGCAGCCTGCCTTCAGAAAGAAATAACTGCAAGGCCCGGCAAACCTAGACGCGTCGTTGCAAGAGACACCACGGGCAGAGAGATACAATAGTCACAAGGGATGCACCCTGACCCGCTGCAGATTCGCCAACGCTTGCGGCACTTACTCGAAGAAGCACCTGGAATAGCTCCACGGCTAATAGCAATGCGCCGCCTCCAGCCCATTTTCAGCGAAAATTTGAAATTGGAAGCAACTTTTAGAAAACGACCAGGACAAAGAATTCATTTTAGAGGGTTTTCAAGAGGTTTTAGCACTGTAAACGTAAACAGTGAGGCATCAAGTTCAACTGTGTGAGGCATTTAAAAGCCGAGCTGCGGAGAGCAAATTTAGGGATGAAGTGGAGGCAGGAACAAGTTAGGGAATGGAGCTAGGGCACTACAGAACTGCAGCAGAAACCAGCCATCGTGTCTCCCATCTCTGTGGCTTCGAGGCACGAGGACGGCATATCGCTCATTGCTCCAGTGCCAGGAAATCAAAGCTGGCATACGACTAATCCACGACGGCTGATCACTCAACAGTTTCCCTTCGCCAGACAAACACACAATGACGTCCGTCGACGCACAAGTGGCCTTGACGGGACAAGGATCCTGTATGTATAAGGTCGACCTAAAATCGCCACGTCAGCCTCAGCCCGTTCTCGCAACAATTTACGTTTCTGAAGTGGAAATTCGACGGTTATTCGCACTCAACATATATGATCGGCACCCGCCTCCCGCACGGGGCTTCCCTAAGCGTTGTGATCTTCCATCGGATGGCCCAAAGCGTTTTAGTTTAGCAACGCGAGCTTCTCAGCTTATTTGACAACTTGTCTCGAGAACTCAACTCTCGAGAACAATCCCCCCTCCCCCCCCCCCCCCACGAGTCTCTATGACAAGTGTGTAATCTTTTTTTCAATTCTTAACAAAGTGTCGTTGAGCCAAATTTTCCCATTTCGCAAATAATATAATGTCGGATATCTGCAACATATATTTCTTGCCTGAAGGTTTAAAAGGCTGGACCCTGCTGTTTCTGAGCACTTGTCTCAACAAAGCTCCCAAGACTTTGTACACCCGCAATATGGGAGCAAAAAAAAACCACTCACCCCAAAAATTGATTGGGCGATTTACCGAGAAAAGTGGACGACTCACCCAAAATCGTGGACGATTCACCCAAAACTTTTCACGATTCACCCAAATTCTTGGACGATTTATCCAGAGTGTTGGACGTTTCACCCAAAAATTTTGGACGACTTACCCAAATTCTTGGACGATTCTCCCAAAATCTTACTTTTTTTTTTACCATTCACATAGTTCCACTCGAACAAGTCATCGTCGAAGGCGCAGACCCAACCGGACACAATAAGTCGCCATTTTGGCAATTTTTGGCCGATTTGAAAAATAATACGACTTTGCACAACTTCAATATATATATTTTCACCGTGCAAGGTAGCATATGCCTAGGATTAATAGTTTCGAAGAACTTGCGTGGAAACAAAACAGCATCCAAAGTGTGACACACGGACGGACGGACGGACAGAGGACAATCCTATAGAACCCCCTTCCCCGGGCTCGCCTGGTTGGGGTCTAAAAAACAACGTTGTGTTTCAAGGCGTTGTGTACGGAACACAGTTGTTTGTCCATATGAATTTAAACTACACAATGTGGCATGTGCTTCAGAAATTGCTTTCGAACATTTCAATTTATAACAACGAATAAACTTTATTCTCCGTGATATATTGAAGCCAGTTTGGAAATAGCCATTTGCACTATCCCCCACATCCAAAGCGATACATGGTCAGCTACTTCTTGTTCCAGAACAATTTAAGCAAAATACTTACGGGTCGTCTGGGGTAAGTAGAACTGGCTCATTCGTAAACTGCGGATCAAAATGGTCCAAGTCCATTTCGGACTGCACACGCGGCTTATAGGGCGGAGTAATCTGCTTGTTGTACAACAAATCCCATTCTATACTACGGAAGAAGGGGTGCGACTGGATATCGGCAAAACCGGTCTCTGGGTGGCACCCCAACCGTTCTACTGGATTCTGAAACAGACAAGGAAAATCACCGGTCAATCTCTGTGTTCCTATTTTGCTTACATTTTTTAAGCATTGTACACAAGGGCAATCGCCACTACTCACTTTACTGAAACTCGGAAAAACACAGAAATGTTTAAAGCATGCTGCAAGGAACGACAGAGAACAAATAGATGTTCATGTTCTTTGGGTACGATCATTTATTCCCCACAGGGGGAATATATGCGATCGACCGTGTGTCGGTCTGTCTGTCTGTCGGTCGGTCTGTCGATCTGTCGGCCGGTCTGTCGGTCTGTCATCAAGAGCTTGTTAACACGATAGCTTAAAAACTCCTGCAAGGATTTTCATGAAACTTGGTATGTGGCTTCTATGGGAGCAAACACAGATCGGTATTGTAAATGGGCCAGGTTCGTCCAAGGAAAATGGACCAGCTGGGCTTAGAAAAATTTCAACTATTGATGGCCGTGTTTAACTAATGGGGGGCCTGTGAGGAATATGTGGGCTTGCACACTGCTCTAGTTTTCTTAGCCAAGTGTTTTTTATGCAATTCAGCCCAATTTTAAACGAGTTCTACCGAAGACAATGATCGGATTTCCATCGATATGGCATTTCCGTGCTTTTTTCCGGGGGGGGGGGGGCGTGAAAAGTAATAACGGGTAAGACATGTGCCGAGAAACTGCTTTTGCATAAAGATACTCTCATGCAATATGTCATTGAAAAAAAAGGACATAACAGTCGGAGGCAGCCATAAACTTCTTTACATGCACTCAGTCGCATTACGATTTTAATTTGGCTGACCTTCTCCAAGCAGTAAATGTATATGTTCTGTCCTTACGCAACCCTGTTAAAATGTCCATAATTTGCACATCACACAAAGTAGTACTACAACTTCCAATTTGACGCAATATCCTCCATTCAAGCAATTTCTTAACAGCACCAATTTCGTTCGAAAATGGCACCTTAAAATAGAAACAAACGATGTCAATGGATAAGTATGCGATTTACTTTGTAATTGCGATGTCACTTTAGTCTATTCTTTTTTCTTTCTTTTTTTCAACATTATATTTTCTTGTTTCCAAACTCAGTAAAAGTCGGGCATGTGAAATTACATTCTGTGGGATGACAGGGCTCGTCGCCCGAATCACATGATTCGTGCTGGTCTCCTCAAACGCCTTCTTTATCTCTGGCAATTTATAGATTCAGCATGATCAAAGTGAATATAAATAGCTCCGTGACCAAAATCTAGAACAAGCACTTTTTGCGGTACCATTTTGCATATTCATTGAAGTAGGAAAGCCTTTGAGATCATAGGGAAGCAACAATGCATCCTAGGCGTGACAATTAGGGGGGAAATATATGTTAAAAACACCAATGAAAAATTGATGTCGACTTTTTTGTTCAATAGATCACAAGTGTTGCTTGAAGTAGCATCAACCAGAGGCAGACAAATACTTGTGTAGCGTGTAAATCCCCTCCCCCTACCCCCCCCCTAACGAAACCTCTTTTTCTATTCTAGATATGGCCTAGTTTTCGCAACTGTTGGGCATTTTTCAAGGACATTCCCACTATTAGGACGTTGAGCTGGAAGCAGTTGCTACACGAATACACAGGTTGTACTTTGCTCCTTTACTCATTGGACAAAAACCAGGCCATTTGTTTTAAATATACATGCAACACACAGTCCACCAGTGATGTAATCACGACCTATCCGGAGGCCGGAGTTGACATACTTTTTTTAGTCTTAACGTGACATTTCTTACAAATCTCCACCATCTCACCTGGGCCAAGTGTCACCATCCCCTCTCCCCTCCCTAACCACCGAATATGATGAAAAATCTGTTTTACAGAGACCTGCTGAATTGCTATCAGACACGGCCAGCTCGTATGTAGCAGTGTAGTTCTCTGCTGATTGATCTTGATAGTTGTTATTATGGCGGCAACTGTCCGGGCCAGCACAATGCCCTTACCTTGAGTAAATCAACACAGATGCAATATTTTGTTTCAATTAAAGCCTGGCACGCTAAGTTCTATTTTAAGACCCGATTCTATACCATCGTCCATGATTGTCATGACGTGTACAAAGGAAACAGTAGTATTTTGCCTGGTAGATACGCCCGGCAGGTACGGGCAGCTGTATTCCCCGGTCTTCCAGCTGCGAAAAGGTCACGCTACGCGCCACTGAAAGTGTATACATGACATCGTCATAATAACACAACTAGAGCAGTATGCATAGCCCACATATTTCCCACAGGCCCCCCATCAGTTAAACACGGCCATCAATATTCAATCAAGAGCTGAAATTTTCCAAGTCCAGTTGGTGCATTTTCCTTGGATGAACCTGACCCATTTACCATACCGATCTGTGTTTATTCCCATAGAAGCTACATATCAAGTTTCATTAAAATCCCTGCAGTTGTTCTTGAGATATCGTGTTAACAAACTCATTCCGATGCTGAATAATTTCCAGGATTTGGTAAATTCCAAAGTCCATTTGATTAATTTTCCTTGGGCCAACGTAACCCATTTACAATACCGATCCTTATTAGTGCTCACAGAAGCTACACACCAAGTTTCATTAAAATCCTTGAAGTTGTTCTTGAGATATCGTGCTAACAATAGTCAATCAGGAGCTGAAATTTTCCAAGTCCAGCTGGTCCATTTTCCTTCGACGAACCTGGCCCATTTACAATACCGATCTGTGTTTGTTCCCATCGAAGCTACATACCAAGTTTCATTATAATCCTTGCAGCATTTTTTAAGTTATCGTGTTAACAAGCTGTTGGTGACAGACCGACACACGGTCGATCGCATATATTTCCCACAGGTTCCACCTGTGGGGAACAAATAAGTAAAGGAATAACGGGCACTGGCAAATTTTGCTCCCTCCTTCCCATCCGCTCCCCCGCGAAAGATGTGCCAACTGTAACAATTGTACTACGGACGGAAAGGGGTCTAAAGAATTAGCGCCTTGATGTCACATCAATAACCAATGACATAACATGTTATTTTGTGTCAGATACAGAGTAACAATTTATATTATACAAGTTAGACTGCACAGTTCCGATACTCGGTATATACTTTTTTCAGGTGACAATCCTTGTGAACGAACAGAAGTAATATTCCATCCTAAATATCAGAATATAGGTTTGAAGCTTTGAAATCCCACAAAACGTATAAAGGGTGAATTTTCCTACCCCAGTTTAGACCCTGGTCTTGCTGAACTTAATTAAGGAAAAAAAAGAGGTCTAGATCAAGAGTTATACATTCACCCCCTCTGATTCTACCAAAAATATTAGTCCTGAACAAAAATGGTTTCACACAAGGCCGTTAAATTGGGTTTAACATAAAATCCATGATGGACTGTATAGGTCACCTAAACCGTAACAATATATATATATATATATATATATATATATATATATATATATATATATATATATATATGTATACCGACTCGTCGACACTTTGCTCAACTCGTCGACAGATTTTTGGTCAGCTCGTCGACAACTGAAAGTCAACCCGTAGACACATAAGTCAACCCGTAGACACGATCTGCTAGATTTTTGACAATCGAAAGTCAACCAGTTTTGTGAAAGTGTTGATATAGGTTTTTAGATTTCTCCCTATTAGAATTATTTCTTTTTTTCTGTGCTCTTGAATACATTTCACTTGTACATACTCCGGAGTATGTTTTAATGTACATGTACTGAGACACTAACGGATTAGTATACTTACATTCCCTTTCGGCTACATTGCCTTTTTTAAACCACAGACTGATTGGCATCAGTCCGTCTGCAAGAAACGGTGGTTATCTACTTACGTCTGTTTGGGTTTCTAGTTCACTTGTCATTATGAAGCCTCACGCCCTCACTAATGTCGGGTTTCCACGTAGACCTGGTGTCAACACGGGCCTCTCAGCTCTCCCATGGGATCCCAAATTTTAGCCTTTTGGCATCAGCTATTTCACCATAAAGTAGATCCTTAGAGATACGGCCGTCATCCATACGGCGAACATGGCCAAGCCAGCGTAGTCGTCTCCGTTTCAGCAATGCAGACACACTTGGGAGTTTGGCCTTCTGTAATATGACCGCGTTTAGTACACGGTCCTGCCAGGTTATGTGGAGTACGCGACGTAGGCATCTCATGTGAAAACTATTTAGTTTCCCTTCTTGGTAGCGGTAGGTAGTCCATGAATCGCTGCCATAGAGCAAACTACTAAGAACGCACGCTCTGTAGATGCACATCTTAGTTCTTGTGGTAAGTTTTGGGTTGTTCCAGGGGCGCTTCGTAAGACGACCAAAGGTGGTTGCGGCTTTGCCTATGCGTATGTTTATCTCGTCGTCCATCGAAACTGAGTCTACGACGGTTGACCCAAGGTAGCAGAAACTGTGCACAACTTCTAGGGGAGCCTTGTTTAGGGTAATTACAGGAGCACCTTTGCAAAGCTTTCTTCACGCTGATCGTTAGACCGAACTTGTCACAAGCAATGGCGAGGCGGTCCATCAGGTGCTGCAGCTTCTGTTCGCTGTGTGCCACTAGACAGGGTTGAGATTTCGCGGTCGCCCGGTCGCCCGTGGCGACCCACTTTTGGCTCGGGCGACCAACTTTCTTGAGTCGGTCGCCCGAGTGGCGACTAACTTTTTTAATGAGTATTTTCAGGTAAATACTGTTGCTTATTTTAAACACCATTTTATTGTTGTTTTTTTTTTTCATGTGAGGCGGGCGAGACAAATTTTGCAAAAATTGCGCCGGGTGACTAACTTTTGTGGCGGGTGACTAACTTTTTAAAGTTGGTCGCCCGGAGGGCGACCAGAAAATTTTACGAAGTCTCAACCCTGCTAGAGCTGCATTTCCGCAAACAGGAGTTCCTGTATCATGACGAGTCTGCGCTTAGTCTTCGTCCGAACTCTACAAGCACTGTACAATTTGCCGTCTGATCTCGTGTATACATGGATACCTTCCTCGACACAGTGGAACGCAAAGTGGAGTAATAAGAAGAATATGCAAAACAGAATTGCGGCCATAACACACCCCTGCTTCACACCATTGAGGATTTCAAAGCTGTTGAGGATTTCAAAGCTGTTGCCGTCGGGAAAAGCACGAATTAGACCCAAAAGTCTGGGTGGGCACCCTATTCTAGCCAAGATCTTGTGTAGTCCTGATCTGCTCACGGCGTCGAAGGCCTTGGTCAGATCGACGAAGGCGATACATAGAGGTTTCTGTTGCTCTCTGCACTTCTCCTGAAGTTGCCGTTGGGAGAATATCATGTCAACTGTTGACCTTTTTGCTCTAAAGCCAGATTGAGATTCGAGATACACTTGTTCTCCACGCATTTGTATTCTCTTGAGAATGACGCGCGCAAACAATTTTCCAGTAATACTCAATGGTAAGATACCTCGATAGTTATTGCAGTCGCCCCGATCTCCTTTGTTTTGTACAAAGTTGTAATAGTTGCATCCTTCTGAGACACTAACGGATTAGTATGCTTACTCAAACCCCTTTGGGCTGCCTTTTTTAAACCACAAGGCATGCTTGTACTGGACAGCATGACATTATGGATGAGGTCAAAAGTGCATTTGGCAAAGTGGAAACGAACGTGCGAATTGCAACCTCTAGATGTTGATTAATCATACGTTTAAGGTTTATGTACGCCGAGAGCGGGAAAGGTGGATATCCGAGGGTGTCAAATCTTACACGGCAACTGGTCGTATGCGTAGAGCTACATACGCCGAAGTTTGCAGCTGGGTTGTCAAAGCATGAGACTAATTACAAGTTTCGACTGTCCAAAACGCGTTCAGAAAGTGTGACTTGGTTGACTTGCCAGAACCAGAACAGCCAGAGGACACTGATATGGGTTACGAAGAGGAGGTAGATTCTAACCTCACATTACAACTCATGGCTCTCTTCCAGTCCGATGCTGAAGAGAGCGATTTTGAAGGGTTTGAACCCTCTGAGTAGATCTGTTCGATTTTTGCAAAATGCCTGTTTTGTGACTTGCTACCATGTAGCTTAGTGATGAACTCGACCATTTGTACCACTAGTTTCGCGGCCCCAGCGAAAAAATTAGGGGCCATTTTCTGAAACTTGCCCCCCGCCAAAATTATCCGTGTTGTTATTATTATTCACAAGTTCTACACATGTCCGAAGTTTCGTTGTCCTAGGGTCCATATGACCAGAGAAGAAGACGACACAAAAAAATTGGACCACTGTCAAGAAAAAACTCCATAGATTGATAAAAAATTAGAATGAAACGAAAATTTGCTATTTTTGTCTTATATACATTGAAAATACTCCTACATGTCTCAGCAGTAGAAAAAATTACCCGTTTCGTACATCCATGTAAAATATTCGGAAAATAACCCGCACAGGAATATAACCAGCACCCGGGGTCTCTGTTTGTAAAATCGGACCATAACCCGCGGGTAATACTCGTGAAATTATGGTATTACGTGGCTGCTTCTTTTCCAGTCGAAAGTCTATGTGTCACTTGCTACAATACCTACTACGGAGTTTGCTATAAGAACTGAACATTACTCAAATACTTACATCTCAACTGTGAAATTGGCATCGAAGAGGCGAAAATACATTGATTCCTTAATTGATATAAAATTCAAAGTGTTAAAGAAAATAACGAGTGGTGCTAAAATTAGGACACAAATAACGACAGAGCATGGGGTACAAAAAAAAACCACTCTTGCATCATGGATAAAAAACAAGGATAAAATTATGAGTGATGTAGAAAGTAGCAAATACACGCTGAACATGTATTTTGATGAATGCCTGTCACGTGTAAATCTTTTTGTGTACATGTTTTATTTCAATGGTCAGAGTAGACAAAAATGTAATAAAACTTGTACAGTACATATTTGGTTTTTTGGTAAGGCCGAAATTTGACACCCGGCCAATTCCTACCCCCTGGTTAATTCGTACTTTTTGGCGTGGTCCCGACAAATACGAATTAACGAGGTTCTACTATAAATATGCTGGCGATATTCTGAACAAAGAGAGAAACTTAATGACTTCAATGGAGATAAAAAGTGGTTTAATCTTAACCATACTGAAACTTAATAGGTTAATAACTGCACTTCCCAGACGCAAATAATTCATGCAAATATCGGCATAAAAACTGGGGACAATTTATAGAATCTGGGGACCATCGCGGCCCCAGCGAAAAAATTAGGGGGCCATTTTCTGAAACTGGGGGTCATGGCCCCCGCCAAAATTATCCGCGTTATTATTATTATTATTCACAAGTTCGACACAAGTCCTAAGTTTCGTTGTCCTGGGGTCCATAGTGCCAGAGAAGAAGACGACACAAAAAATCGGACCACTGTCAAGAAAAAAACTCCATAGATTGATAACGTAATACCAGCTAAACATATTAGCAAACAACACAGCTTGAATATGTCTTATAAGACGAGTAGTGTTTAGTTTTTGTTAACTTAAGGTTTTATTGACTTATTGACTGACAAGCTGTTAGCTTGCAATGGTTATATGAATTTGTGCGAGCAGCCGTTCGTCCTTTTTTTTTCTTCTTGACAGTTTTTCGATTTTTGTGTCTTCTTCTCTGACACTATGGGCCCTACGACCATGAATCTTGGAAATTATGAAGAGCTTGACCTGGACGTGTGCAGGTCACTTTTTATTTTCGTCTTCGATTTCGTGTTCTTTGTGAAAAGAGTGTATTTTTTGCAAGTAAATGCGGAACATTTCATGCACAGCACAGAACACACAGTTGTCCAGCATTGTGCGAGCTCTCACTACGTAAATAGATAACACGGCGTATGCTTGATCAGTCAATAAAACCTTAAGTCAACAAGAACCACACACTACTCGGCTTATAAGATGTATTCAAGCTGTGTTGTTTGCAATCTATTATTCAAGAAATAACCCACTGAAGGAAGCATTTTTTCGTTTTAATTTTTGTCAAGTGTTTAACATTTCGGCATCGAAATTCGAGTCTGGAAGGTGGTCGCTACAACAGAATTTACTACACGTCCTTTTTATCCGGGTCTGGAAGTTGGTCAATACGGCAGTTTTACTGTACGTTACATTTTTATCCGGGTCTGGAAATTGGTCAAGACATGCAGGTTTTACCGTACGTCTTTTTGGGCATTCTGGTACTAAAATGGTGAGCTGCTTGACAGATGACTCACAGATATCAGATGACTCACTTTAAAACTGAAAAATACTTCCAAGTACTGCAAACAATGTTTACCATTACATAATGACTCACATATATGAAACAGCTAGGCAACCAAAAAAAAAAAAGAAATAATAATAATAAAAATAAACAAGCCATCGTCGAAGGCGCAGACCCCAACCGGACATAACAAGTCGCCATTTTGGCAATGTCTGACCAATTTTAAAAACATACGACGTTGCACAACTCCAATATATATCTATATATTTATATATTTATATATATATATACTCACTGTGCAAGGTAGCATATGCCTAGGATAAATAGTTTCGGAGAACTCGCGTTGAAAGCACCCAAGTCTTACATTGCAGTTATTTCAAGAAATCATAATTTTTGACAAGTCGCCATTTAGGCAATTTTTGGCCGATTTGAAAAATAACACGACTTTGCACAACTTCAATGTATATATTTTCACTGTACAAGGTTGCATATGTCAAGGGTAAATAGTTTCGTAGGACTCGCGTGGAAACCACCTAAGTCTTACATTAGAGTCATCAAATAAATTGGCAAGTTTTGACAAGTCGCCATTTCGGCCATTTCTGGCCGATCTGAAAAAATAACGCGGCGTTGCACAACTTCAATATATATATTTTCACCGTGCAAGGTAGCATATGCCTAGGATAAATAGTTTCGGAGAAGTCGTGTGGAAAGCACCCAAGTTTTACATTGCAGTGATATCAAAAGATAACAATTTTTGACAAGTGGCCATTTTGGCAATTTTTGGCCGATTGGAAAATAACACGACGTTGCACAACTTCAATATTTATATATTTTCACCATGCAAAGGTAGCATATGCCTAGGATAAATAGTTTCAGAGAACTCGCGTGGAAAGCACCCAAGTCTTACATACAGTTATATCAAAAGATCACAATTTTTGACCAAAGTGTGACACACGGACGGACGGACAGACGGACATAGGGCAATCCTATAGACCCCCGGGCTCGCCCGGTTGGGGTCTAATAACACAAAAAGATTTAAACGCTCATCTATCAAGCTAGGAGTGCTCGTTAAAAATTCACAACTTCTAAATCAAATTTACGAGATATCTGACATCGAAAATAATTTATTCAGGTACCAAGTCAGGTCAAAAATTGCTGCAAACACACTCCAATACGCATTCATCATGTGTTTTCAAACACCATGGTTTTTACAGATCAAGTAAATAGCACATTGATGTAATATCCGGAAAAGCTTTTTTTTTTTTCTTTTGCAAAGGATCCTTTTGGCAACCGCAGGCAGAAGAAATCAATATTTTTGTCTGGGGTGAGGGGGGGGGGGGGGTGTCAGCAAACTATGACAAAACAGGATGCTGTAACACAAAACAAATCGCCAATGTAATTAAGTTACGGTCATTTGTCATAAAAAAAGAGACAGCTCGTAAAGCAGTCCGTCCCCGGTAACCTGTCAACAAAATGTACAAAGCTGAACATATCCATTGTGTACAATGACTGAAATTTCACAAAGTCGCCATCTCGAGTTCGTTTACTGCACCATGTGGGTTTGAACTGCGCAGTAACCTTCATTTATGGAAAACATATATCTACGTCAAGATAGCAGTGCTTTTTTTCTCGCTCTCCCTCGCTCTCTGCCTAAAAAATAGCATACATCAAGACAGAAATGTACCGCAAGATGAGCTCGTCTTTTCACACCCCAGTCAGGGTACAACGTCTTAACGGGGGGGGGGGGGAGATGATCGTTTACACCAGCGAGATTTGCGCAGGCGCCTGATGCACTGATAGCGTTTGCGATGCTGGTAACAAGAATCCGAGTACAGGGCTATACAGTATTTTCATCATTCACCAAAAGTTAATTTTCTGGTGGAAATTTACAAAATGAAGTTTAGAAATAACGTATAATACAGTATATCCTACCATTTAATAACAAATTGTTCACTACGATATTTTATTCTGCTCTCTGAAGCAAAGTCGTCATGCAACAGAGCCAAGGCGGTTTCTATGAAAATTAACACACCAACATAAAACTCCCCCCCCCCCCCCCTGCCACTCTCTTTACCAAGAAAGCTATGGCACAACGTTAAGCCTTGTTATTCATAAATCCGTTTATCAACGTACTGTTTTTTATCGGTCACTTGATAGCTTTTACGAGTGCAAAGCGGTGACTGGGGCCTAAACACACGGAGCTCACTCTTTTTATGGCTGCCTTTTAACTGTTTATGGCACAGATGCTGGTCTATATATGGGTGAATGACTTGACTGCTAAGAAATGAATGGAAATAGCTGACAAAAAGTGCGCCCATCCAGGCACACATTAATACGGCAGTGTGTTGAAAGTACACCACCCCACCTTAAACATTTCCATTCGTATTTATAAACTAAGCAGTGTGACATCCGTTTTTTTTCTGAGGGAGGGGCGGGGGCCAGTGCTACAAAGCTATCACACTTGCAATAAATATAATGTATTCTCCCAGTGGCCATTCACATCCAAAGTGGTCCACTTTATTCAATCCTACCAAATTTTATAATTCCGTGAAGCACAGAAAAGTAAATTATTGTTTGGGAGTACGGGGGAAGAGAACTGCCTCAGAGTTCTTAGCCGTTACTCTGCAGCCAGTACCTGGTTCAAGTTACTGGCGGTAATGGACCGAATTTCCTTCTAAATGTGAGCACAACAACCTCTTTTTGGAGCTCATGTCTCTGCCGCACAAAGATTGAAACAAAACAAGAGCAATCAGTAATTGCCATATCCCCCGCCGTGGGTGTAATTAGTAAGGCGGGTGTTGTACCTCCAAAAACCACATCTAGATATCTTGGTTGTTACGCACACCAAATATGAACCGGATCCGCTTACTAGTTTGGGAGATATCGTCTGGAAACCAAAGTGCACGTTGAGATCCGGATTTTGGGATTCTAAGTCCAAATACAGATCCAGATGGGTTTCGATCCGACCAAAACCCCCAAAAGGCACATCTAAATATCTTAGTTGTTACGCATACCAAATATGAACTAGATCCGCCCCCTAGTTTCGGAGATATCGTCTGGAAACGAAACTGGCGACTGACGGACGGACGGACACAGTGCGTTTCTATATCCCCCGCCTCCCGCAGGACGGCGGGGGATAATAATAAAACTGGAGGACCCCTTCTGATACAAGCACTGATCCAGCCCATGGTAACCCAAGAACACTGTAAGGCACCATAATGTATTAAGGAAGAAAAAACCACCGATAGCCTCTCCAGAATTTTTCTAATATCGAATTTTTAAGCCAACCTTTACAAATTTAATGGCGGCAGCAACCCATTACTTGTATGCAGTAACCTTTTCTTGATGAGCAGCTATATTCAGCGACAAGATGCGTCACTATTTGCATCGAATTGACCCCGATCTCCCCCACCCTCCCCCGCCCCCCCTCCTCCCCTGCGCAGCCGCATCTTTTCTACAGTCGTGAAAGGCGCCGTTGAGCGGCAATATGGCGCCGCTTCTCAGAAAGCCTGTTCAATAACAAAAACCAAAAGAGACTCCACAGGACTCTGGCCTGGTATTTGAACAGTCCCAATAACTTGTTGATTGTTGTTCGCCACTGACTGATGGAAACATCGCTGATACTGTGCGCACCATCCAGCCAAGCCAGTGTAATCTGGTTTTATATATTATATATCATTCACGACCTCATCGATACAATGTTCCTATCTCTTTATGCTCCGTCTGATTGATGAGGCTGTGAAGAGTCAAGGGAAACCACAGGTTTTTATATTGTGTGCTCGTCCGTAATATAGAGCGTTACGACAAATCAGCAAGCGCAGCACGCTCGATTTTACTTGACCGTAATAGTATCAATATTCGGGAAAGAGAGCAAATGGGTTATTTGAAACAATAGTTCTTGAATTTAGACTCCTATCTGGGCGGCTGCAAAGAGTTCGGTGCTATTGAAATTCTGGTATTTTGCATCGGAATATACAGATATTTCCAGATTTTTTGTTCATTAACTGCTTCACCTTAAACAACTATAACAAGAAAGGAAACTGCGACTTCTTTTTGCGATGATTGTTTTGAAAAGTGAGTCAACGGGAATATCAAAGTATGGGCTGTGTCCAATAGCTGTGCAGCGATTGGCCAATAAACGGGAGGTGTGGCCGATCGATATGCATGTGTTGTTGTAAGTGCACATGCACTCATTACACAGATGCTCCCTGAAGGAAAAGATGCACCTACCTACTTTTTTCAAAGATTGTTTTAGGGTGAATGTTCTGTTCCACCGAATAAAGGAAAAAAATACTATCAGATAATTATATCATTTTTTGACCTTAGGTTATCTATATACATGCATTAACTCAGGTAGGAACAAATATGTAGACATGTGCTACTTGTCACGAGTGCTTAATTTCTATGTGTCATCATATAAAAAGTTAAAAACGTTATCGCTAGTTCAAATTTCGTCATAGCAAGATTTAACTCGTAATACAAGCCTGTACATTTCAGACATTCCGACGAGGATGATTTCACAGGGAGGTAGGGGGGGGGGGGAATATTTATCTCTGATTTTTACGATTACGCTTTGTTAATAAATGAAAAGCACGAACCGTAATTGATCGTGAAAAAGAAAACACCCATGCCCAAAAAAAAACCATGCGTCAGGCTCCCACCCCAACAAGACCCACAGTTTTAAGGGTTCCGCTGTTTGGAGAATATGAATATGAATATTTTAAAAAGTGCGAGGGGAAAAAAAACGTGCGCGCTGCTGAAATTGTCGTATTTGACGTCCTCATTTATTGGTCAGTTTTCGGATCGACCTTTTATGGTTTCCACTTCCGGTGAGCGATAACATGATGAGCTTGTTGTTTGCTAGTGACCCCGACTCCTATTAAATGTCGATTTTTTTTAACGCCTGTCTGTGCAATAATGTCTGTGCAACGTTGCAACAAAGACGCCGGAGAAAGGTGGGGTTTCGGTTGCGACCAAAAGCAATGTCTAAACACGTTGCTATCCAACGTCTATCTAGCGTTGTGTCAAAGACGTTGACTATACGTTGATCAATGGTTGCGCCCAATCACAACCAAATTACAACCATATTTCGTGGTACGGTTTGATCGGGTTGACTGTAACCTCAGATCGACGTTCGATCTACATAGGAATGTTTACTGGGTACATGTTATTTCCGGGTGGTATTTTGGTCACTTTTTTCAGAGCTTAGAACAGAGTGGTCACTTTTTTCAGAGTGCAAACACACTATGTGAATGTGGCCCGAAGTGGCCTTAAATTCGGGCACAATACTATAACAGTTCGTTGTTTTTTTTTTTTGTTTTTTTGTTTTTTTTTTTTGGCGAAAGATATTTACTGGTGCGAAACACAAGGCGGTCACTCCCTGGAACAAAATCCTTACATTTTCTTGCGGACCACATTTTCTAACTTCCTATCATTGTAACAACTTTTTATATTTCCTCAGTTTTTACATAACAAATGTTGACAAACAAAAATACGTAACAACCTCCCGTTCTTTGCTCCTGTGTTCTTCTTGGAAACAAAACCGTCTCCCAAAATAGTATAAAAATGGGGTTAAGTGTTAAAAATTGAGGGTGAAGTTCGTTTACGCTGAAAAGGACTCATGACCTTGCATGTACTTTCAGTTCGACTAGCAGCATTTTCTCCACAAACACTTGTGTTTTTTTCGTAAAAACGCAAACCACTTAAAAACTATGAAGGAATGCAAACAATCTCGTGCTTCACTAATTTCTCATGACCAGAGTGCCTGCGTGAAGTCGAAACGATGTTGCCCAATTTTCTGCAAACGGCAATTAATTTTAATTGTTTACCAATTTTGAAGATGAATTTGGTTCAGAATCTAAATCATCTCATTTTTTCTAAGTCGTTTTACGAAGACCACAAAGCACATCAATCAATTAAATGTACGTTTCGAGAGATTCAGGTCAACTTTAGCACGGCAAAAGGAAATCATGTCGATTCAAAACAAACTTGTTTACATCACAGCCGCATCACAGTTTTTGAACCAGTCGTTTTTTTTCCAATGAAATGGCAAAATATTTGTTCACGCATGGTTGAGAAATTGACATATTTGCTTACTTTCTATGAGTGTTCCCAGTAAGGTTAGCCCAGGCCGGAGACTGATAAGAAAAAAAAGACACTTGACTGTCCATGACGTCAACAGGAACTTCCCCACCGGTATAATATTTTGATAGAAGAAAGCCAAAGTTCTGTACATGATAACACTACCCGTCTATAACTGACACAGGAATAGTCTGTAGTCTGGGCCGTTCAGAGGCCAATACGTTGGCCTCAAAGTCACATTTAATCATATGTAGCATGTGTAGTCACGTGCAGTGAATAAAATATTGACGTGCGGCTCGCAATATGACAATTTTGTTTGCTTGTCTTTTATGACCGGCATCTCTACGCAACTTCTTTTTTTTTTCCTTTTTTTTGTTGACAACATCGTACAGCTTCAGCCGTAGTATGCAGGAATTCAGCAACACGCAAATGCTAACTGCCGGACTAAATTAAAGACGTGCAAGTTTTTAGTGCCCAATGGCTCCGTGCATGCGCACAAGCAATCTTTTTGTGTTCTTTCGAGCACTGCGCATGCGTTAGCCTCTTAAGGTGTCGCACTGCGTCCGTACTGGGTTCGTTGATGTTCAACAGCTAACCTCTTCGGTCTGTTGTGTATAACACTTTTACTCCGCAGACCCACTCGGGATTCCGCGAAAATAGTACTCAAAAGGAGAGGAACTACTTTTTAAAATCTGTTCAACAACCAACCTCTACGGTCTGTTGGGTATAATACTTTTCTACTGGGGATTCCGAGAAAATAATACTCATAAAAGAGCGGCACTACTTTTTAAAATATCCATACGTTCTGTGTTTATACATACAAGATAGATCTCATCAGAGATCAGCTGTTTTATAACAACGGACTGGTTTTTCATACAGCAAGACTTGTAGATGACCTACTTTCCATCAAAGCAAGGTCAAAATTCTGCTATAGGCACCACGGTCTGCCCGGGAGTGTATGTATGTGTGGGGTCCCATTCGCCACGGATGACTTCACTGCTTAGTTCTCTCCAAGTTTCCTAGGGACCACGACAGTTGCCCTCCACCCCTCCCCTCCCCAACCAACTAAGGAATAAACAAAGTGAACGCCACTGACAGTGATGTGACAAGAAGAGACCTCTAACTAGGACACAAGACGATGTGAGAAACCGGGTTTTCTAAATTCTAGAATACAAGAACAAGGGTAAGCTGATAACCCTTGATTTGACCAATGTAGGTCGCAGGGACTTTTGTCCTTGCAAAGCTTTTCATCACATGGCAAACTAAGTCATCCAAATTTACATGTAAAAGCACGAAGTATACCCTCGGCACTTCCTTCACATTGGATAAATATAGACATTGTGGAAATCAAAATGTCACTATTTTTGTGCCAAAGTGAACTGCTAAAAAGCTGCTTTTATGTCAAACATGCAATAATTTCTACAATCATCCTTGGCTGGCAGCAATAAATTGTACACATCATGACAACTTGAAAGAAGGTGTGAGGATAGCCATACAGCACCATTCGCCTGCGTCGTGCGTGTGCAGATAGCCTAGATGATAAGATGACGTGGGCCAAGGTATGACTGAGCTCTATCGGTGGTTAGCTGGGCTCTTCAAACAGATTGTACTCAGCAAGGTGCGCGGAATCGCGAGGAACAATCTCTGGATTTAAATTCTTTCTCGGCCAAAACTGGTGCATTGTTGGGCCATAAACTAAACAGTGGAAAGAAGTAAGGCAGAGCGGAGCACCAGGCCTCGTGTGAAGCAGAAGATAAACACTATCGACAGCTGCTGGTCTGATGCAAAATGTACTTTATAATGTCACAAGATTGTCTATTGTATAAGTGTCGGCGCTGCATCCTTGGCCTGTGTATGTGAGACAGATATGTCTCATAAAAATGTCTTTTGTTTGGTGACAAGAGAGATAACTTATAACTAAATGTCGTACAAAACTGGAGCATAAAACATCAGCCAATCGTAAGAGCGAAGAGATCGGCATTTTAGCATATGATTTCGGGAAGACAGTAGGATAGAGCGACCATAAACCAGGTCACACAATGTTAGAATGACTCAGACAGCATAAACTTGCTGATTATTCAACTCCGAGTTTTAACGAAGTGACGTACTTACTAACTAGGAGCAGGCCTTTGCCCCTTCGGACCAAAACACTCCTGTTCAAACAACTAGGATTGAAGCGCCCACCTTTCATTGCTTCCCCCCCCCCAAAAAAAAAAATAACAAACAAACAAAAAACACCGCGTCCGCGCCAGCCTTCGGGATCAAAGCACCCCCCTTAGACGTGATCGATCCTCCAGATTCTCTCTGCATTCCCGGATCCGGAATTTTCCGAGGGTTACTGCAGAGTCTTTATTAAACCCAGCACAGTGGGATCAACCCCGTCTCCGTATGCAGCAATGGTGTCGCCTCTAAATCAGGACTTTTTTTTACTTCACAAATATTAGTGACATGGTTTCTAACATATGGGCATGACCATTTTTTTCTCAGAACAAGTGCGTTATATTGATTTTCACATAAAGAAAAGCAAAAAATAGCGCAAATTATTTTCATTTGGGTGACACAGGTAAGTTATTAGTCGATAAAACCAACGACACGTACTCTGAATCAATAGATTATTTATGGAGACGTCTGAAGTTGTCTGACCTTCTCACCGACTTACCTCAACCTGACTGGCTGGCCAACACTATTTGATGTTTTATCATTAATCGAAGAGACTTTCAACTGGGGCCGCTTGGCCTCAAACACTTCGTTGTTTTCTCATGAAATTGATTTTGGCCGATTTGTCAATCTACGATGTCATGACAGCAATCTGTTAGCCAACACAAGGGCGCCACATTTTGCAGCTTGGAAGGAAGTAATGAAACCGTTGTCTAATTTTCGTATCCCAAAACAGGGCCTAAAATCATCTACCCTTATTCTATTCACTCAGTTCGTAATTTTAGTAAATTATTAAATCAAAATCAATGGGGCTTGGTGAAAATGACACATAGAATACATTTTCAATAAAATTTCACTTTTCAAAGAAACCTTGATACCTGATTACGTAATTCATTTTTTGAGAACTAGTTTTCATCATAATGGCGACAGAATATAGGGTACAGGAGACATATAAGGTCACACTTTCGCTTAACTATTATTATCCACACCGGCTCCTTTTGTAAACTACAGTATAGTTTATATGGCGCATGATCACGTTTCGTTTCCGGCCAAGGAAATGAGGTCAATCCATGCAAATTATGCCATTCATATGGCTACGTAAGTGTGATTTAGTTACCAAAGTGGTGTGGTTCGCTGACCGTTCCTGGCCCATCCTCCCTTTATATGCTCTTCACTGGGCTTATACTTCATTCAATCATAAGTAGGTCACTTTCTATTGTTGTAACAGGTTTTGATTTCTAAGTCAAAACCTGTTCGAAATCGAGACTGCAAAAAAATGAAAACCCACAGCAAACAACCGACGTCTTTTTTGGTTGAAAAAAGGTTGTATTTTGGTCGAGACGACTTCACAACCATATTCTGACCTATTACCCTAAAACTCGACTTTATTCCGACGTCGAGGCGACGTCGGTTTTCTCACGTCATTCCGACGTTGCAAAAACGACCAAAAAGCGATGAACATTATTATCGCTGGCCGGTAATGGAAGTCATTTTGAAAAAGAGGAAAGAAAAACGTTATTTTCACATGAAAATTTTAGAATTTTGATGGTGCGTCGGTATTTTTCTTCCTAGATTGTAAAAATTTACATGGAAAATGTTTTCGTATGTATTTCACAACAGCAGTTGAATAATTAATTATCTTTCAATCATAAGTAGGTCACTTTCTATTGTTGTAACAGGTTTTGATTTCTAATTCAAAACCTGTTCGAAATCGAGACTGCAAAAAAATGAAAACCCACAGCAAACAACCGACGTCTTTTTTGGTTGAAAAAAGGTTGTATTTTGGTCGAGACGACTTCACAACCATATTCTGACCTATTACCCTAAAACTCGACTTCATTCCGACGTCGGTTTTCTCACGTCATTCCGACGTTGCAAAAACGACCAAAAAGCGATGAACATTATTATCGCTGGCCGGTAATGGAAGTCATTTTGAAAAAGAGGAAAGAAAAACGTTATTTTCACATGAAAATTTTAGAATTTTGATGGTGCGTCGGTATTTTTCTTCCTAGATTGTAAAAATTTACATGGAAAATGTTTTCGTATGTATTTCACAACAGCAGTTGAATAATTAATTATCTATTAATTATATACCTCTAGTCAGTTTCAGGTCGGAATCCGACGTCGGTTCCAATTTCATATACAACCTAAAACCGACTTGATTCCGACGTCGGATTTAGGTCGGAATCCGACGTCATTTTGACGTTGAAAACCCGACGTCGGTTCCATTTCATAAACAACCAAAACCGGTACGTCAGTCCGACGTCGGAAACGTCGGGTTACGACGTATACCCGACGTCATTCTGACGTCTTAATGTTTGCTGGGCCGTTTGATTTTGATTTTGATTTACACATGCCTCTTTCTCAGACACGAAACGAAATCTTGTATTTTCCTCACAGTCACTGTTGTCTTCAAAGTTTGGATGCTCATTTTCCGTGTCATTTTCAAATATATTTGTGTCGATCAGGTCAAGAGAGCGGTCACTCTCGGGTTTATCATTAATCCCCTCGGTATCGGTTTGTGACAGAATTTTGTCCAGTGAAACGTCACAATTTACATTTTCTTGATTTGTTTCGATTTGTGATATAAAATGTCCGTGGAATCAGCACTATCTCTTTGATTTAGAACCTGTGTTAAGTCGCCATAAAAACTGACAAAATCCATAAGCACCATTTCAATATCTTATGTATTATAAATTTTGTTGACCGTCTGTTAGAAAAGTCGATGAAAATGATTCTACGTCAACTATTTTTAACGTGAAAGCAGGTTTTGATTTATTTCACACTTATTAATTGAATTAGTATGTGTCCAAAGTTTCACCACGCGAACAAAGGGAGGTTTTGACTGACCAAACAAAACTACTTCTTGCTTGGAGAAAGTTCCCTACTAATGATTGAAAAACGGTAAATAATTCGAACACAGGTTTTGACTGGTTTTTCAAAACCTAAGGGCGAAGCCCTTAGGTTTTGAAAAACCAGTCAAAACCTGGTTCTCATTATTTACCTTATTCGTGTATACGACCTTCAGACTGGCTTGATGTTTATGGCTGAACAAACGGGGACAAAGCGGACCAAAGGTGAAAACTACACGTGTTAAAACAACAGTTGTGTGGTTTTCTTCAGAATAAGCTTTTGGACATTTTAAGTTATCACTGAATTTTTTGTTAATAAGTTCGCTTTCTGGACGAAGTAAAAAAATCTTTTGTCACTGTCCACAAAATTTTCGTATCAGTTGACAAAATTCGGTTAACTACAAAATTCAGTAACTGCGGTGACGAGTGCTGGACTACTACACAGATTCTACTCAGGTTAAATTCCCGGGTTTTCCGCTGGTTGACTTCGGCTCAGCCTCGCCAAATCTTGAAGGGAAAGAAGAGTGGGGGTCACAGTGTCCTGGTCACATCATGTAAATAACGTGTGAACGGGGGGAGACTGTGAACTTTTTTTTCAACGGGGACAATTACGAGCAGTAGGTCAATATCTTAGGTTATCCCGTACCTTGAAGGCAGAACTCATACCTACTCTGAAGTATCACCAAAGCTTTATTTGCCAGCTGGTCTTCTGCTGTATTCACAAGCCAGGTTTGTATTATCAAAATTGTGTATTGCAAACGAAACATCATAACCACATTGAATTTAACTTCATATGATGCCATTATGCCCTCATACAAAACGCATAAATTATTTCAACAGGCAAACATTTTGAATGTACAAATTATTGGAATATTATAATATATGCAAAATACACGGAATAAGTTGGGGGGAGGGGGGGGGGGCGGATGAAATCTCAAATGGACACACTACCTTATATAAGGATACTTCTGAAAATTAGAAGAGGGGGATGGGGAGGATATTCCACAGACGCTTCCTTATTGATTTAATTTTAGTCCAGTGCTCGCTGACGATCGGTAAACGATGACTTTGTTCTCACACTGTAATAGTTGCTGAATGCAATGAAAAATTCGTCCAGTATTTTCGAGCAATAAGTTCGCAGGAATTTTTGGATTTCATTTTTACTGTCAAATCTTTTCTTGGCGTATGGAAAACATTTCAATACAAAGGCCTTATTTTCTCGAAACAGATAAAGCACTCTACTTTGACAGACCTATTTACACTTGGAAATTTTCCATCCCCATAGTTTATTGAATTCGTAAGACTCGGTAAGGTGTTTCCGTATGATTCCTTTTTTTATTTTTTTAGCCATAACATTGTCACGCGAACTCCTCTGAGACAGGTAAGGCTAGGACGACCAAATTTGGCAGAGGTATACTCTACCTGTCTAGATGGTCCAACTCAAATTTTTTGAAATAGTTAAAACATTCAGACTTTTCATTAGCTTTTTGTTGTATATGGAATTCCAAAATATTGGGGGGAAGGGGATGGAGGAGTCTTTCTTCTGCAGTTGCCTTAATTTCTTTGTGACGCCGATTTTTCGACGTCTGCATAAATCACCGATTTTCCGACATTTTTTTAACGTTGCACCACTGACGTTTATTAAGCTTCGGTAAAGGTTGTGTTTTCGACAACGAAAAGCAACGCTACATCTAAAGAGTTTTTTTTTAATCAAAAGGATGTTAAAGACGTTGAGTAGACGTTGATCCATGACCACGACAAATCACAACCAAATGAGAACCAGATTTAATCTTCCCAAGCGAACTTACAATCTTGCGATGTGACCGGGGTCACCGACACAACATCAAATCGACGTTTTATCGACGTCAGAATATTAACGGGGGCAGCATGTAAAAAGCTGTGTTACGTAGAATTTTGATGCAACTGGCAATCTGGCATGGCTTTTTACAATGATTTTTAAATAATTCTGAAATTTTAAATATTGAGAATCCTATGTTTTGAGGCCCCAAGTGTCATTTTCGCTACTCACTACCGAAAACAGTCTAGTTTTTATACGTTTTTCCAGCTTAATTTTTTTCTGTTCCTGCGATGGGTTCAAAATCCTCTACAATAACAGATGAGTCAGTGCAAGCATGATGCCATCACATCCAAATTAGATCATAAGCTGCCTATGTCTTTTTCAGCAGTTGGCAAGCACTGTTCAAAAAGACATTTTCAAGCAAATGTCATTGTTCTTTTTTTTAACACAAACCTAGATACTGCCAAATATTTTTTTCCAAACCTGTTTGCAAATGCCTATTAATGTAATGTCCTGTCCATTCTACATCAACACCTATTTTTTGTACTTACTATGAATATACAAAAAAGAAATGGAACAGGCTGGCCACGAACCCCACCCCCACCCTCCCTCCCACAACACGACCGTCCATTTCAAAATTGCTGTTGGTATACACGCATTCAGTCGTCACATTTGGCATTTTCAGCAAGAACAGTAGGAGAATATTACATTACAGTCACAAATACATTTTTTCCGCTAAATCACCAAATCTGAAGATGATCAGATCAAAAATGTAGGAGGAGAAACAAGTTTATGAAAGGATTATGAAGCAATGCAAAAACGAGACGACAACAGGTTTTACCAATTAGAAAAGACTCCGTTACCTTAATATAGCATGGCTAATGGGAACGAAAAAGCAGCATTTGGTTTCCTCAAATAATTTTGTCCACGTTTTTCCCTTTTGTTTTATTCATTTTTTCTTACATAAGAGGAACCCTGGACAAGTAATTTCATTATAACTAATGATGGCAGGAACTCGAGCCGTTCTGTGAAGGCGGTTACTCATCAGCTCATGTATGCGCACTTGGCCGTAGAACGCAAAACCAGGGCTCTGTGGGAGTTTAAAAAATCCACACCAGCGCATGCTGCATGCAATTATGCTGCAGCTATTAACGTAAAGGATGGAAGACCTTGAATTACCAGCTGCCTTTCCAGGCATACAATTTTTGTCCGGAAATTCTCATGTACAGCCTCGTGCGTTAATTCAGAAGAAAGGACCATTTTTTTTTTCTTCTTTTCACTCTTTTTTTTCTTGTTATTGTTGTGACAGTTTCTATCCTTGGACATCAATTATGATCATTCTTGGTTCAGACGGAACACGATGTGGCCCCATCCTCTACAAGGTACACGGCGCACAACGAAATAACCCTGATATTGCACCACTTGATATAACATGTAGTTATTATTGACTGCAGACGTTATAACCACCCCCCCCCAACAAAACAACAAAAAATGCTCAGTTCGCCGAGAACAAAGTGAGTGAGAGAGAGAGAGAGAGAGACAGAGAGATAGAGAGAGAGAGACAGGGAGAGAGAGAGAGAGAGAGAGAGAGAGAGAGAGAGAGAGAGAGAGAGAGAGAGAGAGAGAGAGAGAGAGAGAGAGAGAGAGAGAGAGAGAGAGAGAGAGAGAGAGAGGGCGGGAAGGGGGTGCCCGGTCGTGAGTGAGATACATGTTGCCCTGTTCCGTGTGACAGGGTTGGAGTAATTGGGTGGCGGGGGAAGGTGGGGTGGGGGGAAGAAGAGGGGAAATGTTTTTTTTTTATACATGTGTTGGCGGGAGCGTTTGAAAAAAAGGTCTTTTTTTCGTTTGTTTTTACACACAATTACGCAAACCCTCGTAGGCGACAGTTTTCCATATTTCCATAAGAGATACTAGAGACTTCAGTGACGTCAGCACATTCATTTTTTCTTCCAATTTTCTTATTTTTCTTAAACAAAAATACTCTCACTGAAATAAAGAAAAGCAACACTCTTGCAAATTAACAACTGAGTTAACAACAGGCTTTAATGCAAAGAGTTTCGTTTGTTCTGTTATTGTGAAGTGAAATGGCGGCAATAATTGTAGTGTTTACGACTGTACCATTACTGAGAACTCGCAGGTTTGAATTAGGAGAAATTTGCGAGTATTTTCAGCCATGAATCTGAAAAAAAACCTGGGAGTATGTTCAGGTTTGAATTTGGAGAAATCGAGTCTGTTGTAAGAATGAAGTTACACATTCAAAATAGTTTTATATATTGTCTCGCAACTTCTAGAACAAAATCTATCGTTAAATGATGTCTGAACTGTCACTAAACCATTTCTTAGTAGAACGAATAACTAACAACGACCTTGCCGACCGAACAAGTTCAAAACTATTTTAGCAAATGAAGAAGCCTTTCGGAGTACAACTTTGAACTCATATGTAAATTTTATAACCATTTTGTGTCGTTTCTAATTACTAGCCCAAAACAGCCAGGGGGTGGGGGGGGGCGGGCTGCAGGTTGTTCGTCTGTCCGTCGCTGGCTCTCATTCGTTTCCCATGACACTTGGTACATAAATGACAAACCACAGCGGGCAGGTGCATATCCAGTTTATTATGAACCCCAATTTCTAGGTTACAATGACCTTGGATTTCACCTACAGGTCGTGCTCCCTACGACGGCTTGTTGATGAGTGGCGTGCAAGGGGTACTAAAACGAATGATACATCGCCTAGTATTACCCATCAGATAATACTTCTACCCTGAACCCCAGACTTTCCCAGAATGACACCAGTGTAACATTACTGTAAACATTATGTCATGCTTTCTCAGAACTGTCTCTTGCTACGATTTCCACTGAAATTAATACATCCTTCGAAGGATTTTTTTTCCTGTTTTTTTCCGCACTGAAAGGATTGTAATTACTTAAGCTCGTAAGGGCTTGGGTTGCAGTTTGCCCATGTAGAGGTATGTACGACAACTAACACCACAAAAAACACTGACAACAACAGAAATTCAACGTGTCTGGCTGGATGTAAAATACATATGATCATGGCATTGTTTCTTCTCTTGGGCGCATTTATTTAAATAAGTACCTGACTACACTCACCTTATTAAGGAAACCTTTCAATACTGATGACGCTTTCACAGACAAGGATCTCGGAATCCTGATCGGTTTTTCTAAAATGACTGAAAACAGAAGAGTAATATCCATCTTTTTTCTGTATATTTCATTGAATGCAATGATTTTCTTTGAATGAAAGAAAAAAAATCACATGTAGGTAACGTCACAGTTTTAGGAAATGTATTAGTTAATGCATTGGTGTGTTTTAAAGTGATGGCTTGCTTAGGGTACATGTAGGTAAACAAGATCTTGAAACATGTTAAGAGTTGTGCCTTTGTGAATTTCTGAGTTGAGCGTTATAATATAGATCCATGCTTGTATTTTTTACATCGATTCAAGTTATGAAGGAGAATGTGCTACGAGGGTTAAGGACCAGCCCAAAAAATTGACAAATTTTAGCGCGTCATCAGATTCGGCACATGGATCATTTCTTTTAAAAAATGGGCCCTTTTAATGTATTCTCTCAATTCCATCAATTTGCAATCAAACAGGAGGTGTGAAAGCCAATATCCCGACAAATTCGAAGACGATATTTGTCTTCTTTGGTTCACGATGTGATGTTTTGAAGATGGTTTTCTCTGAATTTCAGGCAAGTTTTTTTAAAACCGATTTCCTCAGTAGCCCTAATATTGCTTTCATGTCAGTTTCACTACTAATAGATGAAATCGATCACAATTTCTTTTTTTCATTTAAAGTAGTGTA